>OX439483.1:115298667-115404631 GCA_949320155.1 Melangyna quadrimaculata
TATATAGATAGATAGATAGATAGATAGATAGATAGATAGATAGATAGATAGATAGATAGATAGATAGATAGATAGATAGATAGATAGATAGATAGATAGATAGATAGATAGATAGATAGATAGATAGATAGATAGATAGATAGATAGATAGATAGATAGATAGATAGATAGATAGATAGATAGATAGATAGATAGATAGATAGATAGATAGATAGATAGATAGATAGATAGATAGATAGATAGATAGATAGATAGATAGATTGTATTTGTAATAAGAAGACGAAGAAATTTAAATATTAAAATATGGAAATTACTTCTGTTTTAAGTGGAGTGAATGAATAAAATTCAATTAAAAAGTACAAGTGACCTCAACTCCAGAAATAATTGTGTTTCGCCCAAGGTATAACAGTGGGCTCTTCAGTCAGTCTGTTATACCCTACTAAGACACAAATTTTGGTCGATGTTTACCAGGCGCGAACGCAGGAAAAAATTTCGGGGGGGTTGAACAAATTTCGGAGGGGGTTTTAAACTGAAAACTCAAAATTAAGATTGAAATTGTATGGCGGGGAAGTTAAATTCATACATTTCGGGGGGGTTTTAACCCCCAAACCCCCCCTGCTTTCGCGCCTGATGTTTACCGTCTCTTATAAAAATCACAGCAAAAAGATACTGTGAGTTTTATTATTCTAGGGGAATTTGTTTAAATTCGTGCACCCAGAAAATAAATACCCGTGGTCAGGTTTTTTATAATAAGAAGATGAAGAAATTTAAATATTAAAATATTGAAATTACTTCTGTTTTAAGTGGAGTAAATGAATACAATTCAATTAAAAAGTACAAGTGACCTGAACTCCAGAAATAATTGTGTTTCGCCCAAGGTATAACAATGGGCTCTTCAGTCAGTCTGTTATACCCTACTAAGACACAAATTTTGGTCGATGTTTACCGACTCTTATAAAAATCACAGCAAAAAGATACTGTGAATTTTATTATTCTAGGGGAATTTGTTTAAATTCGTGCACCCAGAATACCATGAGCGAAACACAATTATTTCTGGAGTTGAGGTCACTTGTACTTTTTAATTGAATTTTATTCATTCACTCCACTTAAAACAGAAGTAATTTCAATATTTTAATATTTAAATTTCTTCATCTTCTTATTATAAAAAACCTTACCACGGGTATTTATTTTCTGGGTGCACAAATTTAAACAAATTCCCCTAGAATAATAAAATTCACAGTATCTTTTTGCTATGATTTTTGTAAGAATCGGTAAACATCGACCAAAATTTGTGTCTTAGTAGGGTATAACAGACTGACTGAAGAGCCCACTGTTATACCTTGGGTGAAACACAATTATTTCTGGAGTTGAGGTCACTTGTACTTTTTAATTGAATTTTATTCATTCACTCCACTTAAAACAGAAGTAATTTCAATATTTTAATATTTAAATTTCTTCATCTTCTTATTATAAAAAACCTGACCACGGGTATTTCTTTTCTGGGTGCACGAATTTAAACAAATTCCCCTAGAATAATAAAATTCACAGTATCTTTTTGCTGTGATTTTTATAAGAGTCGGTAAACATCGACCAAAATTTGTGTCTTAGTAGTGTATAACAGACTGACTGAAGAGCCCACTGTTATACCTTGGGCGAAACACAATTATTTCTGGAGTTGAGGTCACTTGTACTTTTTAATTGTATATTGTATTTGTTTATAAGCTTTGCTTTTACAAATTGATTGGCAATAATTTTACAATTTCAAAATTTCCGTCATATAAATAAATTAATCGGCTGTTTATATAAATACAAAATTTCACAAAAAAAAAAAAATTTAAAATAACAATAACAGGAATGTATTGAGTTATTAAGAGGACTTAAGATGACTTAAGATGAAACCTGGATTTATTTATTCATTTAAAATAAAAGCTCTGAGTCTGAGAGAGCTAACGACATATTTATAAATATTTGTTGCATTCACTTCGTCTTCTACTGTGATTATACCCTCCAAATCAGTTAATCCATTGGAAAGCAGATAATGATTTCTCACTGCACTAAAAATGGGACATCTTAGGAGGAAGTGCTCAATACTATCATCTTCATACTTGTTACAAATCGTACAAATGTTTTCTGGATCGAAATTGTGTTTATCTCCGTGGAAGATGATCATATGGGCATACCTGTTTGCACACCTAATGTGTGCTATGACCTTATGAATGAACGGTTTTAAGGTCACATTCAAGTATGGAGCAGGTTTGTATACTGGCTCTTGTATATTGTCTAACAAGGAAGCATAATAAGAGCATGATGTGGAGCTAGTTGCTTTTCTAAAGTCTTCTTCCATTAACGTTTTTTGTATGTCTCTTAAAATGTTCTCATAACACTCTCGTACAAAAGTTAAGTTCTGCTGTTCCCATACATCCGTAAAGTTTCTCATTATGAGGTCCTTAAATTGAGTTGCCCAGTTGGGCCGTTGGGTGGAAAGATGGACTCTCAAAGTTTCATTATAACATTTTTGTACTATGCGGTTATCTGTGGCATTTAAAAGCTTTAACCAGAAATTTAAGGTTCTTTTCGCAATTTCAAAAACTATTGGTATAGTTCCAGTTTCTACCCGAACTACATTGCTCTGTGTATTTTTGGCTAGTCCAAGCAATTTCTTTAAAACTGTCGTTTGAATTACTTCAATTGTATCTCCAGCTGCCAATCCCCATACTTCAACACAGTGAAGTGCAGTCAATTTAATGGTTGATTCAAATACTTTGATTCGTCCTTCCCAGTTTTCCACATAACAACTTTTTATAGTTTTATCAGATGCCGCTGCTGCTATTCTTGATTTGGTCTTGAAAATATTTATGGCTTCATTCCAAGAACCAGTTCGATTGAAGTTTACTCCAAGGTATTCAAAGTTATCAACAACTTCAATCCAATCTTCTTTATATGGGAACCTTTCAGGACAAGCTACGCTTTTTCTCTTAGCAAAGTTCATAATTTTTGCGCATTTAAAGTCATATCTTTAGCTGCAAAATATTTATCTAGTGCTTCTAAAGATTTTTTCAGCTCTTGTTCAGTTTTTGCAAACACAGAAATGTCATCTGCATATGCGATCAGAATTACCTACATTCGTGATTTGTGAGATGTCCACTCCTGTGACACCCTCGCTACTAAGGAATTCCCCTAGGTCATTTGTGTATAAGTTGAAAAGCAGAACACTTGAAGGATCACCTTGCAGTACACCTCTTGATATGTTCGACTTTTCAGTTAGGCCATGCGCGGTTTCGCGCAATTCTTGTTTTTGATTAGACGGTTTGAAATGCACGGATTATCTTTCCACTTGCTCCAATAGATCTTAGGTGGAACCACAACTTTTCGTAATTAACACTGTCGAATGCTCCTTTTAGGTTAACAAATACTACAAAAAATCTTCCTTTCCGTTTTGCTAGAGTGATATCGATAATTGAACGTAAGATAAAGAGATTATCAACACATCCTCGTCCTTTCCTGAAACAATTTTGAAAATCTGGGATTAGTTTTTCTCCTTCTGCCCACTCCTGAAGCCTGTTTGATAAAATTTAGGTGTAAACTTTCATTAAGGCATTTTCAATCGCAATAAGGGCGATAGTTTGCTAGTAGATTCTTATCTCCTTTTTTGAATATAATTGTTATATCCGCTCTCAACAGATCTGTGGTGCGTTCCTTTATTAACCATAGTTAACTATGGTTAACTATAGTTAACAATGGTCGTTCCTTTATTACAAAATAGTTACGATTTGTAACTATATGACGTCATCACATCGTTCCTAAATTCAGTTTATTAGTGTCAAATAGTTACAATTCGTAACTATTTCCAACTCATCTCCATGATATGAGTTGAAAGTGTTGATCTGTCAAGTCACCTAATGTCAGAAGGTTTGTTTACAAAAAAAAAATTAAAGAATCAAAACAAACCTTTTTGTGAAGTGAAATAGACTGAAAAAAAAATAAAATTAAAAAATTAAAATGGAATTTACTGCAATTGTGAACCAAAAAGGAGAGTATACTCTTAAAGACATTATGATTCTGTGTGTAACTGCTTCAAATGGTAATATTATCAACAAAATTGTGTATGTTTATTAGTGATTAATTTGTTTTTTTTTTTGTAAATACCTAATCGAACATTTATTTTAAAACTTACTTCAATTTCCTTTTCGAATTTGTGCAGTAAATTAAGAGCAACTACAATATTTGCTTGGTTATTCATTTTGATAATAAAATATAAAAAAAAATTTCCAGTGTTCGCTTGACAGATCAACAATATCTAACAACAAATCGTTCCTAAATGAAATGTAACAATTTCCAACTAAATCTAACAATGACACTTCAACAATTTTTTTTGACATAACAACCATAGTTAACTATGGTTAATAAAGGAACGCACCACTGAGAGATTTCTTTCCTCATTATCGAAGAGGCTTTGAAAGAAAGAGCGAAGATATTTAATATATAGGTTTTGGTAGGTGCTTCAAGCAGTGGCGAATCCATGGGGGTGGCTATAGGGGCTAAAGCCCCCCCCCCCCAACAGCCGATAATTTGAAATGTAGAAAGCAATACATTACAACGTGTAGAGTTTTATATTCGTATAAAATATTGTTAAGGTGAGAATTTTGATGGACAAAATAACGTGGTTGGGGCTGAACAATTTACATGTTTTGCAACTTCTTTTCTAAGCCCTAAGGTTGGGGCTAAAGCTTTAAGTGAGTTGGACAGAAAAACCAATTGTGAACTATGAATAATGGACATGTTTCATGCAACGTCAATTTTCCCTTAAAACAAAACCCAGAAAATTGAAAAAAAAAAACAACTTGGGACTAATAAGGTCTGAGAATATTGGACAAAAAACGTAGTCAGGCTTAAACAACTAACTCCCTAAAAACTAACATTATTCCAGAGAGCTTTTGGGGCATAAGTCTAAGGATTGTCAAAGTCCGAAGTTGGGGCTAAAGCTTGAACTTATAATTAAAAAACAACGTTGTCGGGCCTTAACATTTACATGTCAAAAGCAACAACTGTTTACACTGAAAACTTGGCTAATTTAACGAAAGAAACGCAATTGAAGCTAAAACAATAAGAGATCACCGGGGTGTAAAGCTTAGTGTATAAATGATTAATACAACAGGAATTGTTTCTTACGGCCTTGGCTGGGCTTGGAGAATTTTGGGGCTTAGTTTTCAAAATTTTAAAGGTCTAAGGCAATACACACAAAATATTTTTGGGCTATGCAATTCAATACAAATTCTCTAGGCGAGGAGCCAAATTCCAAAAGCGTGAGAAACTCTGTGAACTCAGAAAAATCTTGCAGGTGGACATGAATATTTACAATTTCTATAGACTCTCGAGTGACTTACAAATTTATCGACACATTTTTTGAGCAGGAATAGAAAGTGTATGTAGGTGCAGCGTAAACGAAAATTTATTAATACCTGCAGAATTGGGCCGTGCACTGCAGCTTATTTTTTAGAGCAGCTGTTTCTTATGCCCGACTAAAAGTCTTGAAATTTTGATATTTTATTTTTCGATCCACAAAATATTATTTTCGTGCTCTCCAGTAACAATTTTAAGAAAACTGGTAGGTTCGTTGATTTGGCTAATTAAAGAAAATGAGATCTCAGAGGACTGATACTGTCGAAACACATATGAGCTTTTGCCAGTAACACCACTTAAATATCATTTTTCTGAACTAGCATTACAAACAGTTTTTAAATTTTGTTAAAAAGGCGAAGTTCAAAGCATACTTTCAGATAATTTAAACAAACACTAACATAATGTACATAGGTGGGCACTTGATACCTAATCAATTATTAAGCAATACACGAATTTGTGCGTATGGTTGAAGCTGTCACGTGGCTGGAACTTGAAGTTATAAAATTAGTTATACTACCATGTTTTTCTGAGCCTTAATATTGGCTTCTTGCTCCGCTTAAAAATAATTCCCATGCTTAACACATAAATCCCAAATTCTTGTTATTGTGCTTTATTTTGAAAAAAAAATTTAAAGCGCGATAGGAGCGGCACAAGAAACACGGCTTTTATTAAAGGAAAAGTGATGTTAAAATTCGTTTTCTGTTATATAACTTGATATGTACAAACTGGATTTCCAAACTCAAAGCCCCCCCCATAGCCAAATCCTAGATCCGCTACTGGCTTCAAGAACTCGTTCGCAATCTTATCTGGACCAGTGGCTGTATTATTTCGTAAACCTTGTATTATGTGTATTAATTCCTCCAGATTTATATCTCTATCAAGGAATGCATGATATGTATCATCGAAAGGACTGTACTCGGCTAAATTATCAGTATACATTTCTTGAAGATAATTGTCCCAAATGTCTTTTGCGACAGGATTTTGAGCAAAGGAGTTAGGTTGGATGCTTTTGATTGCTCTCCAAAAGTCTTTACTATTTTTAGTGTTTTGAAGTTGTTGGCTTACATTCTCATGGAACTGCTTTTTAGTTGCCTTTATTGTGTACTCGTATAGTTTCCTGCTGGCGATATAATCATGTCTTTTTTCTATGTTATTGGGGTCTTTTCGATATATTTCCTTTTTTGTCTCATACCTCGTTTATGTAGTCTGCATTCATAATTAAACCATTTATTCCTTTGAGTCATTTGCCGTTTTTCTTTTTTAACTCTGAGCAGATCACGAAACTGTCAAACAAAAATTCTATGTTTTTTTTTTAGGCTCAGACATATCAGAGCTCAAAAAGTTCGTTTCTTTTTTCCATCTCAGCTAGCTCAGAGCTTAATCGATTAGCTCAGGATAAAATGACCGAGCAAATCGAGCGAAACGCTGAGCGAGCCAACTTCACTTTTTTTCAGTGATTTGACAGACGAAAGAAATACAAAAAATGGATTTCCAGGATAGTCGCCCGTCTTAATCAGGTAAACAAAAATGTATTTTAGTAACACATCTATGAAATGACAGTTCAGTGCTCGAATGGGTTTCATAAATAAGTCTGAGGGCTCTGATCATAATCTGCTCAGAGCTCTGCTCTGATCGCTCAGCCTCTGCTTAGAGGTTTATTTAGAGCCAATTGGCGCAGTATATTGTATACAATATTGTGGTGAATATGCCCATTTGTGCAAACAACGACAACTCTTATTCTTCTATAACAGACTAAATTATAAATGAGTTCAGCGCCATCTATGAACAAAAGATTAACTAATATTATCCAATTCCTAAACCACTCTATCATTATCCAATACATAAACCACTCGCATCGTTATCCAATACCCAAACCATGGAACTGCTATAATTTGTAATTGGTCGAAAGCTTTTGAGCTACTTGTGGAGGAGAAGTTCACTCCAGCACATTCCCGAACTCCTAGAAGATTCTAGTAGCTTTTTCTCGGATATAAATACACCGCCACCCTTGTATATGAAAACTATAGTACTATCATCCTTGTATATAAAAACTATAGTACTATCATGAAGAAGATCGATAGAGAGATTCGAGGTGAGCACTACCAGTACTACGAAATTGTAGAGATTGGAGAGTACAGGACAGGGAGAAACTGAGGGAATTGACGATTAGAATGACGTTCAAGGCAACAATAAATGAACGAGAACAACGCATACAAAATTAAAGCTAGTGCAAGGGAGTCAACACTAAACTTTTTTTTGTTATTTTCTTCCACCAATTTTGTTTACGAAGGGGAAGTTTGAAGCTTTTTTTGCTCTATTTAACGGGGAAGTAGGATAATAAATATAATTTTAAAAGGAATTACCGGTTGTATTTTTTCTTTCGCTGTGTGCGAGATATGCTGTAGCAAAGTCAAGTAAGTATTACTGTATGCCCAAATAAAAGGCTACAGAACGAATGTTGCCACTAAAGAATATAAGTTATATAAGAATTTTGTATATGACCTAGGGATAGGAAGAAATTATTTAAATTTTGTAGTTTGATATTTGCATTCATATTTAAGTAGATATGATATATATATGAAATAAGATAATAAATATAATTTTGAAAGGAAATAATGATTTTATTTTTTCTTTCGTTGTGTGTGAGATATGCAAGTTGAGTAATGTTGCCACTTTAAGTTGTACAAGAATTTCTTATATCAAGTAGGGATAGGAAGAAATTGTTTTAATTTTGTAGGTTGATATTTGCGTGCATATTTAAGGAGATATGACAAATATATGATATTAGATGGTGAACGCCATTTAGTAGATAGGTACTTATTATTTTATATTATCTATTATAAATATACATATACATATATAAATGGTAAACAAAATAAAATTTAATAATTTATACAATTTCGGTACGAAACCTTTTTAACTAAAGTTTTTCATATACATCCAAGTGAAGTGAACTTTTCGTTGACAAAAATGAAAGTTATTAGGCGTGAAAAATATGAGAAAATTATATGCATTTATTTGGGTGACGAGGAAAAAGCAAATTTCTTTTGAAAGAAACCCGAATTTAAAAATGATTTTAATATTTTCTCAAGCGAAATTTTGTGTGTAATTTCTTTAAAAAAATTAACGATTTTTCACAATCATTTTAAAATGTCCAAGAATGAATTTTCAAAGTATTATAAATAATTTCTATAAAGTTTTCAAAAATAAAACAAGCTATGTTTAAAAATTCACGGGAAATTTTCACGTGGAAATTATAACATTTCCAGAAGTGAAATTCTAACTTTATGAGATTATTTTTTAAAATATCCTAGATTATAACATTTTTAAAAATTTTATAGTTCACCATGTGAAAATTCGTGCGAAAAAAGTTTCAAAAATGAAATTTGAATTTAATAAGAAATTTTTAAAAATTCTCTAAATAACAATTTACAAACAAAGTTTGATTTAAATTAATTTTAATCTGCATATTTTCCAACTACCTACTAAAAATTCCACACACTACTTTTCGCGGGAATTAAAAAAACAAGATTTGGAAATTTTTTTGATGAGTAAGTAGTGTCTAAATATTCACGGGAATTTTGAAAAAAGAATACTTAATTTGATTTTCTCACGTGAATTTTTTTAAAATTACTTAATAAAGTTCAAATCTCATTTCAAACACCTTACAAAATGCGAATTTATTGAAATTACTTCATACAATTTTCATAATCGAAATTTGAACATTGCCTTATAGTTATTGTTAAAATATTCACAATTGAATTTTTCACATGAATTTTTCAATATTATTTCATAAAGTTGAAATTTGGTTTTTGAAAATTTGAATACGCATTTTTAAACTAGGTGAGCTAAATTGAATTTTTTTACGTGAACTAAAAAAAATACTTCGTTAAGTAAAATTTCTTTAGTTTGAATGCGCATTTATTTAAATTACTTAATGCAATTTTCATAAACGAAATTTGAATTTTGTTAAGTAAAAATTTAACAAAGTTAAAAAATTAACAACGTTAAGTAAAATTAAAATTTACTAAAAAATTAACAAAGTGCTTATCTTAAATAGACAAAAGATATTTATTTTTTAAATTTTTCTAAAATTTCTCTTTTAAAAACATTTTTTTATAGATAAAATATTTTTTTTTTTTTAATTTTTTCAATTGGTTTTATCTTATTTTCTTTTAAAGATAAAAAGATATTTATTTTTTAAATCTTGCCAAAATGTCTCTACCCTTAAAAATACTTTTTTTTAAAGGTAAAATAGATTTTTTAAATTTGTTTTCAATTTGTTTTATCTTAAGTATTTTTTAAAAGTAAAAAGATTTAATTTTTTATAATTAAATACTTTTTTTTAATTTTTTCCATTTTTATTTATTAATTTATTTTTTAAATTTCTCTACTCTTAAAAATATTTTTTTTTGGGTAAAATAGTTTTTTTTTTATTTTTATCTTATGTAGGTATTTTTTAAAGGTAAAAAAATATTTATTTTTTTAAATTTTTCCAAAATTTTTACTTAAATTGTTTTTTTTTTGAATATTTTCGAATTTTGTTTACCTTTAAAAGTTTTTTTTAAGGTAAAGTTATTCTTTTTTAAATTTTATTAAAATTTCTTTACTTTTAAAAGTATATTTTTTAAAATTTAACATATTTTTTCTTAAATTTATCAAGAGTTTTTTAAATGTAAAATACTTTTCTTTTAATTTTATCAAAATTTGTTTTCCTGTAAAAATATTTTTTTTGAAAGGTAGCTAAAACAAATTCTTTGTTTTTATCAATTTTTTTACATTTAAAGTAAGCAAACTTTTGATAAATTTACCTGTAAAAAAATTACTTTTAAAGTGTTTTTTCTAGTTTTTTTTTCCAAAAAAATAAACCTCAAAAAAATGTTTCTTGAAAAAAATGTTTGTTCTTGAAAGCCTCATAAAGAAATATAGCATCGTTGTAAGACTATGTTTGCCTAGGAATTGTGAAAATTAACAACGGTGTAGTCTTGATAATATGATTTTCAGCTGAAATTGAAAATTTTCAACAAATTCGAAGCAAATCAAATCATAATTAACTTATCTATAGACATATGTATGTATATTGTGTACTATCATAGACTTTGATAGAAAACAACAAAAAAATCTGTTTGCAAATTCAAATTCAAACAAAAAACGATACTGTTGTACAATGCACCAAGCCAACGAGAACATTTTTTTCATTTTGTGCGAATAATCCCCTTCGTTGCCATGACGAAAAACTATCTCACTCCCACCAGGTAATTGTTGTCAGCAACTGTCAGAATCAACAAAATATACTCCTCTCCTTCTTACTACCAGCTTTTATTCCTCTTCCTATCCTCATTCACATCTCTTCAAACCAACGTGGCACGATGTTTGCGCCCTCACGAGAACACTCCCAGTAACAGAAAAATCGATTCCATAATAGTACTATAGTTTTTATATAATTACAAGGCTATCATGGACAAAATTTTTTTGTGCAACAATGCTTCGTTGGTGGCGCCACTTTAGCTCGGCAGAGACTTCCATTTTTGGGAGACAATTGTCGGCGGAGACTTCAATTTTTGGGACACTTCCATATATCAGAGAATCGAAACTAGGTAGTTAGAGCAAGAGGTGTATTTTTTTCGATTCTGGTAAGAATCAAATGGAGTGAGCGAGATTACCAAACGAAGGTTTTTTTAAACCTCAATGATGAGAAAAAAGGTGAATAGAATGTCAAAAAAATGTTCGTATCCTCTTTGATTGAATGTGCAATGGAAGGTTATTTTTTTTGCTTAATTTACTGATTATGCTATATGCGAGAAGAGAAGTGGACATACATACATGTAAGTTAGCTTTTTGCGTCGTCGTTGTCATCAACCTTGAAGCAAGGTTTTACATACATACATAGTTTTTTTTTGCGGGAAAGAATAATGCGTGGAGTGGAGGTATACATTCGTATATTATCAAGGGTAGGTTGATTTTAATGCGGGAAAGAAAAATATGGTCATGTTGTGTAAGTATATTTGTAGGTATATATGCAATCGTATGTTATTGAGGGTAGTTTTTATATTAAATTGTCTTGCAAAGATTTCTTATTTGCCGTGAAATTTGTTGCAAGTGCAAGATTTTGAGCATATTTTTTGCGGGAAAGGAAAATATACCTACATAAGAAGATAATATTCGTATTAATTATGAATCGTAGGTTTTATTAATATTTAGGTTGTTTGCATGATTTAAGTTTGACTTGAAATTTATTGCAAAGAAATTTACAATTTATTATGCCGACGAATATAGGTTCATACATAATACATACCTATGTACATATATTATGTAGGTAGGTATAAAAATAAGTTAATGAAAAAAGGGAGAATTTCTATGCAATGTTGAGGTAGGTACAGAAAATAAAAACTAATTTCCTGTCTGGCTTAAAATTTGTTTGTTTGATTTTCAGGGTACCTAGGTAGGTTTATTTGCTCTGAGTTTTAATTCACAATTACGAGTAGGCAGTACTTACCTAAGTATGATTTAATAGTTTGACACTAGAGTCTGTTTTTTTCTTTGTTTTTACTAATGGAATTCATTTTCTGTCAATCTGACCGACGGTTTCTTAAACTAGGTTATAAAAGACTTGTAATCATTAAAAAAAATTGTATTTAATTGTTTGACACTAGAGTCTGTCAATATGGTGGTTGAATTTCAGCCAGTGCACGATATTCTAGTAGATTGGTCTTATAAGTTTTAGTTGTCAACTATTTTTTTTTTTATTTGAGAGTAGGTAGTTAGGTACCCAGACATTTTTAAAATATAGCTAGGTATGTACCTATACCTACGTACACACCTACAACATTGTTCGTTTATTTAAAACTACCTAGGTATGTACCTACATATGTATGTTCCTAGGTAGGTACCTACCTACATTTTTATTTTTTCAAATCAACCAGAGAGAGAAAATTAATGTAAATTGCAAAACGGCCAGTGCACTAAAAATTGAATTATACACAGCTGGTGTAGGTAGGTATGTACATATGGGTTTGTAGGTAGGTACATATATATATATTGTTAAAAAAGGAAGAAACGAAATCTCAGTCGTCAAATAAAATGTTTTATATTTTTGTGTGTAGGTACAGTCAACTCCGTTTAACTGAAAACATCGGTTATATGAAACAAGAAATTTATTCCGGAGGCTTTTTTAAGAATTTTTCACACAAGCTGCTTCGTATAACTGAAGTCCGCTCAATCGCAAACTCGGGATAATTGAAACAAAATGAATATTTTTCACTTTTTCAACTCCGTATAAGTGAAACGACCGTTTTTTGTTTTCAATTATTGTACCTAGGTACATATATTCATATTCGTTTTGTGATTAAAAATGTAAATACCTTTGTTGTTTGAATTGTTTCATATGGAAATATAACTACATACATATTTTGACACAAAAAATCATACCTAATATTTTTTTGATTTTCAGGCTAAATGAAATTTAATATTTGTTTTGAAAAAACTCCGCTTATTTAAAAGAAGTTTCAGTTATCCGAAATTAAGTAATCAGTTAACTGAAAACTCCGCTTAACTGAAACAAATGGTCTGCAATTATGGTGTTTAAGTTATGCGGAGTCGACTGTGTCAATTTCATTTTTATATATACCTAGGTAGGTGGGTAGGTTTATATATACATACCTAGGTGTTTACATTTTTAAAAAATTGTTTTAACTAAACCTAAATTTATCTAAATTTTTGTTTTATTTTTTTTTTAAATCAACCAATTGCAAAACGTGCCAACAGGTAGGTACCTACTTATACTTACCTATTTTAATTTTTTGATTCCAGATAGTTTACAAAATAAATGTTTTAATGTAGGCAGGTAGGTACCTACCAGTGGCGATTCCTGGTCTTTAGTATTGGTTTAGCTACGTGGTTTAGGGAAAGTTAAAATAAAAAAAAATCATATTATTTTTAATTTTATTGATAACGACAATTAATAAAAAACATTAATAAATGATATAAAATAAAAGTTTAAAAATTTATCGATACATAAATTCGTCGTTCGACGGACACAACATTTTCAATGACTTTATCATAAAAATCGTCACTTTCTATAACAATTGTATAGATATAAATATCTACATCCGATGTTTATACGATTTTGCGTTGCAAAAAATCTTAAATTTAACTTTACCTACATACATTAATGTATGAAGGTATGTATGTACCTATCTTTAAACAATTTAGTTCACGTTCAAAGCTATGCAAACAAATTTCACGTTAGCGGTCAGCCAATAAAAGATACTTCTAGCGACTTAATGCCAAAATAAATTGACGATTATTTAACTATTATCTATTTTATTATAATAAACTAAGTAATTTTGAAGCAATCAAAAAATAAGTCAAAAATTATCCATTTCTGCTTAAAATTTGGAATCAAAAGCCTAGAGTATTACAACACGAAATTTGAAAATTCGATCCAAATCGGTCAAAAAGTTATGGCAAGAAACATGATGTTAATTAAGTGCAACACGCAATGTTTACATCATTGTTATGGTCAAAGTAGGACACTTAAGTTGGCAATGATTTTTGTACACGTACTTGGAAGCCTTAACTATCATAAAATATAGTTATAATATTTATATCTTTTTTTAAGAAACTTTGGTAGCGAATTTAAAAGTTTCGAAAATGTTCACGAAATTACATATTTACATGACAAGTGTGTAATTTTTCAGAAGTTTTAAAATTGATATCAAAGTGGCAAAAAAAAAGACGTAAATATCATAACTATATTTTATCATACTTAAGGGTTCCAAGTACATGAACAAAAAAATCAGTGCCAACTTAAGTGTCCTACTTTGACCACAGCAGTGATGCAAACATTGCTTGTTGCACTTAGTTAACATCACGTTTCTTGCCAAAACTATTTGACCAATTTGGATCGAATTTTCGAATTTCATCTTGTAATACTCCAGAATATTTGATTAGGTACAAATTTTTAGCACAATTGGACAATTTTTGACCTATTTTTTGATTGCTTCAAAATTACTTAGTTTTTCTGATTTTTTTAATTCTTGGTTAGATAGCAAGACAAATATAACATGCATAAATTTAAAACTGATGTGGTCTTGTAGAAAATTTTATAAAAAATAAGTTTATAGTGGACTGTTTTTTCCTTAGTTGCATATTTCTAAAGTTATAAAGGAAAATGTCGGAAAAAATGGGATGAACTTATTTTTTTTCACTGTTGCATTTTTCATGCAGCAAGCACAGGATTTTCGAAGTTGCAAACTTAGATACAGACTACTCTAACATGCCCCAACAACATATCACAAATGCAGAGCTACATTGCGCTTTACCAATTGAGCACTTTTTTGGAAGTAAGTAGGTACCTGGAGCTGCTTGCATACCTCATGTATCGTGCTTTATCGCATCATACTTACGCTTACGCTTTCATTTATTTAGCTGGGCTTTGCTGAGGACATGTGCAGTAAAACGCTCTTGTATTATAGATTGTATGGTATTTGTGTTTGTATTTGTATTTTGAATAGATATTATTAAAAATGGTATGTAATTTGGTAGCGTGAATGTTGTTAGCTTTCAAGGGAGACTTGTATGTATGAGAGTTTTGTGTTGTGTACTGTGTTAGAACAATGTGGGTAGGTTAGGTAGGTATCTATTTTTTTATTATTATATCAATGCTCTTTGTAGGGACTTTGGTTTTGGTATCACATATTGTAACGCTGAGGCAGATAGGAAGATGGGAGTTTTGTGTTGTGTGAAGGAAAATATGATTTGAAAATAGGTAGGTAGGTGGGTAGTTTTTTTTCTATTTATGGTATTGATTATTACAATTACATTATCATTATCATTATTTCAACATTATACATTATATAATTTATTCATTTAAATTCTTGGTTTAGCGGCGATAAACCTGCTTACTGAGAGGAATCGCCACTGGTACCTACCTCTACCTGTAGATACCTACCTACCAATAACTTCTTTCGTAAGGGAATTTTTTCCTTTTTTTGAAATTAAAGTGTAAAATAAATTTGAAAAACTTAAATATGAATTTTTGCATACCTAACACAATAAAAATAATTATAAATTGTTCCTATTTTCGTGACCTTTTTTTTGTAAATTTCTAAAAGGAATACAATTTTAGAAATTAATAATAAATATAATTAGTTACCTAGTGGTTTTTTTTAATGTTTAAAGCTTAAAACTTCTATCTCCCTCCGTTTGTGGGGGAGGGGCAATTTTCTAAAATATTTGCTTTAAATGGATTTAAAATTATTAAAAATCAACGATATTACTAACAATATCATGCGATAGCTTTTTTTAAAGTCTATTTCTTTTAAATTGTTTTCAAAATAAAAATATTCAATTAATAGTTTTTGAAACAAAATTTTTCAAAGTCAAAATTTAGAAAAAATTGAAAAACAAAATTTATTGAATTGAAAATAGAAATTGAATTTTTTTCTTCAGAATTTTACGTAATATTCTTTGTTCCAAAAAATTAAAAAATAATGGTAACACTTACAGAGTGATGCTATAGCATATTGAAAAGCCAAAAGTCTATTCCTTAAAATAACTTCTAAATTAAGTTTGTTCGAGTGAATAGTTTTTGAAAAATTAATTTTCAAAGTCAATATTTTGAAAAAAAAACATTAAAAAAATGTTATGTAATTTTTTAGTCAAACGCTGAAAACCGTATGGATCTAGGACTTTAACTTTTCAAGATATGAAAAAATAAATGAAGCAATTTTCACATTAAACTAAGAAGAATCTGGCAATCAGTTGATTATCGACCGTCAATTTTAAGTTGTGAAAATCGGCAGAAAAATAGTTATAATATTAACAATTGAGCCCAAATAAAGCTATTTTATCTGTCAAGGCGTATTAGCACTAAAAATTGTATTATCATCTAAATGTTGAATATGTATATGTGTATTGAAATTCTGAGGAAATAACCTTTCTATAGACATCTAAACTTTTAAATTCGGATAATTACTTTTCGATTTATAACCAATTTTATGCCGACAAATTGATAGTTTAAAATCTTTTCTGGATTTTATCTTTTTTTACTATAACTATTAGATTTTCAAAATTTATAATGTTTAAATTTGAAAATATTTGATGGGCGTGTTGACAATATAAAAATAGAATTCCTTGAAAAAGCATGATCCATTTTGCATTGTTTTTGGTAAATAAATCAATAAAACTAATTTTAGAGTGGCTTGGGTTGAAATAATCACTTAAAATTTGTAAGCAATATTTTAGAAGAGGATTAGAGTAATTAGTGTGTTGCTTTTGTTTTACAAAATGTATCAATTTTTTATTAACGTTTGCATTTAAAGTACCAAAAATCGAATTGATTTTTCACTAAATCAAGGTTCAATTGCCCCTACTTTTTTTTCCATCTAGATTTACAAATACAAAATTACTCAAATATTTGTAGAAGAAGGTTACACCTATAAATGTGAATCATTATTTTTCGAAAATATATAAATTTTTCATTAACTTTTGAATTTAAAGTACGAAAAAATGAGTTGATTATTCATTAAAACACATTTTTAGTACAAATTTGTTTAATATTTTGCAATAATTTTTACACAAAAATTTAAGTTATAAATTTCTACCTAAATTGCATGTATCATTTATTATGAACCATTAAGTATTACTCAATTTTGAAGCCTCTAAAGTTGTCTAAATGTAGATTTTTTGTAATTTATGATTTTTATAAATAAAAATAAATTTGAGATAACGTTGCTATGCACAAGTCGACGATTGTTGACAATGAACAAAGCAAAGCAATTCTTTGGATTTTATTCGAATTTGTATGAATTTTCAAAAATCAATTGTGGTACTAATATAGGAGGTATAGATTAAAAAATGAGGTATCAAATTAATGATTATTTTATTGAGATTAAATATAAGAAAAACTAAATCAATCCATGCCTACACTCACATGTTATTAAGTAATATGTGTACAAATTATATATTGTTAATTTCTCAGCTGAATTGTACAATAGGAATATAATTTTTTTATACAAATTCCTGGAACATATAGCTATAATTTATTAGTTTATTGCAAACCTCTACCACTCTGTTTATTGAAAAGATATTAATAAGAAACCAAAAAAAAAATGTTTACCCTTTCTTAAATAAATCTGTCAAATGATAAGTTAGAAAGATAACATTTTTACCATTTAATTGCTATCAAATATATCTATAAGATATTAAAATTTAAGTTTTTTCCAACTACCCATTAAAAATCAAATAGTTTAAAAAATTGACCAAAATAATTTTCCCTTTTTCAAAAATCATTTTGGGTATGACAATAAAAATACTGTCAAAAATTGCTTAAACATGGATAATTTTTTGTTCATCCCCTATAAAAAATATGTAGAAATAAAACAAATAAAAAATGTACCCCCATACACCTACTAAGTACTTTTCGAAACGACTATTTATCAATTTTCAGTCTTAAACCGGGTAGGTATATCTCGGTTTGTAGATTTTTAATAAAAAAAGATATACATGTTTTTTTCCTAATTTTTCAATAACTTACATTAAAAAAAATCAAGTTTCTATAACGTCGCGTTTGGAAGTTAGTTTTTCAACTTTGATTCAGTTTAACCCTATTTTACCCTATTGAATGTGCGAATTTCAAAAAATCTGTTCTTAGTGCAACCCTACATAAAATTTGTTATCATATTCATTTTAGTATATACCGGGTAGGTATATCTCGGTTTGTAGATTTTTAATAAAAAAAGATATACATGTTTTTTTCCTAATTTTTCAATAACTTACATTAAAAAAAAATCAAGTTTCTATAACGTCGCGTTTGGAAGTTAGTTTTTCAACTTTGATTCAGTTTTACCCTATTTTACCCTATTTTACCCTATTGAATGTGCGAATTTCAAAAAATCTGTTCTTTGTGCAACCCTACATAAAATTTGTTATCATATTCATTTTAGTATATACCTACCTACCTATTTTTAATACTTCTAGTTTAAGCTGTAGCGTGATTAGTAAACGTGGTTGTAATTTGTATTCTAATGTGTATAATATAAATAAATACCTAAACATTCACATAAAAATTGGGTACGTACCTACTTACATGTACCTCCTAGATATTAATAAAAATTATCTACAAACATACCTACTTTTCTAGGTTAAAATAAAAAAGCTACATACGACATACCTAACTACCTCCCTTCAAGCAAGCGAGTCCGTTTTGGATCCGAAACCAGTACATAAACGGACCCAAAACCGGGTCCAAAACGATTCCAAATCGGATCAAATTAGTATGGAAATTAGAATTACCACAGAACCATTATGTGAATGTATTGTGAGAGAGAGAGTATTCTAATTCACCATACTCCGAGAAAACGGAGCCTAAATGGAATCCAAAACGGACCAACAAAAATGCATGAATCGAGGCATACCAAAAAATAAACTTCCCCATCTAGTCGAGTTTCTACATTGCATAAAAAAAAAAAAAAAAAAAAACAGAATTTTGTTCATTTCAAGACTTTATTTTTATTAATCAGTTATAAAATGTACCATATATATATTCTCACAACTAAACATATACATATAATAAACAGTAAACTTGTATTCTTTTCACAAGAAAAAAAGATAAAAAAGCAATGGTCTTCGCCACGCCACCTACAAAACTGAACTAAAAAAAAAGTGGTGGAAATTAAAACAAAATGACTGTACTCTCTCTCTTTTTCTCCGTGCATGACAAAATTCTCTCGATTCTTCTTCTTCTTTTTACATGCGTACACAGAATATTTGTTAATGTGTGCGAGACACTCAGTTTTTTTGGAGTCCCAAGTGATTCCAATGTGAACCGAGAAATTCGGGTCCGTGATTTTGCTTGAACGGCTACCATGAGCCATACTCATCAAAAAAACATCATCGCCATCAAACTCATAAATTATTGCATCACTCATATTCTACCAACAGACCTACAAAAATATCTAGAAAGCAAAACAAAAAAACAATCTACGTATATCTT
Source organism: Melangyna quadrimaculata (assembly GCA_949320155.1). Classification (NCBI taxonomy): domain Eukaryota; kingdom Metazoa; phylum Arthropoda; class Insecta; order Diptera; family Syrphidae; genus Melangyna; species Melangyna quadrimaculata. The sequence continues at coordinate 115,318,064 of OX439483.1, forward strand.
CACGCGCGCCGCCGCCGACGTCACCATTGTCTTCTTGCATTGCACACAAGACAACCAAAGTTGTAAAAAAAACCACCCCTTCCTCTTTAACCGCACAAAACCAAAGAGAATTCCCAAATTTTGTTCATACTTTTTAATTCTCTGCACCTTTGAATAGCAAAGTAACCGACAAAAAAATGAAAACCAACCAAAAAATTCATTCTTCTTTAGGAGTTTTAACTTTTCCTTCATTTGTATCGCTATCCCTTAACAAAAAACATTCATTGTACCTTTGTATATATAAACTATAGTACTATCATGGTGAATGTCGAATGGACTGCCATCTTCAGATCGATTGTGAAAGAATCTCATCGAATTTCACAGTGGAGAAAATTGAGTTTTGTGGAGAATTTCTAGTAAGAATAAGAGAGGAATACTTATATTTATAATAGTTAGAGTGAAATAGGTAGAATGAATGTTTTTTGTTAGGTTTACATTTTTTTGTCGATTACTTTGCTATTTGAGAATTCTCTTGGTTTGTTGGGTCTTGTGCGGTTAAATAGGAAGGGGTGGTTTTTTTTACAACTTTGGGTGGCTTGTGTGCAATGCAAGAAGACAATGGTGACGTCGCGTCGGCCGGCGGCGGCGTGAAGGTCAAGGCATAGGTAGGTTGTTTTTCTTTAGCTTTCTAGATATTTATGTATGTAGGTCTGTTGGCAAGAATATCAGTGATGCAATAATTCATGAGTTTCATGGCGATGATGTTTTTTGATGAGTATGGGCATAGATAAACAAATAAAGATACAAATCTTTGGCTGTCAATCCGGTTTGCCTACAAGCTAAAAGGTGGGTTTAGCCGTGGTGGAAATCAGTAAGTTTTACTAGTGTGCTTTAAAGCACGCATACTAGTGCAACTTACTGATTTCCACCACCGTAACTTTGTTGTTGGATTTCACATTTATTCATGGACACAGAATTAAATTACAAAAACAACAATGTAAACAAAAGGGTTTTGGGGGGTAAAACGTACGAAAGATGTGTATCATTATATTGTTTATCTATGGTATGGGTCATGGTAGGTAGTTAGGTAGGTATGTCGCTTTTTTATTTTAACCTAGAGAAGTAGGTATGTTTGTAGATAATTTGTTTTAATATCTAGGTAGGTACTAAGTACAAGTAAGAAGATACGTACCTTATTTTTATGTAAATGTTTATTTATTTATATTATAGATATAAATGAAAGAATACAAATTGCAACAGATTAAATAGGTAGGTATCTATATACTAAAATTTATATGATAGCAAATTTTATTCAGGGTTGCACTCAGAACGGAATTTTTGAAATTCGCACATTTATTAGGTAAAATAGGGTTAAACTGATTCAAAGTCAAAAAACTAACTTCTAAACGCGACGTCGTAGAAACTTGATGTTTTTATTTGAAAGATATTGAAAAATTAGGCAAAAAAATATGCACAACTTTTTTTTATTAAAAATCTACAAACTGAAAATTGATAAATAGTCGTTTCGAAAAGTACTTAGTAGTTATATGGGGGTACATTTTTTATTTTTTTTTATTTTCACATATTTTTATAGGGGATGATAAAAAAAATTATCTATGTTTAAGCAATTTTTGACAGGATTTTTTTTGTCATACCCAAAATGATTTTTGAAAAAGGGGGAATTATTTTGGTCAATTTTTCAATCTATATGATTTTCAACGGGTAGTTGGAAAAATCTAAAATTTTAATATCTTATAGATATATTGTATTGAAGGGACGTCAACCTCGAATCAAGGGAGGTTACCTCCTGGACAAGAGAAAAGCGTTACCTCTAATATAGACTCCACTAGTAAAGGGAGAATACCCCCGGTACAAGTGAAAACTGTACAAGTTAGAGCCACAGAAGGCGCAAATGATGGAAAGTTACCATCATCAAACACCGCAATTCCACCCAAGAAGCCACCGAAACGGCAACGCCGAACTTACCCACTTCCGAAACTGGGTGAACCAGGTGCCCTGGATGACCCGTTTAGGAAGGGGTTAAGTGGAGCAGGCACAAAATGGTATGCCCGGTTCCTTGCCGAGGATATGTCTCCGCAGGAAGCCCGGAAGAAGGTGGATGCGAGAAAAGAGTCACCAAATAGTGACAACAAAAGCTTGGGCGAGGGTAAGAGGAAAAGTAGCCAAATAACTCCACCTCCAAGGCAAGAAGCCAAAAAACCCAAGACGGCGGCAACATCTTACGAAGAACCCAAACCCGCTAAGATCAAACCCCTTGACCACAGGCTCTCCTACGCTGATGCGGCCTTGAGCGTCAGAATTGCTGTCATGCCGAGGGACTATCCTCAGGTCACCCTGAATGCTGACGAGCTGTCGGCACTTGAGGAGGCCATTATTGAGGAAGTTTCACTCGGCTGGAAGCACAAACTGAAGTTCAACGGTCTGCATTTCAGAACCGGTCTGCTTTTGGTCGATTGTGCTGGCACAGAAACAGCGGATTGGCTCAAAGAGAGTGTACCTAAGCTGAGCACTTGGAAGGGCATTGAGCTGACTACGTGCATGGGTGAGAAAATCCCCAAGATGCATACCATTACGATGTTCTTGCCAAGAAGTAAGGGGCAAGATGACAAGAAATCCTTGGCACTTGTTCAAGCCCAAAATGAAGGTCTGAATGTCCAAGCCTGGAGAGTAGTGAAGAACCAGGTTGAAGGTAAGGGTCAACTGCTTGAGATCAGCATCGACACCAAGTCAGTTGAGACCATCATCAACACAAAACATCAGCTCCACTACAAATTCGGCAAAGTAGCGGGCTAAAGAAAGCAGCCCCAAGCTCCTTTTTTGAACCAGAGGGTGAAACCAACACCACGTCAGCCTTAACCACCAATGCATCCACCTCCTGTCCAACCACTTTCCAAATCCTAAACACACCATCCCCCACACTCACCCCCATACCAACCATACAAACACCTATCGCTACGCCCACAACGCATGAACACTTGATCTCCGGCAGCCAGGCAATGTCACTGGCAAACACGAACCTGGGTCCAACAGACAAAGAGATAGAGGGCATAGACCTCTCTCCAAGTCGAATGGACCACGACGAAGTGCTTCCAACCGAAGAGGAAGAAGAACATCTTCTGGCAGATGATGGGGCAGTCGCCCCCATCTGCTAAAGGACACCAAAATGACAAGAAGCGGGATCAGTACCAAGCTAGCCCAAGTGAACATTCACCACGCAAAGGCGGCATCAGCTATCTTATCGAGGAAAATTTACTGTGGACAACTTGGGGTTAGCACTGATCCAAGAACCCTGGATCTACGGGGGTCAGGTAAGAGGGTTGACAAGTAGCGACTCTAAGTTAATATGAGACACGAGGGATGACTCGCCCAGAGCTTGCATAAAAATAAGAATTAATATAAATTTTATATGTCTTTCAGATTTTATGACGAGGGACTTGGTCCAAATACAGGCCCAAATAAATATTGAGGGAATCAACCAGACAATGGTTGTAGCAGCAGCCTACTTCGCCGGTGACGAGGCCAACATTCCACCAATGGAAGTACAAAGGCTAGTGGACTACTGCAGCCGGAAAAAGCTGTCCTTGTTGGTAGGTTGTGACGCCAATGCCCACCACACTATATGGGGCAGCTCTGACATAAATCAGAGGGGTGAGTACCTTTTAGACTTTATGTTGGTAAAAAATCTAGAAATATTTAATGTAGGGAACACCCCTACTTTTGTTAGTAGAAGTAGAAAAGAAGTTTTAGACATTACTTTCGGATCACCGAACGTAGGCCGTCTAATAGGGGATTGGAGAGTATTCAATGAACCCTCAATGTCTGATCACAGAATAATTGTGTTTACCTTAGAAGGCCTTCTCATGGAGAATTTCTCCGGAACCTATACAAAAACGTTCTTAAGTCAAATCTGGAACAAATAGGTCCACTGAGTACGACAAATAGTCACCTTGAATTAGAATTTATAGTTAATGAGTTAAGTGGGGCTATACAGGAGGCTTATGAACTCAGTTGCCCTCTTAAACCTATTAAAAAACAGAAAGACGCCCAATGGCGGAACTCAAATCTGTCAAAATTAAGATCCAAGGATAGGAAGCTCTTCAATGAAGCAAAAAGAACCGGGGAATGGGATAATTTTACCACAGAATTGACAAATTACAATAAAGAAATACGAAAAGCTAAAAGAAATAGTTTTACGTCTTTCTGTGAGGGTATTTCCTCAACCCCTGCTGCGGCAAGACTACACAAAGCTCTTGCAAAGGAAAAGACAATGACATCATTAGCACTTCGCTATAGTGATGGGAGCTTCACCGAAAATGAAGAGCAGAGGGCCACTCTGCTACTTAATACGCACTTTCCAGGCAGCCTACCACTGGTAGAAAACTCACCAGAGAGAATACCTATCAAACATAATAGAGAAGACTGGAAAATAGCTGCAAATATTTGCTCAGGCAAAAGGATTGAGTGGGCGATTAGTACCTTTCAACCTTTTAAGTCACCAGGGGCAGATGGTATCTTCCTAGCCCTTTTGCAAAAGGGTAAGGATGATCTTATGCCCTACCTGATTAGTATTCTTCGAAGTAGTATTGCTCTTGGGTATATACCAAGACTATGGAGGAGAGCTAAAGTAATCTTTATTCCTAAAATTGGGAAAAAAGACACAACCCATCCAAAGTCTTTCAGGCCAATAAGCTTAACATCCTTTGTTCTGAAAACTTTAGAGAAAATAATAGACAACTTTATAAGAACAGAAGTTTTGATAAACAGGCCTCTCAATCTGCGACAACATGCCTATAGAGCGGGTAGATCTACAGAAACCGCTCTATTCGAACTCACTAATACCTTACAAAAAGCCTTAGATGCAAAGGAAACGGCATTAGCTGCCTTCCTGGATATAGAAGGAGCATTCGATAACACCTCCCACGATTCTGTAAATAAAGCCCTTGTCAGGAAGTGTGTTCCCATCACCATAACCAGATGGATTAGGGAAATGTTAGGTACTAGAACAGCAGAGGCACTAGCAGGAACGAACATACAGAGTGTCGTTACCACAAGAGGTTGTCCTCAGGGAGGGGTACTATCACCCTTGCTGTGGAGCCTCGTAGTGGATGAACTGTTAGAAAATCTTACGTCCCAAGGCATACAAGTCATAGGCTTCGCCGATGACATCGTAATCACAGCCCTTGGGAAGTTCGAAGAAACTCTATGTGATATAATCCAAAGAGGACTAACAATTACAAAGAAATGGTGTCTATCTGTAGGACTTAATATTAACCCCACAAAAACTACGATTGTACCATTTACCAAGAAAAGACTTCTACCCCGTATGAAACCTATCCGGTTAGCTGGTGAAGTAATTGAAACGAAGAGGGATGTAAAATACCTAGGAATTACACTAGATAGTAAACTCCTCTGGAACAAGCATGTAGAAATAACCGTCGGGAAAGCCACAAAGGCCCTAATGATATGCAAGAGACTTTCAGGAAAATCTTGGGGCTGCAAACCTAACATCCTCAGATGGATGTACACCATGATGGTAAGACCCATCATTACCTATGGTGCGGTTGCTTGGCACAAACGAACCGAATTAGTAACAACTAGGAAAGCTCTAGAAAAATTACAAAGGCTCGCACGTTTATGTATAACTGGAGCAATAAGAACATGCCCTACAGCAGCTATGGAGGTTATCCTCCATCTATCCCCTCTTCACGAGGTAATTGTAAGTGCTGCAAAGGGAGCCATTATGAGATTTGCTATGGAGGTTATCCTCCATCTATCCCCTCTTCACGAGGTAATTGTAAGTGCTGCAAAGGGAGCCATTATGAGATTTGCAAAGGAAGGAACGGGGACTGGAAAATGCATCAGTCGAAGGGAAAGAGACTGTATTCCGAAGTCCTCAATAACAAACCTTATTGACATTCCAAGAGATGGTATGATTAAAAAATATAACTTCGTAAAAAACTTTCAAACGAAGCTTAGTTGCAAGAAAGACTGGGCAGGCGAAACAGTGAACTACACTTTCAATGCAAATGCCATCAAGTGGTACACTGATGGATCGAGAACGATAGAAGGGACTGGTGCGTGAATTTTTGGACCAAGAACCAAACTTTGCATACCGATGGGACAGTCCTCTAGCATTTTTCAAGCTGAAGTACAAGCGATAGGAACATGCGCAGGTCAAAATCTCGAAAGGAATTACAATAAACAAAACATTGCCATTATGTCAGATAGCCAAGCAGCACTTAAAGCTCTGAGCTCCTACTCAATCAGCTCTAAGCTAGTATGGGAATGTGTAGGAAGGCTAAATGAACTCGGCAAAAATAACACTGTCACACTCCATTGGGTACCTGGCCACGTAAGTGTTCAGGGCAACGAAGAGGCAGACTCCTTAGCAAAAATAGGTGCAACGACTCCCTTAACTCCCAAAAATTGGAAAGAACTCCCAAAGCTAAGACAGGCTAAACTATTACTTGGGAATTATAACCACCAACGTTTTACAGACTGTATCAGCTTAAGTAGAAACAACCTAAGAATTATAACGGGTCTCCTCACTGGACACTGCAAACTAAAAAGACACCTTAGTTTACTTGGCCTAGTAAGTAGTGCCACATGCAGGTTCTGTGACACAGATGAGGAAACGCCGGACCACATTCTAGGTCGATGTAGCACACTCATACATCAAAGAAAGAAGTACCTGGGACGCTACCAGGTAGAAGAGAGCGACTTACCATCTCTTAAAATACTCCAAATACTCCAATTCTTGAGAGGAATACATTTGGAGGAAGAGCTGTAAGATGAGCAGGCCTCATCCAGCTCTAGGTGTGGGGCACAATAGATCTCAAGGTCGCAGTGCAATATCCCTCAAAATTATATTCGTTCATCATATAGATATATTTGATGTAATAGCCCGTAGCGTAATGGTTAGTGCGTTCAACTGTCACGCTGGAGGTCTGTGTTCGCTTCCCAGCCTCGTCCATCTAAAAACTAAAAAGTTTTTTTCAGGGCTACTGCCTCTTGCGAGGAATTGACAAATCCTACGAATAAGTGCTTCTCGTCTAGCCGTTCGGATTCGGCATAAAAGTGTAGGTCCCTTCCATTCTTGTCGATAGGCGCACACAGGAATGGTTGCGAGTTGTTAGTCAGTAGGCCCTGGTTCTTCATGAGCCGTTGTGCCACCCGATTTTTTTTTTATTCACCACATTGCCCCCCATTTGTCCGGATTTAATCCATTATTCCCACCGTTATAACGATGTAAACGGTCGCAGTGTACTACTTTAAGCTTACCCCTTACACCTCTCTGAATGCGGTAAACCACATCATTGATTCGCTTCACAACGGTATGTGGGCCTTCCCAGTTTTGTTGTAGTTTTGGTGAGAGTCCCTTTTGTCGGTGAGGATTGTAAAACCACACCAGGGGCCTATTTCTCAGATCATACACATCATACAATGTATGATTTTGACAGTTCTGCTGTATGATTTCTGTTTCTCGAATTTGTTGTATGATCCGCTATCATACAACAATGTATGACCGGAGATTACACTGGAAATATTGGAATGTTGTATGATTGTCCCGGTCTACATTGAACGATTTTTCCAGTGCCGATCTTTTGTTCGTAGGTGAAGGGAGTGAAAAGTGAGGGGTAGGGATCAAATCGTTTGTACCACAAAACTCGAACGATTTTTCCAATCTGTTTATGTTCTCTTTCGCCCTCTTTCCAGTTTTTTGTGTGTGTTCGGTGTCAGTGTGCCATTGGGTTGATGGTGTGAGTGAACATCAATGCAAAATGAAGAGCACAGAAATACAAAAATGAAGAAGACAAAGAAAAAATCTCATGGAAAAAATCGTTCTGTGTGTACATTTCACACGATTTCTGGAAAAATCCTCGTGGAAATATCGGGCAATGTAGATCGGGACATTCTGTTTCTCAGAAATTTTTGATACACATCATACAGCAAAATAAGCACAACAATTTCATACGATTCATACATCATAAAATACTGTTGTAGACTTGTAGAATAAAAGAAAATGAAAAGGAAGTACACAAAAGTAAGTATTTTTTGAATTTATAAATTTTAAAAATTTGGAATTGTGATTAATTTTTATTGTTTTCTTTTTTAAAAGTCAAATAAAGAGCAGCAAGTACTAGTTCTCCAATCAATGCTGGAGAAACAAGATTTATTATTTGGGAACTTTTCTGGATCTTCAGTAACAAAAATTGATATAGACAGAGCGTGGACACAAATTGTTTCTTTGGCGTTGTCCTATGGGCTCATCACTGATCCAAATGATCATTTCAGAAGGCTCACCTGGCAAAACTGGCGACGAAAGACCATGGTACGCGTAGAAATTTAAAATATGAACTCTTTTTTTAACATTAGATTGTTTTAGGCTAAGGTTGACAGAATGAAGAAAACGGGAGTTGGTGGTGCTAGCCCAACAGATATATTGGACGAAGGCGATAAGCTTATACTAGCGATTGTTGGAGAGGAGGTAAAAAAAAGAATTAAAAACAAAAATAACTAAATGCAATTTATTTTATCATCTTTTTAGATAACATATGGGCTGGACATTCCTGAGAGTGATGGGGCAAATATTAATGTTCCTCCTCCAGCCCCAGTTGAGGACCAGTCCACGACCACTTATTCAACCTGTCCTTCTGGAAGTATGCCGAAATCCAAAAACAAAAAAAGCATGATACGGAGGTTGAGGAGCATATCGAAAAAATGAAGCTTAGCAAATTATTATTGAAGGCAGTTAGAAGCCAGGGAAAGGGAAATTAATTTGGGACTGCCGCTTTCAGTACTAACCTCATCCCTTTACCTAACTGAAGGGAATAATGATGAAAGTTTTGAAATAAAGTGAAAAAAATATTAATTGTTCGTTCAAAAAAAAAAAAAATAGTTAAAAACTAATTAAAAGTGTTTTTGTTTTTAAATAGAAGTTGGAAAGACAAATTCTGCCGGTAAAAATTACTTGATTAATTTATTGGGGCTTAAATAAGAAATTCGAGCCTAATGAAGTGCGAAGTTTTTTTTTCGAGAGAAAACCATACGAAATTCTTGTAAGTGTTACATACAAACCACTGTCATTTCAAAACTACGTGCTTCATTGGGATGATTGAAACTGCTCTAAGTTCTAATTTATGTCTCCTAAGTAGTTCCGGAAAGCATTTTTAATTCAAAAAATTATCTCAAAAAATTTCCATATAAAAAACGTTTCTACATTTTTTTTTCAAAATTAAAAAATGAAGAAAATACTTTTACATGGGATTTTTTTGATATCATCCCAAAAATTGAAAATAGTTGTAAGGAAGACTTAGGAGACATAAATCAGAACTCGGAGCAGTTTCAATAATCCCAATGAAGTAAGTATTTTTCGAATGACGGTGGTTTGCTTCTATCACTTACAAGAATTGTGTATGATTTTCTCTCAAAATTCTTGTGATTGTTACATACAAACCGCCAACATTTCAAAACTATCTACGTACTTTATTTGGATACTGAGTTTCAATTTGTGTCACCTTGGTATTTTTACAATTATTTTCAATACAACAGAAGATTTATAAAAAAAATTCATATAAGAAATGTTTCAACGCATTTTTATTTGAAAAGTGATAAAAACATACATACATATATTTTTAAAATTTGAATCGTACTATGATACTTTTACTTTTAGGCAACTACATTTATTTATCAATTAAAATGGTTAACATAATTCCTTAGAGCTTCCAATGCTTCTCTATTATTTTCATTATCATTTTGTTCTTCCATATTTTCACTATCTTCATCTTCTATACCATCATAATCCGAACAAAATATATCATTTTCTTCCGTCATTCTTTTTCGAATGTTGTATAATGTGACACACGCATTTACAACGTTTGCACATCTTGTTGGTGTCTTTAAACGCAATCTGTTTAAGCAAGGGAAAATTTCCTTCAGCTGTCCAATACTACACTCAATGATCTGTCGGGTTTTCTTTAGCTTAGAAAGGAATCGATTTTTAGCTGGACTATCTGGAATTTGGTTTGGAACGTTACATGTAAATAGACACGTTCTTAATGGGTAGGCAGAGTCACCTATAATAATAGCTCTTGGAAAAGGACGCCATCCCTCGTTATTCCATTTATTGTAGAATCTACTGCATTGCAGTACACGGCTGTCATGAACAGATCCTGGGTAGTTACGGTTAACAGCATAGAAGCGATAATCAGCTCCAGCAATTAGCATAACATTTAAGGAGTGAAGATCTTTGCGATCCACATACGCTTGTTCGTTAATTGTTGGCGCATCAATTGGTATTAAACTCCCATCAACAGCCCAAGCAATACATGGCATTCCAGCTCTACGAAAAAATGATTGGGCCACATTATTTCCATTTTCCGGCCATTTTACTTCTTTGTCTATAAAAATATGTAGATAACAAAAATTTAATACGAAACATGTAATATAGAAAAGCACAGAACTTACACAATAATTGTTGTGAAATAAGTGGATAAATTTTATTTACACAACGACATATAGACGCTTTTGAAACGCCATGCATTGCGCCGGTTCCATGGTTCTGGCTTCCGTTTCCAAGCTAATGAAGCGTTAATAATATTTGTTGTAAAGGTGACAAGGCTTCGTTGCAATTAGTCAAACGCACAATTGATCTACCCAATTTCTCAATTAAAAACTCTACGCATATTTTAGGCAATCTAAATTCTACGACAAAATGAGGATCTTCAAGATTAAAATTTATGCGTTCTTTTATAATTCTAGGGCGTCTTCTGACACGTATATTAACTTCAAGAAGTTCCAACACGTCTTCATCATCATATAATAAATCCATTTTTTGGATTATAAATATATGATCACTTTTATTTAATTTAAACTACTAAAATTGCAGTATTTTATGTACCAATTAACTGTTTAAAAGCATAAGAAAACCAAAATTGAAAATTAAGATTTCTTTTATCCTCACAGTCACTAATAATGAAATGTCAAAAGCATACACATCATACAACAAACAAAATATCATACAGCACTTCCAATGAAATCTGAGAAACAGAAAATTGTATGAAGTGTATGATGTATGAAAACGTTGTATGTTGTATGAAATGTATGTGATGTATTATCTGAGAAAATTGGCCCCATGTCTCCTTCTTGGAATCCCATCGTTGTTGCGCGGGTGTCATACCGTGTTTTAATCCTATCACTAGCGGTTTTTATGTTTTTCCTTGTCCGTTGATGAATGTCAATGAGTCTTTCTTTGAGGTTATCCACATATTCATCTGTCCTTTCCGGTTCCATGGTATGGCATCCAAATTTGACTTCACTGGGCAGCCGTATTGTTGTGCCAAACAGGATCTCCGATGGTGTATGTCCTATTGAACTATGAACCGCACTTCGATAGGCCATCAAGAACAATGGAATACGGCGGTCCCAGTCTCGTTGGTAGTCACCTACAACCTTGGACAGATGTTCTTTAAGAGTCCTGTTGAATCGTTCTACCATCCCATCAGATTGTGGATGAAGCGGTGTTGTCCTCGTCTTCTTGATGCCAAGGAAAGAGCAAACCTCCTGAAAGATGTTAGATTCGAAATTCCTTCCTTGGTCAGAATGCAGTTCCAAAGGTACGCCGAACCTACTCACCCAATTGAAGATAATCTGATCAACAACTGTTTTAGTTTCTTGATTTGGGAAGGCAAATGCCTCAGGCCACTTGTTGAAGTAATCCATGACTACAAGGATGCATCGGTTTCCACTGTTGGTCTCCGGAAACGGACTTGCGACATCTATTGCTATTCTTTCGAAAGGTGTGCCGACATTGTACTGTTGCATTTTACTTTGAAGCTTTCTACCTGGTCCCTTGGTAGCAGCACAAGTATCACATTTTCGGCACCACGTTTCGACATCATCTCTTGCATGTAGCCTGTAGAACCGTTGTCGAATCTTCTTCAGCGTTTTATTGACTCCCAAATGACCTCCAGATGCTCCATCATGCATCTTTCGAAGAACGTCATTAACCTTTGACCTAGGCACTATCAACTGCATCAGATAATACTTGCCATCTGCAGATTCCCATTTGCGCCTTAGTATTCCTTCTTGCACATGAAGTGAGTCCCACTGTGCCCAATATGCTTTGAGAGCTGGACTTCTATCGCAGATGTCACCCCATTCTGGGTTTTCTCCGTGTTCCTTCCATGCAAGAATGGGTTCTATATCCGAGTCTTCTTGTTGGGCAGTCCTCAGTTCTTCGTTGCTCCAACCGTAAATGGGATCGGCTCTTATTCGTTGGATGGCAACCGCTTCCTTTTCTTCTTGACGCGTGCAATGCTTACAGTCCTGTTTACACGGTCGTCGAGACAATGCATCTGCGTTTGAGTGCAGCTTTCCTCTTCGATGTTGAATTTCGTAGTCGTATGTCTGCAGTCTCTCGATCCATCTTGCTACTCGACCTTCTGGATTTTTGAAGTTCAGAAGCCAATTAAGCGCACCATGATCTGTTCGAAGGAGGAACTTCTGTCCATAGATGAACTTATGGAAGTGCTTTGTTGCCAAAATCAAAGCTAGAAGTTCCCTTCTGGTGACGCAATAATTGCGCTCTGGCCTCGAGAGCACCTTACTGTAGTAGGCGACGACTTCTTCTTCTCCTTCATGGACTTGCGACAGTACAGCTCCAATTCCGACGTTACTGGCATCGGCATCGATGATGAAAGGTTTTCCAGGAGTCGGATAGGTCAGCACAGGAGCATTACACAATCGTAGCTTGAGTTCCTGAAAACTTTTCTCGCACTCAACTGACCATTTGAACGGCTTTCCTTTTCAGTAAGTTGATGCAAGCTCTTAGCGATTCCAGCAAAGTCCTTCACAAAGCGCCGATAATATGTGGCTAGACCAAGAAAGCTACGTAGCTGATGTTTATCCTGTGGTGTTGGCCAATTCTTCACAGTGTCAACTTTCTCAGGATCAGTCTTTACTCCTTGGGATGAGATGATATGTCCCAGGTATTTAACTTCGGAAAAGCGCACATTTATCTGGATTTAATTTTAAGTGTGCTTCTCGAAGCCTCTGAAATACAGCCTTAAGGTTTTCACAATGCTCGTCAAAAGTTTTTCCATAAACGATGACATTGTCCAAATATACAAGGCATGATTTCCAAGTAAGGCCTTGAAGAACACACTCCATCAGACGCTCAAATGTTGCCGGAGCGTTGCACAGTCCGAATGGCATCACTTTAAACTGCCACAGACCATTTCCGGTTGAGAAAGCTGTCTTCTCTAGATCTTCTGGATGGATTTCTACCTGCCAGTAGCCACTCTTCAAGTCTAACGTCGAGAACCATTGAGCTCCTTCCATTGCATCCAATGTATCGCTGATTCTGGGCAGAGGGAAGCTGTCTTTCTTTGTTACATCGTTCAGCCTACGATAGTCCACACAAAATCGGGTGCTTCCATCTTTCTTTTTGACAAGAATAACTGGTGACGCCCAAGGGCTTTTGGAATTTTCGATGAGACCATCTTTCTTCATTGTCGATATCATTTCTTCAACTTCCGCTTGTTTGGCTAATGGGAGACGTCTTGCTGGTTGTCGAATCGGTCTCGCATCACCTGTGTCGATTCGGTGCTGTACCATTTGTGTTCGACCATACTGCCCACTCGGTGAAGAAAATATATCAGCGTACTCATGAAGAAGGCTTCCAGCAACACTAAGCTGATGTTGACTTAGATTGGATGGCTTGAGAATTTTGGCTTTCATGGAGCTGAATTTTCCGGGGTCCATTGGTTCTTCTGCGTTAATTTCTGTGATTTAAGTTATTGCGGTCACAGATTCGCATTTTCCAATTACTTCTCCTTTCTTGAGCTTGACCTCTTACGGTTTGATGCTCAGAATCCGTACGGGTACCATGTTGTTCTTTGGTTCCACAAGAGTCTATTGGTGTTATGTAGCCACGTCATCTTGACCAAGTCTCTCCGCACAATGGAAGCTGTGGCACCGGTGTCAATTGTAGCCACGTGCTTCTTGCCATTTAATGTTGCGTCCTTTGTCAGAATCTTATTGTTTCGTTTAGTCTGCGAGACTTGGATTGTGGTTCTGGGCCCATCGATACGAGCAGGAGCGATGATGTTATTGCTTACCTGTTCGCGGGTATTATTCCTGTTTCCACAATGTTGACAGGCAACTCTTCTTGGTGGCAATCTGCACTGGCGCTGAAGATGTCCGGTTTTGTTGCAATTCCAGCATCGAGCAGGTCCTTCTCGCTGACTTCTATGGAATTCAGCTCTCTGGCAAGAACATTCCTCAACTTCAAGTTCTCTTACCCGATGAACTCCTAAGGAAGCCTGTTCTGATGCTTCCATAGTCAGAGCGAACGTTAATGCTTCAGAAAGCGTGCGTTTTCCATTAGTTCGAATTGCTCGCTGTAGGTTAATGTCGGAAACAGCACGGACAAAAGCCTCCGTTGCTAGCTGGTTGGTAATTTCATCTCCTGCAGTCGGGTATGCTAGGTGTGCCAACCGTTCAATGTCTGCTTGGAGTTGTTGCTGACTTTCACCTCTTTTCTGGACTCTGGTATTGAGCTGGACGCGAACGACTTCTTGCATATGGCTATCGCCGAAGCGTTTGTCAATGGCCTGAACAAGAGCACTGAAGTTGCCGTTCTGGTCTGCTGGTATGGTTTGCAAAAGTTCAACAGCAGAACCTCTAAGGGCAAGCGTCAGGGCAATAAACTTGTCTTCGTTATCCCCATTTTTCACCCCCTCAATAATTTTTATACACAAAATTTAGCCACATCGCATAGCTAAGATATTAACTTTAAATATCGGCCAATTAGAAATGAAGTTATGATTTCTCATATTAAAAATAATCGAATAAAAAATAATTTGAGATAACGGGTCTTTATAGTGGTTGACGAATTTTGAGAATGAACAAAGCGGAGCATTTCTATGGATTTTATTCGATTTTTTATGAATTTTAAAAAATCAATTGTGGCGCTAATGTAGGAGGTAGATTAAAAAATGAGGTATGGGTAATGGGTTAATGGGTATTCCATTGAGATTAAATATAAGAAAAATCTAAATCAATTCATGCACACACTCACATGTAATTAAGTTATATGTATAAACAATATTATATTGTTAATTTCTCAGCTCAACGGTACAATAGGAATATAATTTGTACTTATACAAATTCCTAGAACATATACCTATATTTCATTAGTACATTGCAAGCCTGTACGACAGTTAATTAAAAAGATATTAATAAAACTTAGATTGGATGGCTTGAGAATTTTGGCTTTCATGGTATCTGTACGGGTACCATGTTGTTCTTTGGTTCCACAAGAGTCTATTGGTGTTATGTAGCCACGTCATCTTCACCAAGTCTTAACAATATTATATTGTTAATTTCTCAGCTCAACGGTACAATAGGAATATAATTTTTACTTATACAAAATCCTAGAACATATAGCTATATTTCATTAGTACATTGCAAGCCTGTACGACAGTTAATTAAAAAGATATTAATAAAAAACAAAAAAAAAAAACAAATTTAAAAATTTGTACTCCTTCTTAAATAAATCTGTCAAATGATAAGTAAGAAAGATAAAATGTTTACCATTTAATTACTATCAAATTATTCTATAACATAGTAAAATTTGAGATTTTTCCAACAACCTATTAAAAAGATAAAAATCAAATACTTTCAAAAACTGTTCAAAAAAATTACCTTTTTTCAAAAATTATTTTGGGTATGAAAAAAAAAATCCTATCGAAAATTCCTTATACATGGATAATTTATTTTTGTATTATCTTTAAAATTATGTAAAAATATTTTTAAAAAAATGTATCCTTATACAACTTTTAAGCACTTTTCGTAACGACTATTTGTGCCTATTTCAGTCTTAAAACGGGTATATCTGGGTGATTTGGATTTTTGCAAAAAAAAGATGTACGTGCTTTTTTCCTAATTCTTAAAGATCTTTAAAATAAATAAAAAATGAAGTTCCTACGACGTCGCGTTTAGAAGTTAGAAATCCGAGTTGCCCTACATTTACCCTCGTGTACCCTATTAAATACGCGAATTTCAAAAAATCCGATCTTATCGCTCACCTACATAAAATTTGCAATCGTATAAATTTTAGTTTGAATTTTTATGACTTGTAGTTTAGGCTGTAGCGTGATTTGTAAAAATGGTCATATTTAATACGATTAAAATTCTTTCTTTTATATAGTATAAATTTATAATTGATAATATAAAATAATAAGTACCTACCTACTAAATGGCGTTCACCATCTAATATCATATATTTGTCATATCTCCTTAAATATGAACGCAAATATCAACCTACAAAATTAAAACAATTTCTTTCTATCCCTACTTGATATAAGAAATTCTTGTACAACTTAAAGTGGCAACATTACTCAACTTGCTACAGCATATCTCACACACAACGAAAGAAAAAATATAAACATTATTTCCTTTTAAAATTATATTTATTATCCTACTTCCTCCTTAAATTTAGCAAAAAAAAAGCTTCAGTCTTCCCCTACTTAAACAAAATTGGTGGAAGAAAATAACAAAAAAAAAGCTTAGTGTTGACTCCCTTAAACTAGCTTTGATTTTGTATACGTTGTTCTCGTTCATTTATTGTTGCCTTGAACGTCATTCTAATCGTCAATTCCCTCAGTTTCTCCCTGTCCTGTACTCTCCAATCTCTACAATTTCGTAGTACTGGTAGTGTTCACCTCGAATCTCTCTATCGATCTTCTTCATGATAGTACTATAGTTTTTATATACAATGATTGTATATAAAAACATTGTATATAAAAACTATAGTACTATCATGAAGAAGATCGATAGAGAGATTTGAAAATAAATTCATGGCTCTTGATGAACGTGTTGAAAACTTCGAAAAACAGTTCGAGAAATTTGAAGACAAAATGCAGAACTTTGCCAATGTTAGGAAAATGAAGGTAAGAGAGGGCAGTTGCAATTTTCCCAAGAAGAAAGAAATGCATCGACCAACCTTTGACGGACAATCTTCTTGGTCAATCTACAAGAAGCAGTCTGAGGCATCCGCAACAACAAATGGCTGCGATGACGAAGACAAGTTTATTGCCCTGACGCTTGCGCTTAGAGGTTCTGCTGCTGAACTTTTGTAAACCATACCAGCAGACAAGAACGGCAACTTCAGTGCCCTTGTTCAGGCCATTCACAAACGCTTTGGTGATGGCCATATGCAAGAAGTCTTTCGCGTCCAACTCAATACTAGAGTCCAGAAAAAAGGAGAAAGTCTGCAACAACTCCAAGCCGACATTGAACGGTTGGCGCATCTAGCATACCCGACTGCAGGAGATGAAATTACCAGCTACCAACGGAGGCTTTTGTCCGTGCAGTTTCCGACATCAATCTCCAGAGAGCAATTCGAACTGCTGAAAAACGCACGCTTTCTGAAGCATAAGCGTTCGCTCTGACCATGGAAACATCAGAACAAGCTTCCTCAGGAGTTCATCGGGTAAGAGATCTTGAAGTTCACGAATGTTCTTGTCAGAGGAGGCAGCGAAAAGGACCTGCTCGATGCTGGAATTGCAACAAAACGGGACATCTCCAGCGCCAGTGCAGATTACCACGAAGAGTCACCTGTCAACATTGTGGAAGCAGAAATAATAACCGCGAACAGGTAAGCAAAAAGTCCATGCTTCTGCTTGCCCTGTTTCCCAGCCGGGAAACGAGTAAGAACTACAGCCTCCATTGTACGAAGAGACTTGTTCAAGATGGCATGGCTACATAACACCAATAGCTACCGTGTGAAAACTGGGACAGGTGAGCTAGAGTTAATGGAGAAGTTCGTCTCAAAATCCGTCTTGCAGAACTAGACTTTTCGCATCTATTTTTGGTAGCAGATATATGTGACGTGTGCATAATTGGAATCGACTTTATGAAAGAGCACTGATTGATTCTGGATATCGGTAAGCAAGTGTTGAAGTACCAAAATGTTAAGATTCCTATGGTTTATGGCAACAAAAACTCATGGACTCTAAGAACTGACATCAAAGAAGACATAGGCTTGCCTGCCTCTTCAGAAGTGTTTGTTTGGACAAAACTATAAGGCGATTTAGGTAGCCATCGATACCTCATGGTGGAACCAGAGTCTGAGCAATCTTCCCAAAACATCAATTTAGGAAAGACTCTTGTGGAACCAAAGAACAACATGGTACCCGTACGGATACTGAACATCAAACCGTACGAAGTCAAGCTCAGGAAAGGAGAAATAGTTGGAAACTGCGAATCTGTGTCCGCAATAACCAAGATCACAAAAATGAACACAGACAAATCTATGGACCCCGAAAAATTCAGCTCCATGAAAGCCAAAATTCTGAAGTCATCCAATCAAAGTCAACATCAGCTTAGTGTTGCTGGAAACCTTCATCATGTGTACGCTGATATATTTTCTTCACCGAGTGGGCAGTATGGTCGAACACAATTGGTACAGCATCGTATCGACACAGGAGATGCAAGACCGATTCGACAACCAGCAAGACGTCTCCCATTAGCCAAACAAGCCGAAGTTGAAGACATGATATCGACACTGAAGAAGGATGGCCTAATCGAAAATTCCAAAAGCCCTTGGGCATCACCAGAAGTTCTTGTCAAAAAGGAGGAGTAGTCTAAACGATGTGACAAAGAAAGACAGCTACCCTTTGCCCAGAATCAGCGATACTTTTTGGATGCAATGGAAGGAGCTCAATGGTTCTCGACGCTGGATTTAAAGAGTGACTACTGGCAGGTAGAAATTCATCCAGAAGATCGTGAGGAGACAGCTTTCTCAACCGGAAATGGTCTGTGGCAGTTTAAAGTTATGCCATTCGGACTGTGCAACGCTCCAGCAAAATTTGAGCTTCTGATGGAGTGTGTTCTACAAGGGCTTACCTGGAAATCATGCCTTGTTTATATGGACGATGTCATCGTTTATGGAAAAGCTTTTGATGAGCATTATAAGAACCTTAAAGGCCGTATTCCAGAGGCTCCGAGAAGCAGACTTAAAATTAAATCCTGAGAAATGTGCGCTTTCAAGAGCGAAGTTAAATACCTGGGGCATATCATCTCATCTCATGGAGTAAAGACTGATCCTGAAGAAGTTGACACTGTGAAGAATTGGCCAACACCACAGGATAAACACCAACTCCGTAGCTTTCTTATGGTCTAGCCACATACTATCGGCGCTTTGTGAAGGACTTTGCTGGAATCGCCAAGAGCTTGCATCGACTTACTGAAAAAGGGAAGCCGTTTAAATGGTCAGGTGAGTGCGAGAAATGTTTTCAGGAACTCAAGCTACGTTTGTGTAATGCTCCTGTGCTGACCTATCCGACTCCTGGAAAACCTTTTATCATCGACGCCGATGCTGGTAACGTTGGAATTGGAGCTGTATACTGTCGCAAGTCCTTGACGGAGAAGAAAAAGTCGTCGCCTACTACAGTAAGGTACTCTCGAGGCCAGAGCGCATTATTGCGAGACCAGAAGGGAACTTCTAGCTTTGATTTTGGCAACAAAGCACTTCCATAAGTACATCTATGGACAGAAGTTCCTCCTTCGAACAGATCATGGTGCACTTAATTGGCTTCTGAACTTCAAAAATCCCGAAGGCCAAGTAGCTAGGTGGATCGAGAGACTTCAGAAATACGACTACCAAATTCAAAATTGAAAAGGAATGCTGCACTCAAACGCAGATGCATTGTCTCAACGACCATGTAAACAGGACTGTAAGCATTGCACGCGTCAGGAAGAAAAGGAAACAGTTGCCACCCAGCGAATAAGAGCCGATCCCATTTACGGTTGGAGCAATGAAGAACTGCGAGGGCTGCCCAACAAGAAGACTCGGATATAGAGCCCATTCTTGCATGGAAGGAACACAAAGAAAAAACAGAGTGGGATGACATCTCCGATAGAAGTCTAGCTCTTAAAGCATATTGAGCACAGTGGGACTCTCTTCATGTTCAAGAAGGAGTATTAAGGCGTAAATGGGAGTCTGCAGATGGCAAGTCTTATGTGATGCAGTTAATCGTCCCTAGTTCAAAAGTTAATGACGTTCTACGAGAGATGCATGATGGAGCATCTTGAGGTCATTTGGGAGTCAACAAAACGATGGAGAAGATACGACAACGGTTCTACAGGCTACATGCAAGAGAGGATGTCAAAAAGTGGTGCCGAAAATGTGATACTTGTGCTGCTACCAAGGGACCAGGTAGAAAGTTTCAAAGTAAAATGCAGCAGTACAATGTGGGCACACCTTTCGAGAGAATAGCAGTAGATGTAGCAGGTCCGTTTCCGGAGACCAACAGCGGAAACCGATACATCCTTGTAGTCATGGATTACTTCAGCAAGTGGCCTGAGGCATTTGCCCTCCCAAATCAAGAAGCCAAAACAGTGGGTGATCAGATTGTCTTCAATTGGGTGAGTAGGTTCGGTGTTCCTTTGGAATTGCATTCTGACCAAGGAAAGAACTTCAAATATAACATCTTCCAGGAGATTTGCTCTCTCCTTGGCATCAAGATGACGAGGACAACACCGCTTCATCCACAATCTGACGGAATGGTCGAACGATTCAACAGGACGCTTAAGGAACATCTGTCCAAGGTTGTAGGTGACTACCAACGAGACTGGGACCGCCATATTCCATTGTTTTTGATGGCCTATCGAAGTGCGGTTCATAATTCAACAGGACATACACCATCGGAGATCCTGTTCGGCACAACAATACGGCTGCCTAGTGAAGTAAAATTTGGATGCCGTACTATGGAACCGGAAAGGTCAGATGAATATGTGGATAACCTCAAAGAAAGACTCATTGACATTCATCAACGGACAAGGAAAACCATAAAAACAGCCAGTGATAGGATGAAAACACGTTACGACGCTCGTGCAACAACGATGGGATTTTAAGAAGGAGACCTGTCGTGGTTTTACAATCCCCATCGGCAAAAAGGACTGTCACCAAAACTTCAACAAAACTGGGATGGCCCATACACCGTTGTGAAGCGAATCAATGATGTGGTTTACCGCATTCAGAGAGGGTTAAGAGACAAGCTTAAGGTAGTTCACTGTGACCGTTTACATTGCTATAACGGTGGTGACCGGAGTAATGGATTTAATCGGGACGATCAATCCAAAGAGGGGGGCAATGTGGTGAATATGCCCATTTGTGCAAACAACGACATCTCTTATTCTTCTTACACAGAATAAATTAGTCTATGAACAAAAGATTAACTAATATTATCCAATACCTTAACCACTTTATCATTATCCAATACATAAACCACTCGCATCGTTATGCAATACCCAAACCATGGAACTGCTATAATTTGTAATTGGTCGAAAGCTTTTGAGCTACTTGTGGAGACTTGTCGTTATGCAATACCCAAACCATGGAACTGCTATAATTTGTAATCGGTCGAAAGCTTTTGAGCTACTTGTGGAGACTTGTGGAGGAGAAGTTCATTCCAGCTAGGGTGTCCATCTTATCTGTTTAAAGGAGAACATGTTCTCTTTTATCACTCTGATCTTTTTTACACTATCTTTTTCTTTAGGAATCTATTTTTGTTCTCTATTTTTTTTAATGAAATTCGCTTTTATTTTATTGCAATAATTTGTATTTCAATGTCAATTAATAGACGTAATGGTCCTATTCTGTCTTTGCGAGGCTCACAGTTCACAATTTTTTTGGGAATGAGGAAATTTCGTATTCTGTAGGATCCCTCATAAGAAACCTCACAAAAATAACGTGACTGTGATCTGCCAAGGAGCAGATCATAATTTTAAGTTTTTATAAGGCGATATCATTACGAGTTATAAGGTTATTGTGACTTGTGAGGCATCAGTGAAAGTCTTCAAATGACGTTTATTCCATATAATACGTCATTTAAAAATTTAATTTAAAAGCCAGTTAAATGTTCATGAAATTGGCCATAAGGCTGTACAATTTCGTTGTTTGGTAAATTTTATAATAAAATAGGAATACGTTGTCACAGCTTCTATAAAATTTTTAAATGATATAAGAAAAAGTACAAGAGAAAAATAATAAGACGATATTATTTATGATTAACGCAACTCTAGCCCCTTAGCAAAACGAGCAGACCTACCTATTTTGTATTTTTCTTTTAAGTTGTATTTTGTTCAGCAATTCATACATCTACCAACGTGTGTATAATTCTTGAAAATTGTTGTGTTCTCTTTTTTGTTCTCTATTTTGCTCTGTGTTCTCTTTTTTATAGCTTTTAGAGGAAAATGTCCTCTTTGTGTAAAATACCCAGATGGACACCCTAATTCCAGCACATTCCCGAACTCCTAGAAGATTCTAGTAGCTTTTTGTCGGATATAAATACACCGGTCCGAACACATCAGTTTTGATTTTGGAAGTGAACGAATAAACGTCGGTGTAAAAAAGTGAATTAATGGTTGTGCTTGTTTCTAATAAAAGTATTGGTAGGATTTGAAGCGAAATAAAGGTGTTTTATTTTTGTAAGGTAATTGTTGTTCAATTTGAATAAAATAAATAAGTTTTATTTGCGAACCCTTGGCAAAATATTACAATATTTAATCATGCTACATTCTTCTGCCGCATTTTTATTGTTTTCAAATAAGTGCTGGTATTTTAAATCATCTCTTCTATTTTGTGAATTTTCAGCTTTGTTTTGCAAATTTGCAGTATAGTTTTGAGCAGTAGTTGGATTCCAGACTAATTTCCAACCTGTGGATGTTTGTGGCGTATTGACAATGTTAACTGTGGAATAGCATATTAAGTTCAAGATACAACACATGTGGTCAGATTGCAGTAAGAACTGAGATACCTCGAAGTCATAAATGATTGCTGCCTCCTTCCGAATTTATCCACACAGTGTCCACGGTACTTCGGCCCTGGTGAGAGTCGAAAGTAAAGTCACCATATGCATCGCTTCTACTTTTTCCATTTATAAGTAACAGACCAGCGTTTTCCAATATCTCACCAAGTAATTTACCTCTCCTACTTATAATTCTCTCATTTTTCTTGTGTGAGATAGTTGTGAGCCTTCTAGAATGTCACTGTCTAATTGATTCATCATTCCGAAACGAGCATTTAAGTCTCCTCCTAGTATAATTATATTTGCGGAGTAATTATTCTGTAGATTTTCCAATTCTTGTATAAGCTCACAGCATGATTTATCATCCATTTCTTCAGATGGGCACAGATAGGGAAAGTAAATTATGTATTTAGACTGATGCAATACAACTTCCAATATTAACCATATTGCTTATTTCTCGCAGAACATCGTATTTTGCAGGGTTTTTTTTACAAGAATTTGCAATCCACCTTTCCCTCTTTCTCTCGACTTATCTTTACTAGCATTTGAATAAAAAAACTTATAGCTTTCAAACATTTTAAATGGAGTTTGTTTTGTGATATCTAGAACCCAGGGGTGGAATCGCGTAAGGCGATAGTTGATTGTTGATAATCAAAATAAATGCTTTTGCTTTTTTTTGTGATTATCAAGTTGACTATCACTTTTTTGCTATGGTTTGTGGGTGACAGCTAGTTAGGTGTCACTTTCATATATTTTTCTTAATATTTTTGAGAAAGATAAGTTGTGTTAGCTGAAGTTCTGCCATAAATCGATAGTATAATAAAAAAAAAGTAACAAAAGTTATCAAAGCTAAAATAAAATGTAATATGTAAGCAAAAATAAAAGTAAAGTTTTTATGTACACATATATATACATGTAAAGCAAATTTTCTATGCGCCGAACAGAACGAGAAATTACAAAAAAATATCAATTCCAAGGAATAAAGGAAATAGACTGAAACATCCTTACCCAATGTACCTATGATACCTCAAATAATTTATGTTAAGTAAATAAAAAGAAACTCACAAAAAACGTTTGCTTTTCTAAAGCATTTTATTCTTCAGATAGGTTAAAAATTGTGTTTTGCTAATTTTAAACGAGTTTAGCATCGTACTATCCCGTAACATTTTACTAAAGTTAAAATCGCGAACATTGCTATTTTATCTTTTTAGAATCGTACTAAATCCATATAAAGGATGGACCCGAAGGTTCCAGGTTCGAGTCCTGCTGGTACCCAACTTTTTTTTTCCTTTTTTCTTTTTTTCTTGTAAATAATGAAGTTAAAATGATTAACATATAAATATCGGGTACTTATTAAAAGCACATGATGGTTTTCCATCATAATATAATTAATTTACGACGCATAAAAACAATAATTGTGTTCATCAAATTCAAACCCTACAAATGTTCTGCCTTTTTTAAAGATAACTTTACGCAGAACAAAGTAAAGTTGATAGTCAAAATTGATTATCAAAACAGCGACAGTCAACTATCGCCTTAGCCGATTCCACCCCAGGTTTCACTTAAGCATTAAATATCAAAGCTAAGAATTATATTAAGTTCATTTTTTATTCCAATAATATTCCAAAAACCAATTCTTAAATTATTATTATAAATATCCCCTTCATACATCTAGCTATTCTTTTTTTGAAGCTATGCTGACCCATTTGGCTCTGAGAGCATTCTTTGTAAAGGTTAGACCGCACTAGGTGGAACTGCACTGCAGCGGAACTGCGATTCACAGTTAATTGTATGAAATTTTATGAAGTGCGATATAGCTCATACAATTTAGTACAAATAATGATTTGCCGCGTCGTTAGGTGTAGTTCCGCTGCAGTTGTGTGCGGTCTTACTTTAAGAGGTCCTCGTCAACTATAGTTTCTCTGCTACTGTGAGACCTGATTTGTGTGAAGAACTTGTCAATCGAAAGCGAAGCTGTTGAATTTTTGGTCTTATTTTTTGGCCTCTTAAGTTTTCCATCCGGGGACCGGTTTCTTTTTTTGGTGACATAATGTTCTCTCCTCAGCTTCTAGTTGTTGCAATTTAAATGGTCTTTTGTTGATAATAATTTTGTCTTTAGCACCTTCATTTCTGAGCTGATTTCCCTTTTTACGAAATATCCTTCTAGCATCTGTAACCTCTTTGTTGAAGTCATCATCAATGAAAATTTTTGAGAATTGTGGTTCGTCTGACAGGTTCGTTTGTATTTCATGACAATAAGTTTGACTCTGTATGAAGTTAGCGCGACTTTGACAGGGCGGGGATTCTGATTCCGTGATCCTATGCGCGTAATATAGTCAATATCAGACACTGTAATTTGATTGTTAGCACAGGTGTTTTGGAGAATCAATATTACATTTTCCAGTTCTTCGGGATTGTTTTCTGACTCTGATAGACCTTTTATAATCATATTTCTTCTTCGAAGCTCTCTGTCCATAGCTGATATTTTTTTATTTACAAGCTGTAGTTTTTCTTCAGTAGCAGTGACATCAGACTGCATTTGGGTAAATTTTTCATTTGTATTTTGGTTAACTGATCAGATTATTTGAAGCTGCATGTTTTCTAAATGCTTTACCATTTCAGAATTCATTTTAACTCTTATTTTACTTCTCTTTTCACTTTTTTTCAATAAATTACTAAGCTTAATTTTTTTTTAAACAAATTTAAAAATATTTTCTGTTTTTACTGTACCAGGTATTGTTTTCATCCAATATTTAATACACAAACCCTGCTGACAGAAGGTTTTATTTTCTGCTAAGATAACTTACGATTTTACTTATAACATTCTTACGATATTATCATGAACTTGATGAGCTTGTGTTGATGATTTCGCAGTTGTAGAGCAGTCCGAGTGTTGAGCTGACTGTTTAGTTCAATCTGTCTAGCTTTCAGCTTACAGCAACAATAATTGATGTATCATGAAAAGATATCCAGATGGGGATATTTTTATGAGTAGAATTCAAAAAAGCTTGGCAGAACACTACTAAAAAAAAGCACTCACACATAGAGGTAAGGCAAAAGCTGCTATTGCTTTTGTCTTTCATGCGTCACCGGCACTTAGGTCTTGTTGTTGCAACTGCAATGCGGGAGTTGATTGTTTACAGGAAATGCACTCAGTTTTAGCTTTAAGGTTTGTGCGGCATGCAAAAAGAACAATGGTTGTGTTCAGCGATGCTAACTGAGGCTATTTAATGCCTTTTAGGCCTTTTTTCAATCCCTGAGGCTCTAAGGCTTATTTTTTTCCAAAAAGGCTTTTTTTCATTTTTTATAAGTATACTAGAATTTATCTTAATTAGACAAATTAGTTTATCGTATTCTTTGCCTGCTGCATCCTCGGCTTGCATTACAAGAAACCCATATATTTTTATTTCAAAAATCCATTAACTTTTGTAAGAATAAGGATGATGACGACCTAAATTGAAATTTAAAATTATATTTATTTTGTATACCTAAAAATCTTTTTTAAATAACTGAAAAGTTCTTTCATAAAGTAAGAATTGTTTCTGTGATCTATTAATGTTTTTTTTTTTTTAAAAAAAAGATTGTTTTTGTTTAATTTTGTTATAATTGTGTTTAATTTAAAATTTTTGCTTAAAAAAACTAAAAAAAAACCAGTGAGGCATTATTTTATCGAAAATGGCATTATTTTTTTTCCAAATGAGGCATGATTTTGCCTAAATGGGTTGGCAACGCTGGTTGTGTTGTGTAGTTTCTATGTTGCTTCACTACCCTTCAAGCTAAATCACGGACCCAAATTTCTCGGTTCACTTGGGACTCCAAAAAAATGAGTGTCTCACACACATTAAGCTTGAAGGGTAGCAGAACTAAAAATGCTTCACTCACCACACAGAAGGAAACAAAAAATGATAACGGGTGCAATTAAAAGAGATGGTAGGCGCACGAGATTCACTCAATGTTGTTAGATGGGTATATTGTTTTTGTTTGTTTTATTCTTTATATTTCTTGATTGTTGATTTAAGAATTATGAAAACTTAAGAAAAAAATCGATAACACCTTCCAAATTACTATCTTAATTATGTTACGCCACTTTATTTAGCCAAATAATATATTATTTGAATTTATATTAACGATTATCCAATAAATAAATTAAAAAATAACGGGAGCTAGTTTAAACACAGGCAGATTGTACAAATCCAGAGTTGCCAATAAGGTTGTTAAACCTTATATTTCATATATGTAGGAAACGGTGACATCGTCGACATCAAGATGGGAAAACCGGGCATGTCTAAAGCTTAGTCCCGGTCTACATTGAACGATTTTTCCTGTGCTGAATGGAAAAATCGGCCGAAAACGGAAGGATCATGTGGCTGTACCTCTCAATCGCACACGATTACAACAATTTTTTGTCGGCACTGGAAAAATCGTTCAATGTAGACCGGGACTTAGACAGTTGATCATGTTCACCAAGTGCCGTGTGAATTTCTTGCGCCCCCATATCGAGGAGAACAAACTTATGTGAAGAAGAAAGTCTGCCGGCTGGCGATGGATGGGTGAATTTGCAGGTGAAGTGCATTGACGCCCACGGAATTATCCCCCGCGGAAGTTAATTCCCAAAAAAATGGAATTAAAAAAAAGAAGGCAAAATGAATTATATATAATTGTCAACATCTGTCAATGTCACATTATATAAGAACATGTCAAATATTCTTGGCGCAAAATTGAATTCTAATCCCGCCTAAATTACACTATAAAAAAAACCCAGAATTGTTAAACCTATCCCATTGTTTTTTAAGTCGTTATAAAATAAAGTTTTTTATTTCTGAATTATAAAAGTTTATTACAAGTTATATCAAGTGGTGACGAGGATATTAAGATGGAAGCAGCGTTAAACGAAATGACAGTTTCACAAAGAAGATGGATTGAACAAATGCTAACTAACAACCAGGCTACATTGGAACGTTTGGTGAATAACTACCCATCAATGGCCAAGCCCACAATCCCCCAGTTTCATGCATTTGACCATGAAAAAGAATCTTGGGAAAGTTACCTTTTCCAACTACAGCAGCATTTCACCGCAAACTCTTTGGAGGATGATAACTTAAAGAAGGCACATTTCTTATCAACATGCGGGAACCAAACCAACGACTTGCTCAAGAAGTTGGTAGGAACAGCATATGTAAGTAGACTCGCATTCAAAGACCTTTCTGCAAAACTAACCAAACATTTCGAATCCAAACTGCACGTGCTTGCTTCGAGATGTAAGTTCTTGAAACAAAAGATGCTCCCAGGGCAATCATATGCAGAATGGATAGCGGATCTAAGAGGCATTGCAAGAGACTGCTCTTTTGTCTGTTCAAAGCCTGATTGCAACACATCATATGCTGATACCATGATCAGAGACATGATCGTATTTTATACACCTCATGACGCTGTCCGTATTGCCGCGATGCAAAAGAAGAACCCATCATTGGAAGAAATAGAGGAACTGACCACAGCTTATGAATCAACACAACAAGCATCAAACATACTTAAAGGAAGCATTACTTCCAATACAACGATGGTTTCAGAAGTTAATCTCGTGAACGGCTCAAGTCATAATAAATCATCAAGTCCCATGTTCATGATAATAATTTTGGCGTAAGGAAATCATGCCCAAATTGTTTCACTCAACACCCGCGGAATCAGTGTATGAACATTGATACAATTTGTGATTTTTGTCAACGACGTGGTCACATATGTAGTGTATGCTTATCAGCTAAGCAAGCTGAAACTCCACACTCATCGCAATCACAACCTCGTTATCAAAAAAAGAACCGTTGAAGACGTTCAGAAAGCAGAGGTACCTACCAGAGATTAAAATGAGTCGACTAATGTTCATGAACATCGAATACTCACTCTAAAAAAGCAATTTCGAACAAACAGATTCAACGCAACCAAGATGTTTACGAGCAGGGTTGTCAGGTTTTAAAAAGCGAAACCGCCAAGATTAAAATTTAAATCGCAAAAAATAGCCAAATTTCAAAATTTTCAACCCAAATTTAAAAATGAAAAAAAATCTGCAATTTTACTGTACTTATGTATCCATAGTATTTTATCAATGGGATCCTTTTTATAGCCTTTGCAATATGGCTAGATCTTACAGCATGCCGTTCTAAGTCAGTTTTGAGCGAACGTATATCGCGGTCGAATTCCAAAGATCAACAACTCCATGAAACGTAAGAACTGTTATTGTGAAATAGAATCATGAATGGATCCATGATCATGAGTATGTTTTTACACTTGTCCGGCGAAATCGTCGCCCACTATTTAAACATCACAAGACCAGCAAATCATTCCGTATATAAATTGGAACACAATGCTGAAGTGATCTGTTTATTGAAATTGTACACCTGTCCAGAAAGGACCATTTTTGTTAAAAAAAAATTTCAATTATAAAAAAAAAATAAGAAACCAAAAAACTCATGCGGTCCTTCGTCTTAGTACTAAATCACCCGACAATGCTTGATTTCAGTGATCGGTCGAGAACTGAATAGCATGAATAAATAGACAGAAATGGTGAAAAATCCCATGTTTTCTCGCTTACTTCTACTATTTCTGGGAGTTGAGAAAATCCAAAGTTGAACAACTCTAGAGTAGAAAATCAAAACTTGAAAACGTCTATGTGAATAAAATGTGAAGTGAATAAAAACTATTTCTCAAGTTGACTGTTAAAATCAAAATATCATTTCATTAAAATGTTAAACTTACTTTATTTATGTACATACATTATATTGTGCGTTAAGTCACTATGTATTGCAAGTAGATAAAAGAGTGTCCTTTAATTTCTATTAAGAAAACCTACATTGAAAAATAAAAATACTCTGGTATCAGATGTACGCAAACCGGAGTGAATTCACTCGCCGGAACCTAAATTCATACTTAATCGAACACGTCCAAAGAAGGGTAGGTACTGACAAAACAGCTGTGAAGAATCAAACATATTTTTTTCTTTGCAATGAAACAAAATATAGAATAGATTTCACAGGAAATTGATTTATTTTATTACTTTTGGTAATGTAAGTAATGTTATTTTGATTCAATCAATACAATTATTAATATGTATGTGCTGGAATAATAAAAATGAAAATACCTAATTATGTATGCAATATAGTTTGCAGAATCTCCATACGAAATTGGTACTGGATGTTGAACCACAATAAAAAAAAAACTCATATTAACTAGAAAATTTTACTGCTGCTGTTGTTGCATTTATAAATCGAGTCACTCAGATAAATAAAATATTTAGTTTTTTTATTGATAAAAATTATTGAAAGAGTTTTTTTTTTAAATAAGAAATGTTAAATTGAATAAAAACTCGCACCCAAATACAATCCAACCATAACAAAAATAAAATGAGAATTGTGAACTGTCAAAGCGAAGCTAGAATAGAATTCGGTCGTTGGAGCTCGCGCTTGCGATATTTACGATCTGATATTTAAGGAGATATGACAAATATATGATATTAGATGGTGAACGCCATTTAGTAGATAGGTACTTATTATTTTATATTATCTATTATAAATATACATATACATATATAAATGGTAAACAAAATAAAATTTAATAATTTATACAATTTCGGTACGAAACCTTTTTAACTAAAGTTTTTCATATACATCCAAGTGAAGTGAACTTTTCGTTGACAAAAATGAAAGTTATTAGGCGTGAAAAATATGAGAAAATTATATGCATTTATTTGGGTGACGAGGAAAAAGCAAATTTCTTTCGAAAGAAACCCGAATTTAAAAATGATTTTAATATTTTCTCAAGCGAAATTTTATGTGTAATTTCTTTAAAAAAATTAACGATTTTTCACAATCATTTTAAAATGTCCAAGAATGAATTTTCAAAGTATTATAAATAATTTCTATAAAGTTTTCAAAAATAAAACAAGCTATGTTTAAAAATTCACGGGGAATTTTCACGTGGAAATTATAACATTTCCAGAAGTGAAATTCTAACTTTATGAGATTATTTTTTAAAATATCCTAGATTTTAACATTTTTAAAAATTTTATAGTTCACCATGTGAAAATTCGTGCGAAAAAAGTTTCAAAAATGAAATTTGAATTTAATAAGAAATTTTTAAAAATTCTCTAAATAACAATTTACAAACAAAGTTTGATTTAAATTAATTTTAATCTGCATATTTTCCAACTACCTACTAAAAATTCCACACACTACTTTTCGCGGGAATTAAAAAAACAAGATTTGGAAATTTTTTTGATGAGTAAGTAGTGTCTAAATATTCACGGGAATTTTGAAAAAAGAATACTTAATTTGATTTTCTCACGTGAATTTTTTTTAAAATTACTTAATAAAGTTCAAATCTCATTTCAAACACCTTACAAAATGCGAATTTATTGAAATTACTTCATACAATTTTCATAATCGAAATTTGAACATTGCCTTATAGTTATTGTTAAAATATTCACAATTGAATTTTTCACGTGAATTTTTCAATATTATTTCATAAAATTGAAATTTGGTTTTTGAAAATTTGAATACGCATTTTTAAACTAGGTGAGCTAAATTGAAGTTTTTTACGTGAACTAAAAAAAATACTTCGTAAAGTAAAATTTCTTTAGTTTGAATGCGAATTTATTTAAATTACTTAATGCAATTTTCATAAACGAAATTTGAATTTTGTTAAGTAAAAATTTAACAAAGTTAAAAAATTAACAACGTTGAGTAAAATTAAAATTTACTAAAAAATTAACAAAGTGCTTATCTTAAATAGACAAAAGATATTTATTTTTTAAATTTTTCTAAAATTTCTCTTTTAAAAACATTTTTTTATAGATAAAATATTTTTTTTTTTAATTTTTTCAATTGGTTTTATCTTATTTTCTTTTAAAGATAAAAAGATATTTATTTTTTAAATTTTGCCAAAATGTCTCTACCCTTAAAAATACTTTTTTTTAAAGGTAAAATAGATTTTTTAAATTTGTTTTATCTTAAGTATTTTTTAAAAGTAAAAAGATTTAATTTTTTATAATTAAATACTTTTTTTAATTTTTTCCATTTTTATTTATTAATTTATTTTTTAAATTTCTCTACTCTTAAAAATATTTTTTTTTTGGGTAAAATAGTTTTTTTTTTTTATTTTTATCTTATGTAGGTATTTTTTAAAGGTAAAAAAATATTTATTTTTTTAAATTTTTCCAAAATTTTTATTTAAATTGTTTTTTTTTGAATATTTTCGAATTTTGTTTACCTTTAAAAGTTTTTTTTAAGGTAAAGTTATTCTTTTTTTAAATTTTATTAAAATTTCTTTACTTTTAAAAGTATATTTTTTAAAATTTAACCTATTTTTTCTTAAATTTATCAAGAGTTTTTTAAATGTAAAATACTTTATTTTTTTTGAAAGGTAGCTAAAACAAATTCTTTGTTTTTATCAATTTTTTTACATTTAATGTAAGCAAACTTTTGATAAATTTACATGTAAAAAAATTACTTTTAAAGTGTTTTTTCTAGTTTTTTTTTTTCAAAAAAATAAACCTCAAAAAAATGTTTCTTGAAAAAAATGTTTGTTCTTGAAAGCCTCATAAAGAAATATAGCATCGTTGTAAGACTATGTTTGCATAGGAATTGTGAAAATTAGCAACGGTGTAGTCTTGATAATATGATTTTCAGCTGAAATTGAAAATTTTCAACAAATTCGAAGCAAATCAAATCATAATTAACTTATCTATAGATGTATGTATATTGTGTATATTGTATATATGTATGTATATTGTGTACTATCATAGACTTTGATAGAAAACAACAAAAAAATCTGTTTGCAAATTCAAATTCAAACAAAAAACGATACTGTTGTACAATGCACCAAGACAACGAGAACATTTTTTTCATTTTGTGCGAATAATCCCCTTCGTTGCCATGACGAAAAACTATCTCACTCCCACCAGGTAATTGTTGTCAGCAACTGTCAGAATCAACAAAATATACTCCTCTCCTTCTTACTACCAGCTTTTATTCCTCTTCCTATCCTCATTCACATCTCTCCAAACCAACGTGGCACGATGTTTGCGCCCTCACGAGAACACTGCCAGTAACAGAAAAATCGATTCCATAATAGTACTATAGTTTTTATATACAAGGTTTCTATTCAATATGTCAAAGTCGGAGCGACCTAATGCGTGATTGTGATTTGGCTATAAACTATTTTGTGTGGATGGTGGTTGGTCGTTGGTTTTTGCGATGTCATTTGAATTTTTTTCAGAATAATGACTGAGCAGTGAGCATCACTGAGATATTATGTGCCTTGACCATAATTGAAATTAAATACAAGATTTCATGTAGTTTTTTAACAATTTATGTAATTAAAAAATAAAGCGTAGGATTTACTAAAACAAAATAAAATAAAACTAAATTAATTAAAAGAAATCGAAAAAAAAGAAATAAAATTAAAAAAAAAAAAAAAAAAAAATAAGACTAAGTTAACTAAAAGAAATCGAACAAAAAGAAATAAAATGAAAAATAAATTAAGAAAATCATACCCACAAGCAAAAGAACTAATACTTTTTTAAAACAAATGCCCGAACACCGCGTAGTTGCAAATTTCTTGCGAATTTAAACCACCGACCATAAAGCAATAAACAAATAAAAATAAATACATTAAATCTACCTACCCTAGCTCGAACAACGACAACAACCGATCCACGACCATCCATCGAATAACACTTGCACTTGGTTGTCCATGAATCGTGATGTTCACGATCATCCTTTTTCTTTCGGGTATACCTACTCACTTGGTTTCGAGTACTCGAAAGTTGTTGCAGCTGTTCATGATCAATTTTGGTTTGTGTATGGAAGTTCATGAACTCGATCAACTTGGTCACGGTCTACATTGACCGATTTTTCCAGTGCCGATCTTTTGTTCGTTGGTGAAGGAAGTGAAAAGTGGGGGGTAGGGATCAAATCGTTTATACCACAAAACTCGAACGATTTTTCCAGTCTGTTTATGTTCTCTTTCGCCCTCTTTCCAGTTTTTTGTGTGTGTTCAGTATCAGTGTGCCGTTCACTGATCTCTATAATACACTGGATAGTGGATTCCCTATACGTATAACAGTTTTTTTTTAAGAAAATTGAATCTGACAATTGTATCCTTGCACACTTTTGTCTCTTTTTTTTTACCGAAGGAAAGAAAGAGATAGTTTTTTATCATCACAAAAAATCGTGCATTGATATCAGCTGTTTGTTTGACAGCACTGGTTTGGTTTGTTTGTAGTTCAAACGCAAACGCAAACGAAAACAAAATTGTTTAATTTGCTATTGTTTTCCATTAATTTTAATAAGTGTTCATTAAAAATTGTAATATTTCTCTCAAACTTAAATACATGTTGAAGAAATTCAGTTTAAGAGTTGTTTCTGCGTATTTAACAGATAAAATATATACCGAGCGCTCGTTTTCCGTAGTACGCGTCTTATAAAATGTTATAAAATTAAAATTGTTAATTAAATTAAAAGTAATTCGAAACATTGTATGCGTGTGTTTACAAACTGAAACTATCTTAGCCAGTCTTGTTCATGAAAGATGGATTGTGCTCTAAATTGGAGGCTGAAGAACTGCACCAACAAGATTTTCCAAAACTTGTTGAAGGTGTTAAGCGTTTGGCAAAAAAAAAAAAACGGATCCTATAGTACAATGTATCATTGAAGAATCTGCAGAACACATGATTGTTGGGATGGTCTCTCAGAAGATATTGACAAGGGTGATTTGATTTCAAAGGACGATTTCAAGATTCATTAATTCTGTTTCAAGACTCGAGTGGCAAGCGATCTTGGCGTCGCGATATCTTTATTTAAACTAAAATTATGAATTTCAAAAACCACAGACATTTGATTATTCCTATTTGCAACATCAACAGACGCAGTACTTGCACTGCTGGTGGATGGATACGAATACTGTTCTCTTCGCAGATATGGAATATTCTTTCCCAGCAATTTGGGTGCCTTCAGTCATGGAATTCATATCTCTTGCGATTAGTGTTAAGCCAACCTGTTCTGTCCATTTCACCAGAGCAATCTCACCTTGTAAGGATAATGGGACACTATCACTGATGATCTCTATAATGTTTTGTGTTTTATATCGAAGAAAACTATGAAAAAATCAATTAAAATCTTTTTTTTTATGATCTATTATAAATAACTTACTTACTCACTAGCGAAAAACATCAGCTAATAAAAAAATGTAAACAAAAACCACCATTTTAATACAATTAAAACTGTTATAAACTAAAAAACAAAATTGACAACTGTCAACAGTTGTATCCTTGCACTGTTATAAATTTTCCTTCAATTTGCTTCAAGATTTTTATATAAATCCACTATCCAGTGTATTATAGAGATTAGTGGTGCCGTTGGGTTGATGGTGTGAGTGAACATCAATGCAAAATGAAAAGCACAGAAATAAAAAAAAATTAAGAAGACAAGGAAAAAATCTCATGGAAAAAATCGTTCCGTGTGTACATTTCACACGATTTCTGGAAAAATCTTCGTGGAAATATCGGGCAATGTAGATCGGGACTTGCTTGCATTGACTTGTGAGTATTTTTACACGTGCATAAAAAAACTTACGAGTATAGAGACAGAGCAATCGAGTATGAACGATCATATAGACAAAAATGGAAATGTTCGAACTGATCGAACATGCTCATTTCGCCGGCCGAATACTTAAGTGCCCCATAGACCACTATTTCGGGAAACTGAGTTAAAGATGCAGTTATACTAATTCGAATATTCTCTATCGTTTGGCGCTATCCCCGTTGCTCTATCTCAATTATTAACGAAGTTACAGAAAGCACTTTTGCTCTATAAACCACAAATGTTTGGGTTATGTTGATACTTATTTGCCGTATATCCAAAATTTGTAGTATTTGGGACAATTTGTGTAGGAAAGTTTGAAAAACAAACGTTTAATGCTTAATTGCCCCATAACCGCGGGAGATGGGATATAGAGCATTTAGGTACTCACAATATATTAAAAAAAGTGAGATTTTTGGTGCTTATGTGCTTTATATCCATGAACAAAAGTGCAGTCAACTGGAAAAGTATAAATAAGAAGTAGCATTTTCGCCGATGTATAAATAATATAAAATCCTTAATTTAAACCCAAAAATACTGGGTGATATGCATAAAAAGACAGTATTTACTAGAAGTACAAGTTTACAGTAAATACTTAAATCCAATGCGTTTCGGTCCTGATAACAATTACAGTAATTGTTATCAGGACCGAAACGCATTGGACTAAAGGTCGCTTAAATACTTTTTATTGAATTTCATTCAATACAGTCCACTAAAATAAAAACAAAAACAATATAACTTCTTTTGTTTAGGTTTTTCTTTCTTTAGTAAATACTTAAACTTATAGTAAAAGGAAATTTATAGTAATTACTTCATTTCGTATGCATACAAAAAAGTTTCTACTTGATGACATATACTTTCAGTATATACGGAATTCATCCAAGTAATTACTAGAATTCATCCGAAATTGAAAGTATTTACTTTTTTCTAAAAAGAAATTATAAGTTTGGTAGTTTTACCGCCTGATGGTTTTGTAATTTAGAACTCAATTCTTATTTTCTTAACATCTCTTCCTGTGATTTTGTCAATCATTAATTGATAGCCATTTGAGCAGCAATTATGATAAAACAGGTTTAGCAATTAGCCAAATGCACCTAGCTTTGTGCGTATTTTAAAAGTACATAGTGTAGTTAAGAATATAATTCACAACAACCTTCAATTCAAAGTTGTAAATCAGAAGCTATTAAACTATTGATTGCCGAATATACAAACTTAAAAATGGTGTTGAACTATCTAACTGAAGAAAAAGTGAAAAACTTTTGTATAAGGCATGGAATGGCTCCCTTTACATATAAGTTTTAAACCAGTTATAACTGTTTGTATTAATATTTTTAATGGGAAAATTATTGGTATGGCTTACCAATGAAATTACCTCACCAATCTTCCTTTTCATTCCTTTCACAATAAGGTACCAATTCGTCGAATTGGATTGGGAATAAAAATGACTGTTTTGATTATATTGCAAAAATGATATAATAAAAATAATTCAAACAATTCGTGGAATTGTTGGGAGTTGGATTGGCAATTAGGTACAAAGTAGGAAAAGGGTGTCGTGTTAGCTCAGCCGCGTAAAGTTAGCATGACAAATTTCGAAAAAGTGAAATCTGAGTATGCCATTAATTGCCGAGTAATTTCCGTAAATATGCCGTGGAATCAAAAAAATTGCTGCGCTACGGGTTTGACCACAAAGGGCAATCCTGCTAACTTTATATAAAGTTAGCATGGCATTTTTTTGTTTTTGTGCAAAAATAACTTTTGAGTATTCAGGCTAATTTGGGTGTAAGATTAGCATTTTTTTTTTTATTCACGGCTTATTTACGGCAATTATTCGGCAATTCTTGGCATACTCAGAATTTTTTTTTGGCCAAAAATAAAAAAGTGACATGCTAACTTTAAACGCAAATTAGCCTGAAAATGGTTTTTTGCCCTTTATGGGCAAACGAAGGGCGCGGCAATTTTTTTCTTCATGGCTTACTTACGGCAATTATTCGGCAATTCTTGGCATACTCAGAAGTTTTTTTTTGGCTAAAAATAAAAAATTGTCATGCTAACTTTACACGCAAATTAGCCTGAAAATGTTTTTTGCCCTTTATGGGCAAAAAATGGGCGCGACAATTGTTTTTTCTCCACAGAATACTTACGGCAATTATTCGGCAATTCTTAGCATACGCAGAAGTTACTTTTGGATACAAATAAAAAAGTGTCATGCTAACTTTACACGCAAATTAGACTGAAAATGGTTTTTTGCTGGGCAAACGAAGGGCGCGCCAATTTTTTTTCTTCACAGCTTATTTACTGCAATTATTTAGCAAATCTAAGCATACTCAGAAGTTATTTTTGACTAAAAATAAAAAAGTTTCATTCTTACCTTTCACCCAAATTAGCCTGCAAAATGGTATTTTGCCCTTTATGGGCAAACCATGGGCGCCGGATATTATTTTCTTCTACAGTAAATTTACGGAGATTATTTGGCAACTACTGTTATACTCAAAAGTTGTTTTACACCAAAAATAGCCCGAAACCCGTTTTTTGCCCTTTTTGGGCAACCGAAGGGCGCGGGATTTTTTTTTTCACGGCTTATTTACGGGAATTATTCGGCATTTACTGGCGTCCTTAAATTTTTTTTTGGACTAAGAATAAAAAAGTGTCATGCTAACTTTACGCGTAAGTAAGCTGGATTGCCCTTTTTGGGCAAACTAAGGGCGCGCCAATTTTGTTCTCTTCTTGGCTTATTTACGGCAATTAATGGCATCCTTACATTTTTTTTGGGCCTACTAATAAAAAAGTGTCATGCTAACTTTACGCGTAAAGTTAGCAGGATTGCCCTTTTTAGGCAAACGAAGGGCGAGGTTATTTTTTACTCTACACGGCATATTTACGGCAATTATTTTGCAACTTCTTGCATACTCAAAAGTTATTTTTGCCCAAAAACAAAAAAGTGTCATGCTAACTTTATATAAAATAAGCGCGATTGCCCTTTGTGGGCAAACCCGAAGCGCGGCAATTTTTTGATTCCACGGCATATATACGGCAATTAATGGCATACTCAGATTTCACTTTTTCGAAAGTTGTCATGCTAACTTTACGCGGCTTGTTAACTCCCCCCTTCTTAAGTATCTACTGAATTATATGGGAATTGGGGTCGACTATGGAAATATTTAGTTTTAAAGGTGCAAATGAGGAAAAGTGAAGTGACTGTTGCTTCAAAAAAAACGAACAAAATTAAGTTGATGTTACACCTATGAGCAAAATAGTTAAGTTGGAACCTAGGAATACATTACCATTTAAAGAAATATTGGAAAGTTTTTCTACGTTGTCTAGGTGAAGTTTGTGTAAAAATTGTGGGTCGGGTTTTATTACCCCTTCAGTGAGGTTATTTTGGAGTAAGGGAGGCAGTATATGATAAGTTGTACCCTCCCAGTTGGTATATGTACTTTAACTTACCAATTTCGATAGATTCGTTGAAAAAATTTATAAGAAATGAACCGTTCAGGTTACGAAAATGTCTGCCGTATGTTACGTTGCCGACATAATTTGTATGGAATAAAGTGTTCTCGTTGATAAGTTCTATTATTGGCCTATTTTCATAACTAAAGCACACTTAACCATTTGATAGTTTCGTTACGCAATCGTCTTTGGTGAGCTTTTGAAGTTGAGATCTTTTACAAAGAACAGTTTCTTCGATTTCCATACATTTCCCTATTATGCCAAACTGGAGATGTTGTGAAATGAATACATTTGAAAAACTTGAATATATTCTCTTGTTATTTTTAATTGTTGATTTTACGATACTATATTGTTAAATGTCGTATCCTCAGTTTGAGGTAAACAAATAAATTTTTTTACAAGCATCATTGGCTCAGCGAATTTAATGGCCTGAAGCTCGTTTCTAAATGGAAGGGATTCTATTTTGGAAAGGATATCTGAAATTTCAATTTCTCTTAATAGGTTGGAGTTAACAATGCCTCTTTTTGCAAGTTGTCCTGCTAGAACTATTTCTCCTATTTCCTCTTTTAAGAGGATTAGCTTGTAAAAAATAATTTGCTCATATTTTTCGGTGATGTAAGTACTAATTCCTTTAATTATTTTCTTATAGTTCTCAATTAAGGTGTCTGTTACTTTAGTTAAATATTTATTTATGTGATATTGCCTATTTTTGTTGGTGGAGAGCTGGTTATTTTCGGGGTTGTCTGCCAGCCACTTCCAAGCGGATCCTATCCAGTTGACCGTTTTTCTCTTCTCGAGGTATTATCTTGAAGTTGTTCTAAAAGGTTACCTATTTTTGGAGTTCCAGATGCGGTACGTAGGCACAATTTTTGGGTATGAGGCGGTCGATGTCCGTATTGATTTTACCTAGAACTTCTTCGAACATGGTAAGATTAATCAAATGAATGATTTCGTAATTCCCGGTGATCATTCTTCCATTTCCTTGCTTAATCACAACGAGTGGACTCTTGTATTCGTAGATGTTAATGATTGCTCCCACATAGAGGATGACATTTATAGCCAAATCACAATCACGCGTTAGGACGCTCCGA
The DNA here is from genome assembly GCA_949320155.1 of Melangyna quadrimaculata. Classification (NCBI taxonomy): domain Eukaryota; kingdom Metazoa; phylum Arthropoda; class Insecta; order Diptera; family Syrphidae; genus Melangyna; species Melangyna quadrimaculata. The sequence goes on from OX439483.1 coordinate 115,358,045, forward strand.
CTTTGACATATTGAATAGAAACAAACAATAAATTCATATGAAACAAACCAAAATGATACCTCAGGCGTTGCGTCGCTTCGGATCGTAAATATCGTAAGCGCGAGCTCCAACGCCCGAATAGATCAATTTTCTATTCTGGCTTCGCTTTGACAGTTCACAATTCTCATTTTTTTTTGTTGTGGTTAGATTTAATTTGGGTGCGAAAGTTTTTAATCAATTTAGCAATTCTTATTTAAAAAACACTTTTTCAATAATTTGGATCAATAAAAAACTAAATATTTTATTTATCTGAGTGACTCGATTAATAAATGCAAAAACAGCAGCAGTGAAATTATCTAGTTAATATGAGTTCTTTTTATTGTGGTTCAATATCCAGTACTTCGTATGGAGATTTTGCAAACTAAATTTTATACATAATTATGTATTTTCATTTTAATTATTCCAGCAGATACCTTCATTTTATAGTTGTATTGTTTGAATCAAAATACATATTATTAACATTACCAAAAGCAATAAAATTAATCAACTTCCTGTAAAATCTATTCTATATTTTGTTTCATTTCAAAAGAAAAACAAAATGTTTGATTCTTCAGAGCTGTTTTGTCAGTACCTACCCTCCTTGGACGAGTTCGATTAAGTATGAATTTAGGTTCCGGAGAGTAAATTCACTCTGGTTTGCGTACTTCTGATGCCAGAGTATTTTTATTCTTCAATGTAGGTTTTCTTAATAGAAATTAAAAGACACTATTTTATTTACTTGCAATACATACCTAGTGACTAAACGCACAATATAATGTAGATACATAAATAAGGTAAGTTTTGCATTTTAATGAAATGATATTTTGATATAATACTTTATTAGGTATGCACTATACGATGATAGACAGGGAAAAAAGTAAGTTCTGTGTATGATGAGTACTTTTCAGTCCATTTTCAGCGTCTGCTTTTGCACGACGACTTTTGAGCCATGACTTGTCGAAATTTGTTAGATTATCACGAAGGTGAGTTCAGATTCTGTTCTCGTTCGCACGCATTTAATTTCAAAAAAAGGCATGACTCAAAAGTCGTCGTGCAAATGTAGACGAGAGAACGAACAGATTCTGCAACATCTACAAAGTTGCGGAGATTGTATACACACTTTTAGGCCTAATTTATTCACTCAAAGTTGAATATAACTTTGGGATTCTTACAGTCAACTTGAGAAATAGTTTTTATACACTCTAAGACCTAATTTATTGAGTTAAAGTTGAACATAACTCTGGGATTTTTACAGTCAACTTGAGAAATAGTTTTTATTCACTCAAAGTTAAGACATTTTCAACTCTAGAGTTGATCAACTTTAGATTTTCTCAACTCCCCGAAATAGTAGAAGTTAGCGAGCAAACTTGGGATTTATCTTCATTTCTGTCTATGCATTCCTGCTATTCAGTTCTCGACCGATCACCGAAATTCGAAATCAGAATTCGGGTGAGTTAGATGGGGGACCACATGATTTTTTTAGGTATAATTGAAATTTGTTTATAAAAATGGTGCCTTTCCCCCACTCAAAATAGAGCAAGTGTACAATTTCCATAAACAGATCACTTCAGTATTGTGTTCCATGTTATATATGGAATGATTTGCTGGTCTTGTGATGTTTGAGTAGTGGGCGACGATTTCGCCGGAAAAGAGTTAAAACATACTCATGAACATCGATCCATTCATGATTCCATTTCACAACAACAGTTCTTACGTTTCATGGAGTTGTTGATCTTTGTTGATCTATTGCTTCTCCATTTTCCGCAAGAAAATTCTAATCCCGGATGTGTAAGGCCGATTTGTTCGTAATATGGAAAAATTTTGTAAATTTAGAAATTTATCTACACAGGTTATGAATTTTTCTTTTTTGAATTCTATTATGTCCATGTATAAGATTTCTGTTGGGTACGATGGAATTAGGGGTAGGCTGAAGATGAGGTTTAAGGAGATGACGATCATATTTATTCGAACGACAAAGGTCACAGGAGTTAACGAAATTCTTAACTAATTTAGCCATTTGGGGAAAGTAATATTTTTCGAGAATTTGGTTTTTGTTTTTGATAAAGTTTCTATGAGCTCGATTATGTTATTTTTGTATTACCTTAAATTTATTTTCTTCCTTATTTATATCTGTGACTATTCTTTGTGTTATTCTTATTTTATATCGGCTAAAGGATGTTTTATAAATTTCTTGTAAGAGCGCAATGTATTTCTTTGGAATTTTGATACCATTAAGTATATTAGGATTTAATTTTTCCTTTAAGAAGAATTTTGTAAGAGTTTCTTCGTCATAAGAATGCAGCCTATTATAATGTATTTCATATTTTGGATGAGGTTCTTCGTAGCATGTCATTTCAATGCCCTCAGAAAAGATAAGTTGATTTCTAAAAACGTTAATAGGTGCTTCGCAGTGTGGGATGAGATCGCTGCTATCCTCTTCAGCACTGTGTTGAGTTTCAGAGGATGAAATTAGTACGTTAAGTACGGGAAGTCGCGAAAGTGCATCTGCGACAACATTCGATCTTCCAGGCTTAAAAACAAGATTATAGTTAAACTCTTCTATTCTTGCCTTCCATCTTTTTAGTTTCGCGTTATTATTGCATATTGAATGTTAATGGCTGATGGTCTGTGAAGATGTTGATGTGTTTGGCACCGTAAAGATATGTTCTGAGCTTATCAAGGGACCATATAATCGCTAGCATTTCCTTTTCGATTGTTGAAAACCCTTCCTCTGTCCCATTAAATGATCTAGATATAAATGTAATGGGCCTATCTTTCCCAATTTCGCCTTGCGAGGGGACGGCTCCGATGGCATAATTGGAGACATCGGTTGTTAGAATGAAAGATTGCTCAAAATTTGGAAATAAAAGTATATCCGAAGATACACGCATGTCCTTGAGATTTTTGAATGATTTTAAGGCCTGATCGTCCCAGATGGATTTCTACCTTCTTAGACTGATTAGCTTTAATTTGGGCATTTAGTCCTCTCGTTAAGTTGGTTAAAGGTTTTGCTTCTTTAACAAAATATTAAATAAAGTTCCTATAGTAAGACGCGAGACCTAAAAAGCTCTTTAATTCTTTAAGATTTTTTGGAGGTGGAATTTTTTGGATTGCCGCTATTTTTTTGGGATCTGCCCAAACTCCCTCTTGGGTTATAACCCCAAAAATTGACTTGAGTTCTTAGGAACTTTGATTTCTATAAGTTCACTCTTAGATTTGCCTTATTAGCTCAGTTGCTATCTTCAAAAAAATGACCTGAAATGGTAAAAATAGTACTGCACACTTTTCTTTCAGAACTTGTTAGAGGGGGTCATTAGGCATATTTGTATTTTTTGTCGGGAAAATTGCTCGCCTGCGAAAGTCGCCATCTTGGATTTTCTCAAACTAAAAAACTTTAAACATAAAAAATGTATTGAAAAACAATGGCAGCAATTACAATCTCGTGCTATATCTTTTTTTAAAGCCAGATATCCATTCTTTTATTTGGTGTTTAAAACATTTCATTTTAGTGAACAGTTTTTGAAAAATAAATTTTCAAACTCAAAATTTGGAAAAAAAAAATATATTTTTTTAAAATTTTTTTTTTTGTAAATTGTACGTAATTAAGTTACATTTGTGATTTTATAATTCAACGCTCTTAATAATTTTTAGCCGATTGCTGAAAACTGGGTGGACTTAAGTGCTTTAACTCCTTAGAAAATTGAAAATTACAAAAACTACTATTATTTTTTTTTCTAAAAACATGTTTTTTGTGTATTTAGTCATTAAACTTGGGATCTTTGAAATTACGAGAATTTTCATGTGCTTTTCTATCGGAGTCTATTGTGGGATTTATCTCTCTCCTCTACTTAGGTCCTGATCTTATATTCATTCTACGTTTCATATTAAGTGCTACGGATTTTGCTTATTTTATTGGGAAGATCACGATGAACAATATCTACCTGCATCTACGCAAACAAAGCCCAAAAGATTTCACACACCAACGTGAAAAATTCGGCGTGACAACGACAAAAATAGACAAAACACCAAACTTCTACCATCATATTACTTCATTCTTACAGTATCCAAAGGACAAGAACAAAAAATCTAAAAAAAAGAAAGCTTTTTTTCTTTTTTTTCATCCTTCCCTTCCTCGTCAGTAGGTTCTAACTGATGTATCTGTCTTTTATGCTTGTGTACGTACATGATATCGCCCACTGTCCGAAATTCGACCAAAAACTCACTCACTCATAAATTCATCTTGACACTTGAAAGAAACTTTTCTCTAGAGTCAAACAATTAGTTTGAAAATTAAATCACACAAAATTTGATTTTAGTTTTAAAATCTATTTTTTTATATACATATGTACATAAAAAGCTTTAAAATTTGTTTGTGGTCTTATTTGCTCAAAAAGTATCCAACCGATTTCAATAAAATTTATATGGTTTGAAAGCAAATTTTTCAAAAAAATTGTTTGACTCTAGAGACATTTTCTTTTTCAGGTGTCGATATGAGTTTTTGAGTGAGTTTTTGGCCGAATTTCAGCCAGTGGCGATATACTAGTATGATGAGATTTCACTAAACACCATTCGATTCAAGTGTTTTAGTAAATCAACAACAACGCATATATTCATAGGACATATTTACAAGTGCAAATGTGGCTTAAAACGATTTGGATGCCACTTCGTGGAGCTGGAAGAAAACTCTTCATGGGTTAGAGCCCATTACCATCACTGCCGTTGTCGCTCCGAAATCATTGATTAAAACGATTTCCTGCAAATGCAAAACAGATTGTTGGAATATGCGTGGGTGCCGTAAGTGTTCTGTTTTATGTGCAAACTGCTCTAGCGAGTCTTGCGAAAACGTTGTTCACATTCGGGAGCTGCTAGATAATGAGGATGCAGTTGAATCAAACAATCCCGGAGAATTACAAATACGAATTGACAATACGGAAGACGAAACACTTGCCATGGTTGAAAATGAAGTGGATGATTTTAATTTGGAATTACCATCTTCGAAAAAGAAATTAAAATCCGATAAAATATTAAAAGTATATGCGTGGATAAGGCCTACAGAAACAAACACGTCACAAAAAAAAAACCCACCTAGTACTCTACCTCTACCGTGGTGCGGATAAGAGTTAAGGGTGTATCAAACATTGCCTCCGATAGAAAAGCATATGAAAATTCTCGTATTTTCAAAAATCCCAAGTTTAAACACTAAAAAAACATTTTTTTAAGAAATACCTAAGTAGTTTTTGTAATTTTCAATTTTGTAAATTTAATAATTAAATAAATAAATATTAATAAATAAATAATAATTTAATAAAGTTCTTAAGTCCACCCGGTTTTCGAAAATCGGCTAGAAATTATAAAGAGCGTTGAATTTTAAAATCAAAAATATTACTAAATTACAAAATTTTGAGTTTAAAAATTTATTTTTCAAAAACTATTAACTAAAACCAAATTTTTTAAACACCAAATAAAAGAATGGATAACTGGCTTAAAAAAAAAAATGTGTGAGTACCGGGACTCAAGGGGATGATGTGTAAACATCAGTGTAGTATATAGATTATAGTATAGTATACAGTATATAGTAAACTGATAGGTTGCCAAAGGCGCCCGTCGAACATGTTATGTTATTTCATGTGATTCAGGGCTGAGCGTAAATATGTATTTAATTTTGTTTCTAACCTCACCCTCCACTTTCAAAAAAAGGTACTTTTGGAGAATGTGGCAACTCTTAAAATCATACCCAATTTAGACCTATTTATGGCCTATCTTCTGACATATAAATGCGGGCACATTTGTTTGATTTTTCGTTAAGGTGCAGGAGGCTGTTTTCCGATTTTAATTTACTATCTTACTTCTAGAAAAGTGGCAACCCTACAAATATTAGGCCTATTCAAGGCATACCTTTCGACACATCGCCTGTATTTTTCGGAGCTGAATAATTTCTCATCACTTTTTAATGTGAAAATTTTTTTTTTCTGCAAACATGTTTTTTTACTTTGTAAACAAAATAATTTTTTTTATTTTGTAAAAAAGTTAATTTTGCAATTTTTTGCAAAAAAGTAAATTTTTTTTTTGTAAAAAAGCTATTTTTTTTTTTGTTAAAAATGTTAATTTTTTTTGTAAAAAAGATAATTTTTTTTTGCAAAAAAGTTAATTTTTTTTTGCAAAAAGTTAATTTTTTTTGTTAAAAAGTAATTTTTTTTTTGTAAAAAAAAGTTGATTTTTTTTTTTAAAAAGTTAATTTTCTTTGTAAAAAAGTTATTTTTTTTAGTAAAAAAGTTATTTCTTTTTGTAAAAAAGTGAATATTTTTTTGTAAAACAGTTAATTTTGGTTGGAAAAAAGTTGTTTTTTTTTTTGTGAAAAAGTTCAAAAAAAAAAAAATATCCCCCAAAACCTAAAAAGCTAAAGTTGCAACTTTGAACGGTTTAATCCGTAGGTTGTCGTCACCGTCCCGTATCAACGTCACCAAAACCTGCACCAAAAAAGGCACACAAAAAACCTTAAAATCATAGCAGTTGCACCATGCATTAAAAAACTGCATTTTGCACAATTATATGATAACTTTGTATCAGTGGCGATTCCTAGTCCTTAGTATTGGTTTAGCTACGTGGTTCAGGGAAGGTTACAAAAAAAAAAATCATATTTTTTTTTAAATTTTATTGATAACGACAATTATTAATAAAGATTAATAAATATTAATAAAGATTAATAAATAATATAAAATAAAAGTTTTAAAATTTATCGATACATAAATTCGTTTCGTCGTTCGACGGAAACAAAATTATCGATGACTTTATCATAAAAATCGTCACTTTCTATAACAATTATATAAATATTTATATGATTTTGTGTTGCAAAAAATCTTAAATTTAACCTTACCTACCCACATTAATGTATGAAGGTATGGATGTACCTATCTATTAAACAATTTAGTTCACGTTCAAAGCTATGTAAACAAATTTCATGTTAACGGTCAGCCGATAATAGGTAGATACTTCTGGTGACTTTATGACAAAAGAAATTTACGATTATTTAACTATGATCTATTTTATTATAATAATATTATTTCTAGGTTCTAGGATAGGTATATGAATTTACTTCCATCTCACTTCTCAGAAAAAAAAAAAACCAAAACAAAACAAGGTCGCACTCTCATATTTCAAAGCACTGCACAAATATATTTACTCACATTTACAATCTACGCAAATACAAAATAATTAATTAATTTCGTACTAAATTCGCAAAGCGCGATATAGTTCGGCATTTCTGATATGTTGTTAGGGTATGTTAGAGTAGTCTGTATCTAAGTTTGCAGCTCGAAAAACCTGTGCTCGCTGCAGGAAAAATGCAACAGTGAAAAAAAACGCAAAAATCACCCCATTTTTTCCGACATTTTCCTTTATAACTGTGGAAATATGCATCTAAGAAAAAAACCGTCCATCATAAACTTGTTTGTTATAAAATTTTCTACAAGACCACATCAGTTTTAAATTATAAATTATAAATTTAGCGTTTTTTTCTTTTTTGCATTATTCCTGCAGCGGGCACAGGTTTTTCGAAGTTGCAAACTTAGATATAGCCCCAACAACATATCAAAAATACAGAACTACATTGCACTTTGCCAATTGAGCACTTTTTTTTGGAATTATTGACTGTGCAAAAAGAACTTTTTGGATGTTTACTCAATCAAAGAACACTTCACTAATAATATAACAATAACCACGGAGTGTGTGAAGTTAGCCCCCCTTTTTTCGAATTTGAAATTTTTGAAAGTTGTTCCAGGTTGTTCCCGAGTTGTTCCGGATTGTTCCAAGTTTTTTTTGAAAAATATTAAAAAATGGGGTTTTAGACCCAAAAAACCGTTTTTGACCTAGTCCCCTTTTTTTCGAAAACCGAAATTTTAAAAGTTGTTCCAGATTCTTAAAGTTTTTCTGAACATTGTTCCAAGTTTTTGGATCTCTATGTTCACAATTTCAAAAGTTATGGGCAAAACTCAAAAAAATTCTATCCCCCCTTTTTCGAAATTCCAATTTTTTATATTTTTTTCAGGTTTCGAAAAGTGTTCTCACAATTGTTCCAAGAAATTAAAGTTGAAAAGTGTGTATTTTTAAAGATATGGCCTTCGAAACTTTTTTTCAAAAATGGAAAATACGGCTCCCCAGTTTTTTTTCTTTTTCTAAAAACCTTTGATTCCAAATATCTGTCATTATATACATGTGCTGAAAAAAATTTGTGTCTAAGAATACACTATATCAGCCTAAAAGCGGTCTTTAAAAAAACATCTTTAAGTTTTTGCAACTTTAAGAAAATGTATTGGCCCCCTTTTTTCAAAAAACAAAAATCCAAAACTTGTTCCAAGTCGAAACTTATTATGCCTTATAGCCTCCAAAATTCCATCCAAAAATATAAATAATTGAAGGCCTTATCACATACAAACAAATATGTCACTTTATTTGCTCCCCTGCTCCCGCCTTACAAAATTCCAAAATTTAAAAAAATAAACGGTTCATTTAGCAATTATCTACACGCTTTAAAAATCCTGTCACTTTTAAGTATCTTATAACTTATAAAAATTCCAAAAAACAACCCCACGGCCCCCCTTTCCGAAAACCCGAAATACAAAAATGGATCCAAATAGATATACCACCAAATGTAATTGTTCCAAGATTTCATGTAAAAATAACCATAATCAAAGATTTTACAGCTGAAAAAAGATTTTTACGATATTAAATAAAATTCTTATATTGCCCCCCCTTTTTCGGGACCCAACAAAAGAAAAATAGCTTAATTTACTATTAGAACATCTTTACAATTCACAAATCAAAAATTTATGAAAAAAACATAATTTAAAAAAAAAGTATCACACACACACAAAAACTTGTTCCAGGTTGTTCTAAGGCTCTTCTAAGTTGTTCCAAGCTTTCGTTTCTTAAAATTGATATTTAGTATGAGAAATTTTAAATATATGCTTCCCCCTTTTGAGATATCCAAAATCTAAAACTTATTCCAGGTGCAGAATCACTCAAATGCAATTGTTCCAAGGATTCGTGCAAAAATATTGAAAATTAAAGATTTTAATGCAAAAAAACGTTTTCTGGCCCCTTTTTTCAGATATCAAAAATCTAAAACTTGTTCCAGGTCCAAAACCACTCAAATACAATTGTTCCAAGGATTCATGCAAAAATATTAAAAATTAAAGATTTTAATCCCAAAAAACGATTTAAATGAAAAAATGTTAATTTTGCGCTGGCCGCCCTGTTACGAAATTCAAAAACTTGTTCCAGGTTGTTCTAGCTTTCGTTTCTTAAAATTGATATTGTTGTAATATACCAAGTTTTATGATCCGAACCCTTATGATTTCTTACCACTTATTGTCATTAATTAATATGGATACTTAACGATAAGATTAGTGTCAAAAATTGACGACAACTTATAAGAAAGTTTTTTTCTCTGTTTTTTCTATTCTTTTATCAACCTTAATAAAGGCTAAGTACACTTGTACAATTACAAAAAGTAATCTTCTTTTATTTCAACAATCGCAAATTAAGAGCATATTTTCCAACAGGTTATGGGCCCAGTTTTACGAATGCTGAAGAAATCTAAATATATTTATTTATATTTCGTTTAAATAAACCACTTCAGTATGAACACCTTAACCGCGAGGATTGAGCCTTTGGGAAAGGAAAACTTTGATGCATGGAAGCTATAGGTGGAAGCTCTCCATATTAAAAACGACTGCTGGGAATTTGTAAGCGGCGAAAAAGTTACTCCCAAGGTAGAGGCAGGAAATGCGGCCTCAGAAGATGATCTTAAAAGGTGGATGAATGGTGATAGAAAAGCACGTTCGGATCTCATTCTGGCAATAAGTCCTACCGAACTAAAACAAGTCAAGAACTGCCTAACATAAAATGAATTGTTGAAAAAACTACATGAAATTTACTCTATTGAAGAAATTAGTTTTGCATAAAATGACAGATGGAGTGAACATAAGGGTACACATTGCGGAATTTTTCGATGCTGTCGATAAACTTTTAGATATGGGTATTTCAGTAAACGATGATCTTTTATCTATCATTCTTCTTTACAGCCTACCTGAAAGCTTTGACAACTTCCGATGTGCAATCGAAACCCACGATCAATTACCAAACCCAGAGACATTAAAAATCAAGGTCTTGGAAGAATATGACGCGAGAAAATGCAGAGATAAAGACTCTAATCAAGACGCATTGTACGTTCGAAAGTAGGTACATAGATCATTGGGACGAACACGAGAAGGAGGGGTATAGAAACCCCCAAAACAAGTTTCACCACAAAGTGTTCAAGTTTAAATGTCACAATTGCAGAAAGATTGGACACAAATCAGCTGAATGTAGGCAAAAGAGAGGGCGCACGGAATTCTCCAAGGTATGTGCAGAAGATGACGATCAACAAGATCAACGAAAAGCAACAACAGAATTTGCATTGAAACACACTAATGGGGATGATGACGGCAGCAGTGATGGCTGGTGCCTTGATAGTGGATGTACTTCTACTATGACATCTCACATGACATCTTCTTCTCACATGACATCTCAGAAGTCTAGTTTCGATCAGCTGAGTCATATTAGAAAAGAATTAAGTTTGGCAAACGGAGGGAAATCATTAATTCAGGGTATAGGTTCGGTAAGAATGATGGTGTCAGATGGTAATACTCCACAAAGTTTGAGGCTGGATGAAGTAATGTATGTTCCCGATTTAAGAACACAATTGATGTCGGTGGCGAAAATAGTTGATAAAGGTTGTGCTGTGAATTTTGGTACAAAAGAGGCATCTATCGTTGCGCCTAATGGTAAAGTTGTTTTGGTGGCTGAGAGGCGAGGTGATCTGTTCTACTTAAAAAGGGGAAAGGAGGCATCTAACCTTGTTTCGTTTAATGAAAAATCTCAGATAGAAGAATGGCACCAAAAATTAGGTCACATAAATATCGATTACCTATTGAAAATGGCAAAATTACAAAGCGTTTTAGGTCTTCAAGTCAAAGGTAAGAAAAATAAGTTTATTTGTGAAGTATGTGTGAAAGGGAAACATGCTGAATCGCCATACCCCGTAAGTGATGGAAGCTCGGACAACTGATTTGTTGGAAATTGTCCACAGTGACGTTTGTGGACCGATAAGAACTTCGTCTCTCGGAGGGGCAAAGTATTTTGCTACATTTATAGATGATAAGTCCCGATGGTGCGAGACTTTTTTCTTGAAAAGTAAAACCGATATTTTTTCTGTTTTTAAAGAATTTAAATCATTTGCAGAGACACATACGGGCAAGAAAATCAAGAATCTGCAGACGGACAATGGACTGGAATACTGCAATAATCAATTTAATACATTCCTTAAAGATCATGGTATCCGGAGAAGGCTGACAGTCCCCCACTCCCCGCAGCAGAACGGAATCGCCGAAAGAAAAAAACCGAACACTAGTGGAAGCCGCACGATGTATGATGATCCAAGCGAAAGCAGCACCGATGTTCTGGGCAGAAGCAGTCAACACGGCTAACCATATTAAAAACAGAAGTTGGACCAAATCCATAAAAGACACTCCGCATCGAATTGGCATTTGGCATTTGTATAAAATAAGCAGCCATCGAGAGGGAAGTTTGATGATAAGTCAGAAGAATCTACCTTTGTGGGATACTCAAATGAAGCCAAGGCATTTGAGATGTGGTCACCTTCAATAAGGAAAATAATTATAAGCCGTGACGTGAAATTTATAAATGATTTTAATTATAATTTTGAAGATTGTTTTGGCAGTTTGGAAAATAGAGGAATGATGGTTTGGACTTACCAGCATCAAGCACAGAAGAAGGCATGTAAATACTTTTGCATGAAAGAAGAAATTAAAACCAATATGAAAAAGACACGGACAAGGAAACACCTGTGAACATTAGGGATGACATAGGAACACCTGTAATTGGAAGAGCGAAGTCAAAAAATAAAAGCGATAGAGGACTAAAACGAGCAAATGAAAAGAAATATCCAAGGAAGAAGCACTTTCTTAGAACATCCGTGCGAAAACCACCACCACACAAACGTATGCCAACTGGAAAACTCGCCGAAAACTCCGAATCGGATTGTGAATATGCATCTGCGAATTTGGTTACAAATGAAGACCCGTTGACCATCGAGGAAGCCTTAAGCAGAGATGAAGGTAAAGAGTGGCAATGTGCTATAAGAAATGAATATTTGGCTCATTGTAAAAACAAAACGTGGGAAATAACAGATAGACCAAAAGACGAAAAGGTTATTAAAAGCAAATTCGTATTTACGACAAAATATAAATCGAGTGCAAAAATCGACAGGAGAAAATGTAGACTTGTGGCAAAAGGATTTGCCCAAATAGAAGGTATTCACTTTCATGAAACGTTTGCTCCAGTAATTAGATCTAGCTCTATAAGACTACTTATGGCAATGGCTGTGGAGCATGGATGGGAAGTCCACCAAATGGACGTGGTAACAGCTTACTTAAATGGAGAATTAAGTGAACGAGTCTACATTGAAATACCGGAATTACTTGAAGAATCCCTAGATGACATTAATTCAGATAATTTAAGTAAGGGAACCAGAAGTACTATTGGGGAATGGCAAAAACAAATCAGTGATGGGAAACAACCAAAAGCTTGCTTGTTGAAGAAAGCTCTACGGGCTTCGCCAATCAGGACGTGAATGGTATAATAAATAAGATATTGAACTAACAAATTTACAATTACAGAGAAGTAAACATGATCCATGTCTCTACGTGAAGCGTACTGAGAAGATCACACTTCTTATTACCATCTATGTGGATGACCTGATTATTGCATCAAACAATCGCCAACAGATCGACGACATAAAGCAGCAGCTAAAGCAACTTTTTGAAATGAAGGACCTCGGAAAAATTCACTACTGTCTGGGATTGGAATTTAAGCAAGGCGATGACACAACACAAATTTCAATATCCCAATTAAGATATGCACTGGAAATACTAAAACGTTTCGGGATGGAGAACTGCAAGCCCCATGCAACACCTCTTGACGCAAATATTAAACTACACACTACAGCGTTCATCAACTGAAAATGGTCAAGATGGTAAGCAACCTTATCAAAATCTAATTGGTTCTCTTATGTACTTGGCAGTTTCCTCCCGTCCGGACCTCGCATATACCGTCAGCATGTTAAGTCAATTTAATACATGCTATTCAACAGAACACTGGAATGCAGCCAAACGTGTGCTGCGGTATCTACGGGGATCATATAATTTTGGTCTTGTATTCAGAAAACAAGAAAGTAAACCTGTGTGTTTTACTGATGCTGACTGGGGTGCATCCTTAGACGACCGAAGACCCTTCACTGGATTCGCTTTCAAGATGGCTGGGTCTGTTTTCAGTTGGGAGACACGGAAGCAAAAAACAGAAGCTGTTTCAAGCACAGAGGCAGAATATGTTGCTCTAGCAGAGGCAACTAGAGAAGCTATATACTTAAGGCGCCTTATATCGGAGCTTGGACCAGTCTTGGACTCAATCACAATTTTCAACGATAACCAAGGCGCTCAAACCCTAGTCAAGAATCCATCTTTTCACAAAAGGACGAAACATATTGACATTCGATTTCACTTCATTCGTGATATATGTCAACAAGGCAACAAGGGCTTGTCAACTTGGTGTATATGTCAACCAATGAAATGCCAGCTGATATGCTTACGAAAGCACTACCTCGTATCAAACATGCCGCTTGCAGCTCAGCTTTAGGAATGGACTTTATTAACAACTATAAATGAAACTTTGAGGAAGGGTGTTGTAATATACCAAGTTTTATGATCCGAACCCTTATGATTTCTTACCACTTATTGTCATTAATTAATATGGATACTTAACGATAAGATTAGTGTCAAAAATTGACGACAACTTATAAGAAAGTTTTTTTCTCTGTTTTTTCTATTCTTTTATCAACCTTAATAAAGGCTAAGTACACTTGTACAATTACAAAAAGTAATCTTCTTTTATTTCAACAATCGCAAATTAAGAGCATATTTTCCAACAGGTTATGGGCCCAGTTTTACGAATGCTGAAGAAATCTAAATATATTTATTTATATTTCGTTTAAATAAACCACTTCAGTATGAACACCTTAACCGCGAGGATTGAGCCTTTGGGAAAGGAAAACTTTGATACATGGAAGCTATAGGTGGAAGCTCTCCATATTAAAAACGACTGCTGGGAATTTGTAAGCGGCGAAAAAGTTACTCCCAAGGTAGAGGCAGGAAATGCGGCCTCAGAAGATGATCTTAAAAGGTGGATGAATGGTGATAGAAAAGCACGTTCGGATCTCATTCTGGCAATAAGTCCTACCGAACTAAAACAAGTCAAGAACTGCCTAACATAAAATGAATTGTTGAAAAAACTACATGAAATTTACTCTATTGAAGAAATTAGTTTTGCATAAAATGACAGATGGAGTGAACATAAGGGTACACATTGCGGAATTTTTCGATGCTGTCGATAAACTTTTAGATATGGGTATTTCAGTAAACGATGATCTTTTATCTATCATTCTTCTTTACAGCCTACCTGAAAGCTTTGACAACTTCCGATGTGCAATCGAATCCCACGATCAATTACCAAACCCAGAGACATTAAAAATCAAGGTCTTGGAAGAATATGACGCGAGAAAATGCAGAGATAAAGACTCTAATCAAGACGCATTGTACGTTCGAAAGTAGGTACATAGATCATTGGGACGAACACGAGAAGGAGGGGTATAGAAACCCCCAAAACAAGTTTCACCACAAAGTGTTCAAGTTTAAATGTCACAATTGCAGAAAGATTGGACACAAATCAGCTGAATGTAGGCAAAAGAGAGGGCGCACGGAATTCTCCAAGGTATGTGCAGAAGATGACGATCAACAAGATCAACGAAAAGCAACTACAGAATTTGCATTGAAACACACTAATGGAGATTATGACGGCAGCAGTGATGGCTGGTGCCTTGATAGTGGATGTACTTCTACTATGACATCTCACATGACATCTTCTTCTCACATGACATCTCAGAAGTCTAGTTTCGATCAGCTGAGTCATATTAGAAAAGAATTAAGTTTGGCAAACGGAGGGAAATCATTAATTCAGGGTATAGGTTCGGTAAGAATGATGGTGTCAGATGGTAATACTCCACAAAGTTTGAGGCTGGATGAAGTAATGTATGTTCCCGATTTAAGAACACAATTGATGTCGGTGGCGAAAATAGTTGATAAAGGTTGTGCTGTGAATTTTGGTACAAAAGAGGCATCTGTCGTTGCGCCTAATGGTAAAGTTGTTTTGGTGGCTGAGAGGCGAGGTGATCTGTTCTACTTAAAAAGGGGAAAGGAGGCATCTAACCTTGTTTCGTTTAATGAAAAATCTCAGATAGAAGAATGGCACCAAAAATTAGGTCACATAAATATCGATTACCTATTGAAAATGGCAAAATTACAAAGCGTTTTAGGTCTTCAAGTCAAAGGTAAGAAAAATAAGTTTATTTGTGAAGTATGTGTGAAAGGGAAACATGCTGAATCGCCATACCCCGTAAGTGATGGAAGCTCGGACAACTGATTTGTTGGAAATTGTCCACAGTGACGTTTGTGGACCGATAAGAACTTCGTCTCTCGGAGGGGCAAAGTATTTTGCTACATTTATAGATGATAAGTCCCGATGGTGCGAGACTTTTTTCTTGAAAAGTAAAACCGATATTTTTTCTGTTTTTAAAGAATTTAAATCATTTGCAGAGACACATACGGGCAAGAAAATCAAGAATCTGCAGACGGACAATGGACTGGAATACTGCAATAATCAATTTAATACATTCCTTAAAGATCATGGTATCCGGAGAAGGCTGACAGTCCCCCACTCCCCGCAGCAGAACGGAATCGCCGAAAGAAAAAAACCGAACACTAGTGGAAGCCGCACGATGTATGATGATCCAAGCGAAAGCAGCACCGATGTTCTGGGCAGAAGCAGTCAACACGGGTAACCATATTAAAAACAGAAGTTGGACCAAATCCATAAAAGACACTCCGCATCGAATTGGGACTGGAATCCACCCAACCGTAAGTCATTTTAAAGTGTTTGATACTAAGGCATTTGTATAAAATAAGCAGCCATCGAGAGGGAAGTTTGATGATAAGTCAGAAGAATCTACCTTTGTGGGATACTCAAATGAAGCCAAGGCATTTGAGATGTGGTCACCTTCAATAAGGAAAATAATTATAAGCCGTGACGTGAAATTTACAAATGATTTTAATTTTAATTATAATTTTGAAGATTGTTTTGGCAGTTTGGAAAATAGAGGAATGATGGTTTCGACTTACCAGCATCAAGCACAGAAGAAGGCATGTAAATACTTTTGCATGAAAGAAGAAATTAAAACGAATATGAAAAAGACACGGACAAGGAAACACCTGTGAACATTAGGGATGACATAGAAACACCTGTAATTGGAAGAGCGAAGTCAAAAAATAAAAGCGATAGAGGACTAAAACGAGCAAATGAAAAGAAATATCCAAGGAAGAAGCACTTTCTTAGAACATCCGTGCGAAAACCACCACCACACAAACGTATGCCAACTGGAAAACTCGCCGAAAACTCCGAATCGGATTGTGAATATGCATCTGCGAATTTGGTTACAAATGAAGACCCGTTGACCATCGAGGAAGCCTTAAGCAGAGATGAAGGTAAAGAGTGGCAATGTGCTATAAGAAATGAATATTTGGCTCATTGTAAAAACAAAACGTGGGAAATAACAGATAGACCAAAAGACGAAAAGGTTATTAAAAGCAAATTCGTATTTACGACAAAATATAAATCGAGTGCAAAAATCGACAGGAGAAAATGTAGACTTGTGGCAAAAGGATTTGCCCAAATAGAAGGTATTCACTTTCATGAAACGTTTGCTCCAGTAATTAGATCTAGCTCTATAAGACTACTTATGGCAATGGCTGTGGAGCATGGATGGGAAGTCCACCAAATGGACGTGGTAACAGCTTACTTAAATGGAGAATTAAGTGAACGAGTCTACATTGAAATACCGGAATTACTTGAAGAATCCCTAGATGACATTAATTCAGATAATTTAAGTAAGGGAACCAGAAGTACTATTCGGGAATGGCAAAAACAAATCAGTGATGGGAAACAACCAAAAGCTTGCTTGTTGAAGAAAGCTCTACGGGCTTCGCCAATCAGGACGTGAATGGTATAATAAATAAGATATTGAACTAACAAATTTACAATTACAGAGAAGTAAACATGATCCATGTCTCTACGTGAAGCGTACTGAGAAGATCACACTTCTTATTACCATCTATGTGGATGACCTGATTATTGCATCAAACAATCGCCAACAGATCGACGACATAAAGCAGCAGCTAAAGCAACTTTTTGAAATGAAGGACCTCGGAAAAATTCACTACTGTCTGGGATTGGAATTTAAGCAAAGCGATGACACAACACAAATTTCAATATCCCAATTAAGATATGCACTGGAAATACTAAAACGTTTCGGGATGGAGAACTGCAAGCCCCATGCAACACCTCTTGACGCAAATATTAAACTACACACTACAGCGTTCATCAACTGAAAATGGTCAAGATGGTAAGCAACCTTATCAAAATCTAATTGGTTCTCTTATGTACTTGGCAGTTTCCTCCCGTCCGGACCTCGCATATACCGTCAGCATGTTAAGTCAATTTAATACATGCTATTCAACAGAACACTGGAATGCAGCCAAACGTGTGCTGCGGTATCTACGGGGATCATATAATTTTGGTCTTGTATTCAGAAAACAAGAAAGTAAACCTGTGTGTTTTACTGATGCTGACTGGGGTGCATCCTTAGACGACCGAAGACCCTTCACTGGATTCGCTTTCAAGATGGCTGGGTCTGTTTTCAGTTGGGAGACACGGAAGCAAAAAACAGAAGCTGTTTCAAGCACAGAGGCAGAATATGTTGCTCTAGCAGAGGCAACTAGAGAAGCTATATACTTAAGGCGCCTTATATCGGAGCTTGGACCAGTCTTGGACTCAATCACAATTTTCAACGATAACCAAGGCGCTCAAACCCTAGTCAAGAATCCATCTTTTCACAAAAGGACGAAACATATTGACATTCGATTTCACTTCATTCGTGATATATGTCAACAAGGCAACAAGGGCTTGTCAACTTGGTGTATATGTCAACCAATGAAATGCCAGCTGATATGCTTACGAAAGCACTACCTCGTATCAAACATGCCGCTTGCAGCTCAGCTTTAGGAATGGACTTTATTAACAACTATAAATGAAACTTTGAGGAAGGGTGTTGTAATATACCAAGTTTTATGATCCGAACCCTTATGATTTCTTACCACTTATTGTCATTAATTAATATGGATACTTAACGATAAGATTAGTGTCAAAAATTGACGACAACTTATAAGAAAGTTTTTTTCTCTGTTTTTTCTATTCTTTTATCAACCTTAATAAAGGCTAAGTACACTTGTACAATTACAAAAAGTAATCTTCTTTTATTTCAACAATCGCAAATTAAGAGCATATTTTCCAACAGGTTATGGGCCCAGTTTTACGAATGCTGAAGAAATCTAAATATATTTATTTATATTTCGTTTAAATAAACCACTTCAGTATGAACACCTTAACCGCGAGGATTGAGCCTTTGGGAAAGGAAAACTTTGATACATGGAAGCTATAGGTGGAAGCTCTCCATATTAAAAACGACTGCTGGGAATTTGTAAGCGGCGAAAAAGTTACTCCCAAGGTAGAGGCAGGAAATGCGGCCTCAGAAGATGATCTTAAAAGGTGGATGAATGGTGATAGAAAAGCACGTTCGGATCTCATTCTGGCAATAAGTCCTACCGAACTAAAACAAGTCAAGAACTGCCTAACATAAAATGAATTGTTGAAAAAACTACATGAAATTTACTCTATTGAAGAAATTAGTTTTGCATAAAATGACAGATGGAGTGAACATAAGGGTACACATTGCGGAATTTTTCGATGCTGTCGATAAACTTTTAGATATGGGTATTTCAGTAAACGATGATCTTTTATCTATCATTCTTCTTTACAGCCTACCTGAAAGCTTTGACAACTTCCGATGTGCAATCGAATCCCACGATCAATTACCAAACCCAGAGACATTAAAAATCAAGGTCTTGGAAGAATATGACGCGAGAAAATGCAGAGATAAAGACTCTAATCAAGACGCATTGTACGTTCGAAAGTAGGTACATAGATCATTGGGACGAACACGAGAAGGAGGGGTATAGAAACCCCCAAAACAAGTTTCACCACAAAGTGTTCAAGTTTAAATGTCACAATTGCAGAAAGATTGGACACAAATCAGCTGAATGTAGGCAAAAGAGAGGGCGCACGGAATTCTCCAAGGTATGTGCAGAAGATGACGATCAACAAGATCAACGAAAAGCAACCACAGAATTTGCATTGAAACACACTAATGGAGATTATGACGGCAGCAGTGATGGCTGGTGCCTTGATAGTGGATGTACTTCTACTATGACATCTCACATGACATCTTCTTCTCACATGACATCTCAGAAGTCTAGTTTCGATCAGCTGAGTCATATTAGAAAAGAATTAAGTTTGGCAAACGGAGGGAAATCATTAATTCAGGGTATAGGTTCGGTAAGAATGATGGTGTCAGATGGTAATACTCCACAAAGTTTGAGGCTGGATGAAGTAATGTATGTTCCCGATTTAAGAACACAATTGATGTCGGTGGCGAAAATAGTTGATAAAGGTTGTGCTGTGAATTTTGGTACAAAAGAGGCATCTGTCGTTGCCCCTAATGGTAAAGTTGTTTTGGTGGCTGAGAGGCGAGGTGATCTGTTCTACTTAAAAAGGGGAAAGGAGGCATCTAACCTTGTTTCGTTTAATGAAAAATCTCAGATAGAAGAATGGCACCAAAAATTAGGTCACATAAATATCGATTACCTATTGAAAATGGCAAAATTACAAAGCGTTTTAGGTCTTCAAGTCAAAGGTAAGAAAAATAAGTTTATTTGTGAAGTATGTGTGAAAGGGAAACATGCTGAATCGCCATACCCCGTAAGTGATGGAAGCTCGGACAACTGATTTGTTGGAAATTGTCCACAGTGACGTTTGTGGACCGATAAGAACTTCGTCTCTCGGAGGGGCAAAGTATTTTGCTACATTTATAGATGATAAGTCCCGATGGTGCGAGACTTTTTTCTTGAAAAGTAAAACCGATATTTTTTCTGTTTTTAAAGAATTTAAATCATTTGCAGAGACACATACGGGCAAGAAAATCAAGAATCTGCAGACGGACAATGGACTGGAATACTGCAATAATCAATTTAATACATTCCTTAAAGATCATGGTATCCGGAGAAGGCTGACAGTCCCCCACTCCCCGCAGCAGAACGGAATCGCCGAAAGAAAAAAACCGAACACTAGTGGAAGCCGCACGATGTATGATGATCCAAGCGAAAGCAGCACCGATGTTCTGGGCAGAAGCAGTCAACACGGGTAACCATATTAAAAACAGAAGTTGGACCAAATCCATAAAAGACACTCCGCATCGAATTGGGACTGGAATCCACCCAACCGTAAGTCATTTTAAAGTGTTTGATACTAAGGCATTTGTATAAAATAAGCAGCCATCGAGAGGGAAGTTTGATGATAAGTCAGAAGAATCTACCTTTGTGGGATACTCAAATGAAGCCAAGGCATTTGAGATGTGGTCACCTTCAATAAGGAAAATAATTATAAGCCGTGACGTGAAATTTACAAATGATTTTAATTTTAATTATAATTTTGAAGATTGTTTTGGCAGTTTGGAAAATAGAGGAATGATGGTTTGGACTTACCAGCATCAAGCACAGAAGAAGGCATGTAAATACTTTTGCATGAAAGAAGAAATTAAAACGAATATGAAAAAGACACGGACAAGGAAACACCTGTGAACATTAGGGATGACATAGAAACACCTGTAATTGGAAGAGCGAAGTCAAAAAATAAAAGCGATAGAGGACTAAAACGAGCAAATGAAAAGAAATATCCAAGGAAGAAGCACTTTCTTAGAACATCCGTGCGAAAACCACCACCACACAAACGTATGCCAACTGGAAAACTCGCCGAAAACTCCGAATCGGATTGTGAATATGCATCTGCGAATTTGGTTACAAATGAAGACCCGTTGACCATCGAGGAAGCCTTAAGCAGAGATGAAGGTAAAGAGTGGCAATGTGCTATAAGAAATGAATATTTGGCTCATTGTAAAAACAAAACGTGGGAAATAACAGATAGACCAAAAGACGAAAAGGTTATTAAAAGCAAATTCGTATTTACGACAAAATATAAATCGAGTGCAAAAATCGACAGGAGAAAATGTAGACTTGTGGCAAAAGGATTTGCCCAAATAGAAGGTATTCACTTTCATGAAACGTTTGCTCCAGTAATTAGATCTAGCTCTATAAGACTACTTATGGCAATGGCTGTGGAGCATGGATGGGAAGTCCACCAAATGGACGTGGTAACAGCTTACTTAAATGGAGAATTAAGTGAACGAGTCTACATTGAAATACCGGAATTACTTGAAGAATCCCTAGATGACATTAATTCAGATAATTTAAGTAAGGGAACCAGAAGTACTATTCGGGAATGGCAAAAACAAATCAGTGATGGGAAACAACCAAAAGCTTGCTTGTTGAAGAAAGCTCTACGGGCTTCGCCAATCAGGACGTGAATGGTATAATAAATAAGATATTGAACTAACAAATTTACAATTACAGAGAAGTAAACATGATCCATGTCTCTACGTGAAGCGTACTGAGAAGATCACACTTCTTATTACCATCTATGTGGATGACCTGATTATTGCATCAAACAATCGCCAACAGATCGACGACATAAAGCAGCAGCTAAAGCAACTTTTTGAAATGAAGGACCTCGGAAAAATTCACTACTGTCTGGGATTGGAATTTAAGCAAAGCGATGACACAACACAAATTTCAATATCCCAATTAAGATATGCACTGGAAATACTAAAACGTTTCGGGATGGAGAACTGCAAGCCCCATGCAACACCTCTTGACGCAAATATTAAACTACACACTACAGCGTTCATCAACTGAAAATGGTCAAGATGGTAAGCAACCTTATCAAAATCTAATTGGTTCTCTTATGTACTTGGCAGTTTCCTCCCGTCCGGACCTCGCATATACCGTCAGCATGTTAAGTCAATTTAATACATGCTATTCAACAGAACACTGGAATGCAGCCAAACGTGTGCTGCGGTATCTACGGGGATCATATAATTTTGGTCTTGTATTCAGAAAACAAGAAAGTAAACCTGTGTGTTTTACTGATGCTGACTGGGGTGCATCCTTAGACGACCGAAGACCCTTCACTGGATTCGCTTTCAAGATGGCTGGGTCTGTTTTCAGTTGGGAGGCACGGAAGCAAAAAACAGAAGCTCTTTCAAGCACAGAGGCAGAATATGTTGCTCTAGCAGAGGCAACTAGAGAAGCTATATACTTAAGGCGCCTTATATCGGAGCTTGGACCAGTCTTGGACTCAATCACAATTTTCAACGATATCCAAGGCGCTCAAACCCTAGTCAAGAATCCATCTTTTCATAAAAGGACGAAACATATTGACATTCGATTTTACTTCATTCGTGATATATGTCAACAAGGCAACAAGGGCTTGTCAACTTGGTGTATATGTCAACCAATGAAATGCCAGCTGATATGCTTACGAAAGCACTACCTCGTATCAAACATGCCGCTTGCAGCTCAGCTTTAGGAATGGACTTTATTAACAACTATAAATAAAACTTTGAGGAGGGGTGTTGTAATATACCAAGTTTTATGATCCGAACCCTTATGATTTCTTACCACTTATTGTCATTAATTAATATGGATACTTAACGATAAGATTAGTGTCAAAAATTGACGACAACTCATAAGAAAGTTTTTTTCTCTGTTTTTTCTATTCTTTTATCAACCTTAATAGAGGCTAAGTACACTTGTACAATTACAAAAAGTAATCTGCTTTTATTTCAACAATCCCAAATTAAGAGCATATTTTCCAACAAAACATGAGAAATTTCAAATAAAAGATGATCCCTCGCCCCCCCCCCCTTTTTGAGATATCCAAAATCTATAACTTGTTCCAGGTCCAAAACCACTCAAATACAATTGTTCCATGGATTAATGCAAAAATATTAAAAATTAAAGATTTTAATCCAAAAAAACGATTTAAATGAAAAAATCATGTTAATTTTGCGCTGGCCCCCCTTTTACGGAATTCTAGGGGTCTTCTAAGTTTTTCCAAACTAGCGTTTCTTAAAATTGATATTTAGTATAGGAAATTTCAAAAAAATGCTCCCCTGCCCTCCCTTTTGAGATATCCAAAATCTAAAACTTGTTCCAGGTGCAGAATCACTCAAATGCAACTGTTCCAAGGATTTGTGCACAAATATTGAAAATTAAAAATTTGAATGCAAAAAAACGTTTTCTGGCCCCCCTTTTCAGATACCCAAAATCTAAAATTTGTTCCAGGTCCAAAACCACTCAAATACAATTGTACCAAGGATTTATGCAAAAATATTAAAAATTAAAGATTTTAATCCAAAAAAAACGATTTGAATGAAAAAAATTCCTTTTACGAAATTCAAAATTCAAAAACTTGTTCCAGGTTGTTCTAGGGCTCTTCTAAGTTGTTCCAAGCTTTCGTTTCTTAAAATTGATATTTAGTATGAGAAATTTCAAAAAAATGGTCCTCCGCCCCACCCCCTTTTGAGATATCCAAAATCTAAAACTTGTTCCAGGTGCAGAATCACTCAAATAGAATTGTTCCAAGGATTCTTGAAAAAAAAAATCTAAATGCAACAAAAACGTTTTCTGGTCCCCCTTTTCAGATATCCAAAATCTAAAACTTGTTCCAGGTCCAAAACTACTCAAATGCAATTGTTCCAAGGATTCATGCAAAAACATTAAAAAATAACGATTTAAATGAAAAAAATCATGTTAATTTTGCGCGGGCCCTCTTTAACGAAATTCAAAAACTTGTTCCAGGTTGTTCTAGGGCTCTTCTAAGTTGATCCAAGCTTTCGTTTCTTAAAATTGATATTTGGTATGAGAAATTTCAAAAAAATGCTCCCCCGCCCTCTTTTTGAGATATCGAAAATCTAAAACTTGTTACAGGTGCAGAATCACTCAAATGCAATTGTTCCAAGGATTTGTGCAAAAATATTGAAAATTAATGATTTTAATGCAAAAAAACATTTTCTGGCCCCCCTTTTCAGATATCCAAAATCTAAAACTTGTTCCAGGTCCAAAACCACTCAAATGCAATTGTTCCAAGGATTCATACAAAAATATTAAAAGTTAATAATTTTAATCCAAAAAAAAAACGATTTAAATGAAAAAATCATGTTTATTTTGCGCTGGCCCCCCTTTTACAGAATTCAAAAAATTGTTCCAGGTTGCTCTAGGGCTCTTCGAAGTTGTTCCAAGCTTTCGTTTCTTAAAATTGATACTAAGTATGAGAAATTTCAAAAAAATGCTCCCCCACCCCCCCTTTTGAGATATCCAAAATCTAAAACTTGTTCCAGGTGTAGAATCACGCAAGTGCAATGGTTCCAAGGATTCGTGCAAAAATATTGAAAATTAAAGATTTTAATGCAAAAAAACGTTTTCTGACCCCTTCTTTCAGATATCAATAATCTAAAACTTGTTCCAGGTCCAAAACCACTCAAATACAATTATTTCAAGGATTCATGCAAAAATATTAAAAACTAATGATTTTAATCCAAACAAAAAACGATTTAAATGAAAAAATCATGTTAATTTTGCGCTGGCCCCCCTTTTACGAAATTCAAAAACTTGTTCCAGATTGTTCTTGGGCTCTTCTAAGTTGTTCCAAGCTTTCGTTTCTTAAAATTGATATTTAGTATGAGAAATTTCAAAAAAATGCTCTCCCGCCCCCCCTTTTCAGATATCCAAAATCTAAAACTTGTTCCAGGTCCAAAACCACTCAAATACAATTGTTCCAAGGATTCATGCAAAAATATAATAAATTAATGATTTTAATCCAAAAAACGATTTAAATAAAAAAATCATGTTAATTTTGCGCTGGCCCCCCTTGTCCGAAATTCAAAATTCAAAAACTTGTTCTTCTAGGGCTCTTCTAAGTTGTTCCAAGCTTTCGTTTCTTGAAATTGATATTTAGTATGAGAAATTTCGAAAAAAATAAAATTAGCCTTCTTTTTAAATTGTCAAAAAGTAATGTCAAAGTTGAAAACCAGACTTTACTGTAGAACAATTTTTTTCTTTGAAAATGAACAAAAATCACATCCCAAAATATAGCACACGAATTACCAGACACCCTGTATAAGAAATTTTATTTTATTATAGCTATCCGTTGTTTGCATATAAGAAGAGTTCGGATATAAGAAGGAAATTTCTTGGATTTTCATAGTTTCTTATATCCGTGTTGTACGTAGTATCTGTCATAGAACTGATTTTTTTTTATTTTCGAATTTCTCGTTAATCTTTTAACCGATTTTGGCAAAAATATGAGGTCCTTTACAACCTTGACAGTAGCCAAATTTTCGGAAAAAAAATTGTATAATTTAAAAATAAATATTGAATAATTTTCTTTTTTTTTTTTAATT
The DNA here is from genome assembly GCA_949320155.1 of Melangyna quadrimaculata. Taxonomy (NCBI): domain Eukaryota; kingdom Metazoa; phylum Arthropoda; class Insecta; order Diptera; family Syrphidae; genus Melangyna; species Melangyna quadrimaculata. The sequence goes on from OX439483.1 coordinate 115,383,756, forward strand.
TAATATCTGCGATCCAGTTGTGCATTTTATTTTAATTTAATTACGTTGTTTTTTAAAGGTTGATGGTTAATCTTGGATCCCACAGAATTTGTTGGTTTCTGCATTTCAAATTCAGACTGTTGTTAATTTTTATTTTGTCCATAAAATGTTCCCTGTTGTAGTTGTTGATCAGATTTATAAAGACAACAAAATAAAAGAATTATAGCTACGCATAGAATGTTTTTGTAATAAAATTACCTTTTTTTAATTTCTTCCTCAATGGCTTTCACTGTAAGTTTGTAGTGAATATCATTCTCAATCATCAATATAAATCTTTCTAGTCGGAATTATCTGATGCCTCCAGATACAGACAACTTTTTGATATGATGTTGGACTTTGCGCATGTACGATGTACATTGTTCAGGTATTTTGTTTGTGTTCAAGATCCTGCATCTGAGGCAATCGTCGACAAGAACTATTTTTATTCTTCAAAAAGATGCGGGTAGGAATCCGTACAGTACATAGTAAGATTTGCTGATCGATATCTGTAGTATACCTCATCTCCACTACTTGGTTCTGTATTACTTGATAACATTATGTAGGTACATACATAGATTACATCCATTGTACATAAACAGATATTAATTGTAGTAAATATAAATCATGGTTTTAATATTAAATAAATGTGTTATACCTTTTGTTTCTATATTCTTATAAAATTCACAAGGCCGGGTGGCGTTGATAGATAAATAGTTGATAAAATTATAAAAATAATATTTCAATTAATCAAAAATAATATCGTATATATTTTTTTATATTACCTTTTATGGTGATTCGTGTTTAAAATTTTATACTTAATATGAAAACCTATTTGACATTCTCAAGTATAGTTCTTAGTCCCGTTATTAATAGTATAGGTTGTCACATATGTATATAAATATAAAAACAGTATTTAATAAAAGTAACTAATTTATATTGATTTCTTTTACCTTTCTCAAATTTCGTTTTATTTTGGGGTCCTTTTTTCATCCATGAATTCTTTTCAAAAAATAATTAATTATGTGCAAAATTTTATGAAAGTGTATACATTTTTGTTTTGAAACAAAAAACTTCTATCTAACAACGTTTATGTAGGTACGAGTACTTAAGAATTTCAATGTAAAAAAGACCCACAAAATTAAATTGCCGACAAATTATAACTAACTAACATCAGTATTTCGTATTCAAAACTTCAATTATGAGATCTAATATAAAAAAGCATTTCTGGAATGACAGAAGTGTTGCCAGGGATTTGCTTTGGCTTTTTCAAAAGATCATCTATTTCCACCCAACGATCGGCAGAAGACTTTATAATTGCTGTATAGGGCCCAACCGTTGTCGAACGCCTACTTCCATGATATATAACAATACCTACCAACTGATATGTCAGAGGTCCTTACTCTATCAAATCTTGAATACTATTTATGGGTAAGGGTACCATTTCAAAATCTGAACATCCAATAAATAAATGAGGTTTATAATCAGTTCGTACAAGTAATGGGTTTTGACAGGAGCGACACAAAGCTTGTAATGGCCGTCCTTCGTGAACAGCTTCATCAATTTTACAAAAACCATGTTTTTTAATAACGTCCATGTTAATTGGTAAAAGTGTTCCCTTAGTATTTTTTTTTTGAATTACAAGCTAAGCACTCGCTTGTCTCAGAATAACTTATTTCTTTAAATACCCACTCGCAAAGATTCAGTATATTAGATGTAGCATCTATCACTAAGATTTTTGATGTATTATCTTTGTGTACAAAGCAATCTACATCTTTGAGGATGTATGCGCGAAGCCTGAAAATACCTTTTCCAGGTCCCATTTTAATAAAGGAGTTAACGAATTGAAAACCTTTTGTTTTTGCTTCCTTGACTACCTCATAAAATGCACCGTTTGAACAAGCTCTAGCTAAAATATGTACTATACTGTCGAACCCACAAGTATTTTTTCCAACAATTTTTTCAGATTTATTAAGTGTAATTGAACACAAATTACCATTCGGAAGTATTCCTGGTGTAGTATTGTTTTTGTTTGACATCTCGAAGAGATTCCAATGAGGACGAGGGTCTAAATAAGTTCTCTTTTTAGCCTTAGGGGAGTTTTTATTTCGCCAATTTTGCTCTAGGGTTATTTCGGGAACTTCTTCTTTTTCAGATTCAACAGAAACAATGTTACTTTTTAAAGGGGAAACAAAATTGTCAGATATATCTTCATTGTTTTTTAAATCTTTTTTTGGACATTCCTTATCACTATCTATAGGGACAATCGCTAACTTTGCTCTACCAGAAAAAGACTTGATGTGTTTGGTTAGAAATTTATCAATACGCATTGGACGACTGTCGTTTTTTAAAAGTCTATGCTTGATGTCATTAAACTCCGTTTCAACTGCTGAAGATGTTGCGGTGGTTTTTCCATATCCGAAAACTGGTATTAAAATACCCGAAAAAAGTGGGAAATATGGGATAAGTTTTCTTATTCGTTCTGAAAGATTTGGGAGGTAGTATGGATTGATATTGCTTCCAGAAAGAGCGTTGCTAACTTCAGATAGAGAGGAATTAACAATTTAACTCCCCCAAGACATTGTAGAGCAATCATAGTTAGAATCAAATTCATTATCATTTTTATCTATATCTTCAATAACTGCTATGTCCTTACTTTCATCGGATTCACAAATGGAACTAAAATCACCTACACCCTTTATTTTTCAACGCAAAAAATGTATGGATAGTTCAGTTTTTGTTTCTCGGCCTGAACTACCAATTCCACATTCTTGGCTACTACACAAAATTACTGCTGCCTTAACAATTTCTTCAAACATTATAAAATCTTTGGTTTTTGCATGAAGTCCCATTACCAAAACATAAAAAGTTTTCACACGAGGATTAATTGTCCTAAATACTTTCCATCTAGACACCATGTGAATGAAGTGGGATATATCAAGGCGAATAAAATATAAAGGCAATTTACTGGGGGTATTATTTTTTAGAGCCTTAAAACATTTGTTGAGATAATGTTGAAGATTCTTGCACTCTCCAAAAATTCTTGAAATCGCACCCAATAAGGCCTTGTCGAAATCACAAACAACTTCGCGAGGTAATGGAAATTTTGGTTTGCTCAAAGAACCTCTTCTCACGATTTCGTTAAGCCAAAATGAAATAACACTAGTGTTTTGAGCACTACTAAGCATCTGGAAAACAGGCATTTTCGAAGAAGGAGTTTCTACAGTTTTGGTACAGATATATGTGACTTGAAAGTTCGCAATTCGGTTTTTTAGTTTTTAAACTAGGGACCCTGTTGCATCAATTGATGGCAAATTCGGAAATTGCAAATAAACTGCCATTTGTACCAATGTCCAGTAATGAACAAAAAAAGGTATTTCGCATTATAGGTGAATTTCTCCTATGTGCTGTTGAAACATCATAATGTCAATATTTTTAAAGGGGTCAGAGCCTTTAATATCAAGGTTAATGTCACATCGCTCTTGCTTAGCCTTACGAAGCACGGCTGTTGTGGGTAACGATGGATGCTCATTTTCACCAAATTGCATTAAATTATCAGCTTCTTGGCGACGCCATAAGCATGAAAAAATGTTTCCACTCACCATAGCTTCCGAAACTTCTTCCCTACGTTTGCCTTTAAGCTGACGCTTTTTAGTGTGAACAACTGAAGAATCAAAATTGATAATATTGCATTCCATTTCAACCGTGGTATTGGGAATTGGCTTATTGATAATAAGTCCCGTGAAGGAACAATTACATTCAGGGCAAGACCCTGTTGCAGTAACAAAAATACCCATGTTCGAAACCTTGCTTCGTTTAAAAGAAATAGCACATGGCAGTTTAGTTGCCTCATAAATTAAATGGAATAGCTTGTCTGACCAGATTTTTTTTACTTACTTAAAACACCATAATTTTTTTCTGAATTTTTCTTGTCATGATAAAATACTTCTTCCGGCTGAATAGCTTCCCAAATTTTCGGAGAAATATAAATTTTAAATTGAAATGAGTTGGAATTATTTGACAAACTCGAGGAAGAAAAAGATTCTAAAAAGGAATCCTGAAGAATAATCTTATGATGACTTAAAAATTTTTTAAAATGACGTAGATATACTTGGGTTTTAAAACACCACCTAGCTTCTCATTAACTTCTTTATAAAGAACAGAACTCGGAACAACAACTTTACCCGAAGTATCAATAATATTTTTAAATTGCGGAAGAAAAAGGACCTCACGAAGGCTCTATACGTACTTGGGCATGTTTATTTATATAAGTTTTATAAAAATTATATAAATATGGCAAAAAAGATATATCTTTAATTAAAGGCTTACCAATTCGTAGATAAAACTTTCTGATAGGTAGATATTCAACAGTAAATGTTGGCACTTATAATTCTTTTAAATAAATATTTCCACCAAATAAATTTAAACAACTTTGAAATAATTTTTGTATCAGTTTTGCACTATACGTAACTTGAAAACTAACTATTTTTGTAAAAACAAATGTATACAATTTTGTTATAATAGATACCACTGTTGTATCCGCGCACTAGAAAAATGTTTTTAAGAAGAATAATTATTATTCTTATAGTTTAACTTTTCACAGGGAGAATTAGGTGCTATATTTAAATGACTGATAATTATCACTATTAAAGCTTTTATGATTTTTTTTTGTTTTAATATTTTGCACTTAAAAAAGATATTTTCTTACTTTCCACAATGCGTTTGTTTAACAGCTGATCAAACGCATACTGCACCTGTGCTTAAATACAAACTTTTTCCATAAAATAAACTACCTACATTTTCAAATAACTTCTCCTTTACTCCATACAACCTTGAGTATATACGGGTTTTTCAATCATCTTTTTTCTGAATTACTGGCAAAGGCGTATTCTTACACGCGTTTACCTACATTATGTTCGATCCAAAAGCGAAAACCCTTTTCGCATTTCAATAAAATATCTGCTCCTTTTTGCATGGCCTGACAACGGGCGCTCACACTAAATATCTCATCAGACCATGGTGTTTTCCAATAAAACCATTTTGCACATGCAATGCAAAACAACCCTTTAAATCAGTGTTTCCCAACCTTTTGTGTGCTATGCCCCACAGAGTCTTTTCAAAAGCCTCATGTCCCCCTAACATTATATGAAGATACCAAAATAATTTTGATCATCAAAAATCTGAAATGTCCAGTCCAGTGCAGTGCAAAAATTTAATAGCTGACATGAAAAGAAATCCATAGAAATGAAGTAGGTAAACCGTAAGTTTATTTTCAAAACAAACGAGTATAATGTAGAACTGAAATTCAAATACGAAATAATTTAATAATTATGTTATGGTAACTTTTTATGTTATGCAATAGTTATTTTCGGTATACAGTACGCGCACTCGAGGGGTTTTTATACCCTTAAAATTTTAAATTAAACACAGTGCGAGCGTTAGGAAAACAGGAAAGGATTAAAGAGCAGATACCGTCATTACTAAAATCCCTTGCGATTAATGCTTCATTCAATTCAGCTACAATATTAAGTTTTCCCGTTTTTTATATCCAGGCGATTTCTTTTTTGTTATCAGCAAATTAATTATGGCACTAAATCCACATTCAGTTAAATACCAAGATGGAAAAGTTCCCTTGCATATTTGATTGCATTGGGGTGTTTGATTTCGGTTAAAAAAAAACTGATTCACATTTGTCGTCAAGTGTTAAATTTGGTAACAGTTGATACAATTGAATAATGTCATATTCGGTTGAAGGTTCGGAGTTACTCTTTTTTTACTCCGCTTACTCCAAAATAATTCGATTGGCTGTCCCAAATAATGTTTTCGGAGTGTTTTTCTGTTCCGGAATTAATAAAGGAGTAGACCCGGAACACAAACATACATATAAACCCAGATTCATAAAATTATTTGTCAAATTAATCAAAAAAAAAATATCAGACAATTTATGCACACACACATAAATATTTCACAAATTAGTCTCGGAATAATAGAAAATAATTCGATTGGAATCAAAAAGGGAGTAGTACTGTTCCGAAATCCAATCGAAAACGACATAATTCAGAAGCAGATCCTGGCCATGTTCTGAAATATATCTTTAAGGGTGGAAACACAAGAAGCATATATTTTTCGGAGAAAAGTTTAATGCAGTATAAGCATCACTTGAAATTGCCCCCTCTGGGGCGTGGGCCCTACGTTGGGAAACAGTGCTTTAAATGGAGTATCTGGGAAAACCCCCGATTCATGAACAGATGAAGTTTTTTTTTAGTGTGAGTGCCCGTTGTCCGATGAAGGATACAGGCCATGCAAAAGGAGCAGGTATTTGATTGAAATGCGAAAAGGGTTTTCACTATTATAAGATTTTAGGTAGGTATAAGCGTGTAAAAACACATCTTTGACAGTTATACAGGAAATATGTACATAGTACTTGCAAAACTAAAATACATAATTCGGAAGCATTGTTGAATCATATTTATATTTTATAAAAGGTTAAACATGCTAGAACAAAAGGCAAATTTACGCAAGGTTGTTTGGAATGAATGAAAAGTTATTGGAGAATGTAGTTTATTAATAATGCATTCATATTTTAGTAAAGGAAAAAAAAATAGGAGAATTAAAAATTAAACAAGTTTTCGCGAAAATTTTTAAATTAACGTGACATTTATTGGCACCCTGATATAATTATTGGTACCCAGGCACTACAATTATGTACACTCTTTAAAATACAAAAACATTCTGTTTCAATCAATGGTTTATAATAATTAAAAAATTCTGAATTAAATTTCTTATATGCGTTCTTTTTTGATCAAAAGAGTTTCTTTTTTTTTTTACGGCAAAAAGAATTTGTAAGCTTGGCCATTATTAAAAGTTCCTTTTGCTTCAAATAGAAATTACAAGACGGCGAAACATTACCTATGTTTAAGATATAAAGAATGGAAATTGAGTTTTTGAAGTAAAACTTCTTTGCGCGCGCTGAGAGTGAAATTTCAAGGTTGATTTTTTGTGAAACGAAAAAATGTAACGCCACATGTGCAACGCTGAGATCATTGATTAGCTAAGTGGTGGGAGGTAGAGTAAAAGTAAACATTTTTATTGATACGCTTATATATTTTATAGAGCAATAAATGTATATTGTAGCAGATAAAAGGAAAAATTAACTTTTATGTCTATTTTCTAATTTCGTTAACTATAATGCCAGAGTTTTGAAATATGAACAGATGATAAAATTCTAAGAATCTTACTAGTTTAAGTTTTTTATCTATGCCCTACAGGTATGGAGATATAAATTATTTTAAGCATATTGTCTCAAAATAGGCTTGTTTCAAAAAATTGAACTAAATCAAGAGAGTCCGCAAAAATTTTGAATTATATATAGTTGAAAAATAAATAAAACCAAATTTAAGTTGTCATATACACATTTTCGATTTTGCAGAGATTTTGAGTGTAGGAATTTTTGGAAATAGTCGGAGCACCTTCTCTCAAAAACTGATTTCTATCTTTTAAATTTTCACATTTTTTACTTTAAGTTTTCACCATTATTATTTAATTTTCAAGTTAACAACACCAACCCATCGAGCATTTTTTTGAAATATCTCATCAATGTTAAGAAACGAAAGCTTGGAACAACTTAGAAGAGCACTAGAACAACCTGGAACAAGTTTTTGAATTTCGTAAAAGGGGGGCCAGCGCAAAATTAACATGATTTTTTCATTTAAATCGTTTTTTTGTATTAAAATCTTTAATTTTTAATATTTTTGCATGAATCCTTGGAACAATTGTATTTGAGTGGTTTTGGGGACCTGGAACAAGTTTTAGATTTTGGATATCTGAAAAGGGGGCCTAGAAAACGATTTTCTGCATTAAATCTTTAAAGGGGGGGGGGGAGCATTTTTTTGAAATGTCTCATACTAAATATCCATTTTAAGAAACGAAAGCTTGGAACAACTTAGAAGAGCCCTAGAACAACCTGGAACAAGTTTTTAAATTTTGAATTTCGTAAAAGGAGGGCCAGCACATAATTTACATGATTTTTTCATTTAAATCGTTTTTTTTGCATTAAAATCTTTAATTTTCAATATTTTTGCACGAATCCTTGGAACAATTGTATTTGAGTGGTTTGGACCTGGAACAAGTTTTAGATTTTTGATATCTGAAAAAGGGGCCAGAAAACGTTTTTTGCATTAAAATCTTTAATTTTCAATCTTTTTTTTTCACGAATCCTTGGAACAATTGCACTTGAGTGATTCTGCACCTGAAACAAGTTTTAGATTTTGGATATCTCAAAAAGGGGGCAGGGGAGCATTTTTTTGAAATTTCTCATACTAAATATCAATTTTAAGAAACGAAAGCTTGGAACAACTTAGAAGAGCCCTAGAACAACCTGGAACAAGTTTTTGAATTTTGAATTTCGTAAAAGGGGGGCAAGCGCAAAATGAACATGTTTTTTTCATTTAAATCGTTTTTTTGCATTAAAATCTTTAATTTTCAATATTTTTGCACGAATCCTTGGAACAATTGCATTTGAGTGATTTTGCACCTGGAACAAGTTTTAGATTTTAGATATCTCGAAAGGGAAGGCGGGGGAGCATTTTTTTGAAATTTCTCATACTAAATATCAGTTTTAAGAAACGAAAGCTTGGAACAACTTAGAAGAGCCCTAGATCAACCTGGAACAAGTTTTTAAATTTTGAATTTCGTAAAAGGGGGGCCAGCACAAAATTAACATGATTTTTTCATTCAAATCGTTTTTTTTGCATTAAAATATTTAATTTTCAATATTTTTGCATGAATCCTTGGAACAATTGTATTTGAGTGGTTTGGACCTGGAACAAGTTTTAGATTTTTGATATCTGAAAAAGGGGCCAGAAAACGTTTTTTGCATTAAAATCTTTAATTTTCAATCTTTTTTTTTTTTCACGAATCCTTGGAACAATTGCACTTGAGTGATTCTGCACCTGGAACAAGTTTAAGATTTTGGATATCTCAAAAGGGGAGGGGGTTGCGGTGGAGGTTTTTTTTTGAAATTTCTCATACTAAACATCAATTTTAAGAAACGAAAGCTTGGAACAACTTAGAAGAGCCCTAGAACAACCTGGAACAAGTTTCTGAATTTCGTAAAAGGGGGGCCAGCGCAAAATTAACATGATTTTTTCGTTTAAATCGTTTTTTTTGCATTAAAATATTTAATTTTCAATTTTTTTTGCATGAATCCTTGGAACAATTGTATTTGAGTGGTTTGGACCTGGATTTTTGGACTTAGATTTTTGATATCTGAAAAAGGGGCCAGAAAACGTTTTTTGCATTATAATCTTTAATTTTCAATCTTTTTTTTTTCACGAATCCTTGGAACAATTGCACTTGAGCGATTCTGCATCTGGAACAAGTTTAAGATTTTGGATATCTCAAAAGGGGGGGGGGGGGCGGGGGAGGATTTTTTTTGAAATTTCTCATACTAAACATCAATTTTAAGAAACGAAAGCTTGGAACAACTTAGGAGAGCCCTAGAACAACCTGGAACAAGTTTTTGAATTTTGAATTTCTTAAAAGGTGGGCCAGCGCAAAATTAACATTATTTTTTTTATTTAAATCGTTTTTTTGGATTAAAATCATTAGATTTTAATATTTTTGCATGAATCCTTGGAACAATTGCATTTGAGTGGTTTTGGACCTGGAACGAGTTTTAGATTTTGCATATCTGAAAAGGGGTCCAGAAAACGTTTTTTTGCATTAAAATCTTTAATTTTCAACATTTTTGCACGAATCCTTGGAACAATTGCATTTGAGTGATTCTGCACCTGGAACAAGTTTTAGATTTTGGATATCTCAAAAGGGGGGCGGGGGAGGATTTTTTTTTGAAATTTCTCATACTAAATATCAATTTTAAGAAGCGAAAGCTTGGAAAAACTTAGAAGAGCCCTAGAACAACCTGGAACAAGTTTTTGAATTTTGATTTCGTAAAAGGGGGGCCAACGCAAAATTAACATGATTTTTTCATTTAAATCGTTTTTTTTTTTGGATTAAAATCTTTAATTTTTAATATTTTTGCATGAATACTTGGAACAATTGTATTTGAGTGGTTTTGGACCTGGAACAAGTTTTAGATTTTTGATATCTGAAAAGGGGGGCCAGAAAACGTTTTTTTTTTGCATTAAAATCTTTAATTTTCAATATTTTTCACGAATCCTTGGAACAATTGCATTTGAGTGATTCTGCACCTGGAATAAGTTTTAGATTTTGGATATCTCAAAAGGGGAGCGGTGGAGCATTTATTTAAAATTTCTCATACTAAATATCAATTTTAAGAAACGAAAGCTTGGAACAACTTAGAAGAGCCTTAGAACAACCTGGAACAAGTTTTTGAATTTTGAATTTCGTAAAAGGGGGGTCAGAAAAAATGTTTAATTTTAGATCGTAAATATTTTGTTTTGCTATAAATAAATTTTTTTTAAATAATATAATAAAGCAATGAGTTTTATATTAATTACCATCTAGAACCATTTGACCATTTTGAAAAAAAAAAAAAAACAAGAGGGGTCTGTGTAGCATTTTTTAAAATTATTTAAAAATAATTAAAATTAATATTTTTTAGTTTCATTGGATGGGAAATTTTTAAAAGAGTACTCGAAAACCCTAACAAACTTGTTGGAATTTTTAAATTTAGGTGGGGACTTAATTCAAGAGTTTTAATTATCGTAAGAAATTTAGTTTTGGTTTAAGATCTTCTATTCCTTATGTTTTTAATGATACTTGCTGGTATTTTCATATGGATGAATCAACATTGGGAAAAGTTATAGATTTCGGACGAATTTTAATTTTTGAACAGAATAGGAGGGGGGGGACAGTGTGTGATAATTTTTTGTTAAATTATGTTTTTTCATAAATTTTTGATTTTTGAATTGTAAAGGTGTTCTAATAGTAAATTAAGCTATTTTTCTTTTGTTGGATCCCGAAAAAGGGGGGATATAAGGAATAAGAATTTTATTTAATATCGTAAAAATCTTTTTTTAGCTGCAAAATCTTTGAGTATGGTTATTTTTACATGAAATCTTGGAACAATTACATTTGGTGGTATATCTATTTGGATCAATTTTTGTATTTCGGGTTTTCGGAAAGGGGGGCCGTGGGGGTGTTTTTTGGGACAGGATTTTTAAAGCGTGTAGATAATTGCTAAATGAAACAAGTTTATTTTTTTAAATTTTGGAATTTTTAAAGGGGGAGCAGGGGAGCAAATAAAGTGACATATTTGTTTTTATGTGATAAGGCCTTCAATTATTTATATTTTTGGATGTAATTTTGGAGGATATTAGGCAAAATAAGTTTCAACTTGGAACAAGTTTTGGATTTTTGTTTTTTGAAAAAAGGGGGCCAATACATTTTTTTAAAGTTACAAAAACTTAAAGATGTTTTTTTAAAGATCGTGTTTAGGCTGATATAGTGTATTCTAAGACACAAATTTTTTTCAGCACATGTATATAATGACAGATATTTGGAATCATAGGTTTTTAGAAAAAGAAACCAAATTGGGGAGCCGTATTTTCCATTTTTGAAAAAAACTTTTCGAAGGCCATATCTTTAAAAAACACACTTTTCAACTTTAATTTATTGATACAATTGTGAGATCACTTTTCGAAAACTGAAAAAAATATAAAAAAATTGGAATTTCGAAAAAAGGGGGGCTAGAATTTTTTTGAATTTTGCCCATCACTTTTGAAATTGTGAACATAGAGATCCAAAAACTTGGAACAATGTTCAGAACAACTTTTAGAATCTGGAACAACTTTTAAAATTTAGATTTTCGAAAAAAGGGGAGCTAGGTCAAAAACGGGTTTTTGCGTCTAAAACCCCCATTTTTGAATATTTGTCAAAAAAAACTTGGGACAATCCGGAACAACTTTCAAAAATTTCAAATTCGAAAAAAGGGGGGCTAACTTCACACACTCACAACCAGGCACATTCATCCTTCCTAACACATTTTACTAGAAACATAATACGAAAGAAAAAAAAGAGATGACAAAAAACGAACCCAAAATGTAAGTAGCTACCTTACTTGGAGTTGCTTGCATACCTGATTTGTCGTGCCTTTATCGCATCATACTTACGCTTACGCTTTCATATATTTAGCTGGGCTTTGCTTAGTACATGTGTAGTAAAACGCTCTTGTATTATAGGTTGTATTATATTTGTGTTTGTATTTTTATTTTGAATAGATATTATTAAAAATTGTATGCAATTTGGTAGCGCGGATGTTGTAAGCTTTCATGGAAAACTTGTTGTATTAGAGTTTTGTGTTGTGTGTACTGTGTTAGAACAATGTGGGTAGGTTAAGTAGGTATCTATTTTTTTTGTTATTATATCAATGCTCTGTGTAGGGAATTTGGTTTTGGTATCGCATATTGCAACGCTGAGGCAGATAGGAAGATGGGAGTTTTGTGTTGTGTGAAGGAAAATATGCTTTGAAAATAGGTACGTACGTGGGTAGTTTGCTTGTATCTTATGGTATTGATTATTGCAATTAATCATTATCATTATTTGTACATTACATTATACAATTTATTTATTTAAATTCTTGGTTTAGCGGCGATAAACCTGCTAACTGAGAGAAATCGCCACTACTTTGTATATATAAACTATAGTACTATCATGGTGAATGTCGAATGGACTGCCATCTTCAGATCGAGCGCGAAAGAATATCGCCGAATTTCACAGTGGAGAAAATTGAGTTTTGTGGAGAATTTCTAGTAAGAATAAGAAGGGAATACTATTATTTATAATAGTTAGAGTGAAATAGGTAGAATGAATGTTTTTTGTTAATGGATAGCATTTCTTTACATTTTTTTGTCGGTTACTTTACTATGCAAAGGTGCAGAGAATTAAAAAGTGTGATAAAAATTTGGGAATTCTCCTTGGTTTGATGGGTTTTGTGCGGTTAAAGAGGAAGGGTTGGTTTTTTTCTTGTGTGCAAGAAGACAATGGTGACGTCGGCGACATGAAGGTGAAGGCATATAGGTAGATTGTTTTTTTTTTTTGCTTTCTAGATACCTATTTAGGTCTGTTGGTAAGAATATGAGTGATGCAATAATTTATTAGTTTGATGGCCATGATTTTTTTTCATGAGTATGGCCCATGGTAGGTAGTTAGCTATGTCGCTGTTTTATTTTAACCTAGAAATGTAGGTATGTTTGTACATATGTATATAATTTGTATTAATATCTAGGTAGGTACTAAGTTCATGTAAGTAGGTACCTACCCAATTTTTATGTGATTAATTTTCGTTAGTTTTTGTCTTTTCAAAGGGTTAGTTTAGAAGTTTGAAATTATTACGGATGGCTATCATTGTTTAGGATTTTCAGTAAGAAATTTGAACTTCTAACTAACCACTATTTGACCATGTGGTGTTAGGGCAGTCTAAAGGGCATCTAGGTATTAAATCGTTATTCTTGATAGTTAACAATCGGCGAAATTCCTTCGAAATTCTCTGTTTGGTTCATGGTCGACAATCGCCTACCAATTTTCTAATTGTATTTTTTAAAAATCATAACTTCATTTCTACTGGGAAGAATATAAAAGTTAAGATATTAAAATTTAGCCTTTAAAAGTGGCTAAATTTTTGTATAAAATTTATTGAGGAGGATCGACAAATTTCACACTAAAAGGGTGTGTAAATGTCCCGTCAAATTTATATTTGATCTCTTAAATTATTGAAAACTTGATGACAAATTTTAAAATTTAAAAAAATTAATGACAAAAAATTATTATTATTTGTATTATTTATTTATTTATATTATATTAATGAAAGAATAAAAATTGTCCTAATTACAACCACTTTTACTAGTCACTAGTTCTCACTACTTCATGCTGTTTACGTGAAAGATTTGCTTCAACAAAAATAGAAAGAGCTTTAAGAGTGGATAATTTTTCACTTTGCCGTTGGAAACTAACGGACAAAGCTTTTTTATATCTCTTTGCCCTCCCAGGAGAGTCGATGATTTCTTAAAGTATTTTAGAAGCATGCGATTTTCCTGTTTCACGTAACTTCATTTCGGTACCAAACGCAAGTTTCTCCGTTTCATTATCGTCACATAAACTTTGCGTTCTTCTTCTCTTGCTATGTACGCTAAGCTCTGTAAAAGGTTTACACGGCCGACCACGTCCAAGCGAAATTGGTTCCTCAAAAACTCCCTGAAGCCAAACTTCATTTTTTTTTTAAATCTATCATTTGTCCGTTGTGAACTTAACCATCTTGACTTAAATTCATACCTTAATACAATTTAAGAGATTTAAAATTGAAATTGCATATACAAATAAAGTTCAATTAAATAAAATAGGTACCTTAAACGTCCAATTTTAAGTCTAAAATCTTTAAGTTTTTCCTCCGTGCAAGACGCTTTATTGAGTAAATAGCTCTGAAGATGATCTAATTTGGCATCAAAATCATTCTCACTACACTCATTTATAACATCATATAACTGTTTTTTTGTTAAAATGCACAAGCCAGACAATCCTTCAAGGAAAGGAATTAATTTTGTAATAAATAGCTTTTTTTATTTTTATTAGACTAGACACTCACCAGGGACGATACAATCTCGAGGGGCAGATATGGGCAGCATTTTTTTTTCTGTTTTTGCTTCTTGGCACCTTTCTCTAAGAGCTACTACCAAAAACGTTATCGAATAACACCGAATAATATAACAAAAAATCCACAATACAAAAATAAATGAAAAAAAACTGCCCTTTTGCATAGATTTTAAAATAAATTAATTTTCTTTTAAATAAAAGCTTAAATATTCATCAAAACAGCTTTATAATAAAGAACATACCTGCAGATGAACCCTCCATAACAAAAAACTTTGTAATCAATATCAAAAAAAATATAAACTTAATTAATTAGCGAAGGTATTTTTCACACAAATCAACTGATGCACAGTGAAAGCTTGAAAGATCAATGACTTTCAACTGATGTTGTGGCGAAGTGTGTGCATAAAAATAAAAAAAAAACGGTACACCATTCCATAGGTATTTAACTACAGCTGGGAACAAGCGACGTCACCATTGTCTTCTTGCACACAAGAAAAAAAAACCACCCCTTCCTCTTTAACCGCACCAAACCCATCAAACCAAGGAGAATTCCCAAATTTTGTTCACACTTTTTAATTCTCTGCACCTTTGCATAGCAAAGTAACCGACAAAATCATGTAAAAAATACCCCAATGTGCGACGTCACCATTGTCTTCTTGCACACAAGAAAAAAAAACCACCCCTTCCTCTTTAACCGCACCAAACCCATCAAACCAAGGAGAATTCCCAAATTTTGTTCACACTTTTTAATTCTCTGCACCTTTGCATAGCAAAGTAACCGACAAAATCATGTAAAAAAATGCTATCCCTTAACAAAAAACATTCATTCTACCTATTTCACTCTAACTATTATAAATAATAGTATTCCTTTCTTAGTCTAACTAGAAATTCTCCACAAAACTCAATTATCTCCACTGTGAAATTCGATGAGATTCTTTAACGCTCGATCTGAAGATGGCAGTCCATTCGACATTCACCATGATAGTACTATAGTTTATATATACAAAGATTGTACCTATTTCACTCTAACTATTATAAATAATAGTATTCATTTCTTATTCTTACTAGAAATTCTCCACAAAACTCAATTCTCTCCACTGTGAAATTCGATGAGGTTCTTTCACGCTCGATCTGAAGATGGCAGTCCATTCGACATTCACCATGATAGTACTAAAGTTTATATATACAAAGCATTAACCATTGTATATAAAAACTATAGTACTATAATAAAGAAGATCGATAGAGAGATTTGAGGTGAGCACTACCAGTACTACGAAATTGTAGATATTGGAGAGTACAGGATAGGAAGAAACTGAGGGAATTGACGATTAGAATGACGTTCAAGGCAACAATAAATGAACGAGAACAACGCATACAAAATTAAAGCTAGTGCAAGGGAGTAAACACTAAACTCTTTTTTGTTATTTTCTTCCACCAATTTTGCTTACGTAGAGGAAAACTGAAGCTTTTTTTTGCTAAATTTAAGGAGGAAGTATGTTAATAAATATAATTTTAAAAGGAAATAATGATTATATTTTTTCTTTCGTTGTGTGTGAGATATGCTGTAGCAAGTTGAGTAATGTTGCCACTTTAAGTTGTACAAGAATTTCTTATATCAAGTAGGTATAGGAAGAAATTGTTTTAATTTTGTAGGTTGATATTTGCGTTCATATTTAAGGAGATTATGATAAATATATGATATTAGATTATGTGAACGCCTTAGTAGGTAGGTACTTATTATTTTATATTATCTATTATATATATACATATATATATAAATGGTAAACAAAATTAAAGGAGAATGGGCAAAGTGGTCTACCCACTCAACAGTAATGTGTTGTATGTCGTTGAAAAGGTAATTTTACTGACTTCATTTCATTGTATGATCATTAAGCTCTAAACTATGGGGTTCGTGAGATATTCGGAATCAAAGCACCGAAAAAGACAATAATGCATTTCTTCATTGGTAGTGTGCCCTCATACCTACATTAATCTGTGATACATCGTTGAAAAGATAATTTTGTGTACTCGATTTTTGTATATAGCCGTGAGGACGTAGATCATAGGGTGCAAGAGATTTGTGGGCATACAAATCGGCAAATATAACAACAATGCAATTCTTCATTTGGTACTGGTCTACCGGCTCAACAGTAATGAGTCATACGTCGTTGTAAAGGTTATGGCATTTGTTTCATTTCATTATATGGCAGTTAAGCTCTAAGCCATGGGGTTCGTAAGATATTAGGCTCTTAAGCACACAAAACAGCAATAATGCAATTCTGCATTGGTAACTTATCAACCAAGTCAACAACTATGAGTCATGTGTCGTTGAAAAGGCTGTTGCGTGTACTTCTTTTTATTATATGACCGTTAAAGTGTAAATAATGGGATTCGAGAGATATGTGCCAAAAACGCTGAAAAGTGCAGTAATGCAATTCCGCACTGGTAGCTGGACTTTCAACTCAACAGAAATCTCTCTTATATCTTTGAAAACGCTATTGCATGTACTTCATTTTGCAATATGCCGTTTAGCTGTAGACCGTGGGGTTCAAGAGGTATTTGGCCATCAAAACAGTCAAATATAACAAAAATGCACATCTTCATTGGGTACTGGTCTACCAACTCAACAGTGATGAGTCATACGTCGTTGAAAAGCTTATGGCATCTGCTTCATTTCATTATATGGCAGTTAAGCTCTAAACCAAGGGGTTCGTAAGATATTCGGCTCTTAAGCACAAAAAATAGCAATAATGCAATTCTGCATTGGTAACTTATCAACCAAGTCAACAACTATGAGTCATGTGTCGTTGAAAAGGCTGTTGCGTGTACTTCTTTTTATTATATGACCGTTAAAGTGTAAATAATGGGATTCGAGAGATATGTGCCAAAAACGCTGAAAAGTGCAGTAATGCAATTCCACACTGGTAGCTGGTCTTTCAACTCAACAGAAATCTCTCTTATATCTTTGAAAACGCTATTGTATGTACTTCATTTTATGCCGTTAAGCTGTAGACCGTGGGGTTTAAGAGGTATTTGGCTACAAAATATAAACATAAATAAAAAAAACACACTTATAATATTTTATTTGAATTTTTTTTTACATTTATATCATACTTTCGTCCAGTATGACATTACTAAGGCGGTCCGCAGGTGGTGTAAACCCATTTTGATGCTGGGCTATGCACATATACCACAAAATTGATACAACATGTGCACATGTACTGACAGTTCGGCGCTCCGTCAAGCATGAGCAATAAAAGTGTTTAAAAGCCTCTCGTCCTTCCCTACCTCTATTTATAAGTATATATGTGTAGTATTTCTTGGCTCTACTATGACGCGATTGTATTAGTTATATTTGCCTATTTTGATGGCCAAATACCTCTTGAACCCCACGGTCTACAGCTAAACGGCATATTGCAAAATGAAGTACATGCAATAGCGTTTTCAAAGATATAACAGAGATTTCTGTTGAGTTGACAGTCCAGCTACCAGTGCGGAATTGCATTACTGCACTTTTCAGCGTTTCTGGCACATATCTCTCGAATCCCATTATTTACACTTTAACGGTCATATAATAAAAAGAAGTACACGCAACAGCCTTTTCAACGACACATGACTCATAGTTGTTGACTTGGTTGATAAGTTACAAATGCAGAATTGCATTATTGCTGTTTTGTGAGCTTAAGAGCCGAATATCTTACGAACCCCATGGCTTAGAGCTTAACTGCCATATAATGAAATGAAACAAATGCCATAACCTTTACAACGACGTATGACTCATTACTGTTGAGCCGGTAGACCAGTACCAAATGAAGAATTGCATTGTTGTTATATTTGCCGATTTGTATGCCCACATATCTCTTGCACCCTATGATCTACGTCTTCACGGCTATATACAAAAATCGAGTACACAAAATTATCTTTTCAACGATGTATCACAGATTAATGTAGGTATGAGGACACACTACCAATGAAGAAATGCATTATTGTCTTTTTCGGTGCTTTGATTCCGAATATCTCACGAACCCCATAGTTTAGAGCTTAATGGTCATACAATGAAATGAAGTAAGTAAAATTACCTTTTCAACGACATACAACACATTGCTGTTGACTGGGTAGACCAGCTCCCATACATTTTTGCCCATTCTCCTTTAATAATTTATACAATTTCGATACGAAACCTTTTTAACTAAATTTTTTCATATGCGTCCAAGTGAAGTGAACTTTTCGTAGACAAAAATGAAAATTATTAGGCGTGAAAAATATGAGAAATTAGATGCATTTATTTGGGTGAGGAGGAAAAAGCAAATTTCTTTCGAAAGAAACCTGAATTTAAAAATGATTTTAATATTTTTTCAAGCGAAATTTTAAATGTTGTGTGTAATTTCTTAAAAAAATTTACGATTTTTCACAATCATTATAAAATGTTCAAGAATGAATTTTTAAAGTATTATAAATTATTTCTATAAAGTTTTCAAAAATGAAACAAGCTATGTTTAAAAATTCACGGGGAATTTATTTTCACGTGGAAATTATAACATTTCCAGAAGGGAAATTCTAACTTTATGAGATTATTTTTTAAAATATCCTAGATTATAACATTTTTAAAAATTTTATAGTTCACCATGTGAAAATTCGTGCAAAAAAAGTTTCAAAAATGAAATTTGAATTTAATAAGTAATTTTTAAAAATTCTCTAAATAACAATTTACAAACAAAATTTGATTTAAATAAAATTTAATCTGCATATTTTCCAACTACCTACTAAAAATTCCACACACTACTTTTTGCGGGAATTAAAAAAACAATTGAATTTTTCACGTGGGTTTTTCAATATTATTTCATAAAGTTGAAATTTGGTTTTTGAAAATTTGAATAAGCATTTTTAAACTAGGTGAGCTAAATTGAATTTTTTCACGTGAACTAAAAAAAATAGTTCGTAAAGCAAAATTTCTTTAGTTTGAATGTGAATTTATTAAAATTACTTAATGCAATTTTCATAAACGAAATTTGAACTTTGTAAAGTAAAAATTTAACAAAGTGACAAAATTAACAACGTTAATTTAATTTTAATTGTTTTCCTTTTTATTTATTAATTTATTTTTTAAATTTCTCTACTCTTAAAAATATTTTTTTTTAGGTAAAATAGTTTTTTTTTTTTAATTTTTATTTTAAGTAGGTATTTTTTAAAGGTAAAAAAATATTTTTAAATTTTCCCAAAATTTTTATAAATTGTTTTTTTTTTTTAATATTTTCGAATTTTGTTTACCTTAAAAAGTTTTTTTTTTTTAAGGTAAAAAGTTATTCTTTTAAAAGTATATTTTTTAAAGTTAAACTTATTTTTTCTTAAATTTATCAAGAGTTTCTAGTTTTTTTTTTTTCAAAAAAATGTTTGTTCTTGAAAGCCTCATAAAGAAATATAGCATCGTTGTAAGACTATGTTTGCCTAGGAATTGTGAAAATTAGCAACGGTGTAGTCTTGATAATATTATTTTCAGCTGAAATTGAAAATTTTCAACAAATTCCAAGCAAATCAAATCATAATTAACCTATCTATAGACATATGTATGTATATTGTGTACTATCATAGACTTTAATAGAAAACAACAAAAAAATCTGTTCGCAAATTTAAATTCAATGCACGAACCATTCGCATCTATTAGTTAAAAATCTAATGGCTTTCCATGTTCCGGTAAAATGGAGTGAGTTACATTCTGTCTTTCCTCTTTCAAGTTTACCCATACCGAGAGTTTGTTTTTTTCTTAATACCTGGCGCTAAGATCTTTACACATCAAAAGATATTGCATGAGATTGTTAGTGTTGCCATTGTTTTCAATATTTTTTTTTATATTCAATTTTTTTTTTGCTTATAATAAAAACTGGTACTTTAGTAAATCCAAGATGGCGGCTTACGCAGGGGATCAATTTTCCCGACAAAAAACTCCAGGATGCCTAATGACCCCTTCTAACGAGTTCTGAAAGAAAAGTGTGCAGTTCTATTTTTTCCTTGGCAAATGCTCATTCCGACTGGGCTATATCTGGATACGATAAGACTTGCTCAAGATTGTTCAAACGATCAGAAATAGTTTTGCCGAAGACGATAATGTCGTCTATATAGACATAACAAATTTTGCCTATAAGAGGTTTAAGTACGTCGTTGATATATGGCGAGTGCGTTTTTTAACCCGAATGGTAGACGAGTAAATTCATATTTGCCGTTGAAAATGCAGTTTTTGCTATGTCGCTTTCTTTCATCTTAGGGGCCCGTTATAGCTATCATTGAAAACCATC
>OX439483.1:115404831-115626337 GCA_949320155.1 Melangyna quadrimaculata
TATATAGTATATAGTATATAGTATATAGTATATAGTATATAGTATATAGTATATAGTATATAGTATATAGTATATAGTATATAGTATATAGTATATAGTATATAGTATATAGTATATAGTATATAGTATATAGTATATAGTATATAGTATATAGTATATAGTATATAGTATATAGTATATAGTATATAGTATATAGTATATAGTATATATAGTATTTATTTACATCATGGTGATATATATATGAGAGTGCCCACACCAACGCGGCGGAGAAACATATGAATTAATTTTGACTGGCGAATGTTTCTTCGCCGCGACGAATGTTTCGCATTGGTTTGGGAGAGTCTTTATTTGCAAAAAAGTATCTATATACATATGTACAGTACATAATGAATATTTATTAACAGAAATTTGTTTGTGGAAAAATGGTCTAAACGAAAAATGTGGGCTCATAATGAAAAATGGCACCATTTTCGAAATGGAAAAATGACACCAAACTTATGAAAAATGACTCCAAACAAAAAATGAAAAATTGCCCCCAACAACAGAAAAATTACAATCGTACAAAAAGTGTTTTGCGTCGGTTTGGGATATCCTTAAATGTACCTGCCTGACCTACTTCCCAGGTTCAATGATTTTATCTCCCTATTTGGTTCCTCTGTCCCGATCACGTTAGGGTATGCCTGAGCCCCCTGGCAGGCGCCTAAGTTGTCAAATTATTCTGTAATCTAAGTTTTTGTATTTTGGTTTAAGAAAAGAAGTTTGGGGCCATTTTTCATAATAAAATTTCTCCACAAAATTAAGAATGAAAAAATGCCCAAAAACCATGAAAAATGGCCCCAATTCACAAATTTTAAACGGCGAGGGTGGGGTTTTAAAAATATTGATTTTCCAATTTCTCAGAGGCTTGACCCGTTCAATAAATATTAAAAATATATGTTCTGATGCTCTATCATTTTTCTTAAGTCCAATCATCTAAATCTTTGGCAATCCAATAAATAGAACTCAAGATATAAGCTTTTGAGAGGACCTTATCGGCTTTTTCTTGGAGATTTATAAAAAGCAAAACATTTTGGCATTTAGCATAAAAAGCAACGCAAAAATCTAACAAATGGGCGTATTTAGGTTTAGAAAAGTCACTGTTTTATCCACAAAGTAATTTATAATTTCAGTAGGGCAAAGTTTGGTTTTAACTGAGGAAGGGTAATATTTGGTTGATTAATTGTATGTTGTTGAAAAGGAAAAATTTTTTTTTCTAACTGAGCGACAAAATATTTTCATATTTTTTTGAAATTCTCAGATGTTAAGTCACAGATAAAAATAGGTTCAAGACTCAGGTATTCTTCAAATAAAAAATTTATGAATTCTGTATGGTAAAGGCTTTGGTTATTTTTAATTTCTGTGTTAATTATTTTTTGTTGGCCGAATTTTCGGCCACTGGCCGATACTAGTATATAATTAATATGATACTAATGATAATAAATATTATTACAAGAGTACCAATATACGTTATTTGTTTTTTATTAAACTTGATTTCTACAATTGGTTTAAAGTTTTCAATATCATCAAATTGTAAATTGCGTAGCTCAGGAGACGCTACGCAGGCTTTTATATACAAACAACAATATATAATATATAAATACTACATATAATAAACAAAATATTCACCTATAGTAAATAGATACTTTTGTAGTTTTATACTCTGTATATTTAAAAATATTACCTATGCATATATAGTATATAGTATATAGTATATAGTATATAGTATATAGTATATAGTATATAGTATATAGTATATAGTATATAGTATATAGTATATAGTATATAGTATATACTATATAGTATATAGTATATAGTATATAGTATATAGTATATAGTATATAGTATATAGTATATAGTATATACTATATAGTATATACTATATAGTATATAGTATATAGTATATAGTATATAGTATATAGTATATAGTATATAGTATATAGTATATAGTATATAGTATATAGTATATAGTATATACTATATACTATATACTATATACTATATACTATATACTATATACTATATACTATATACTATATACTATATACTATATACTATATACTATATACTATATACTAATATACTATATACTATATACTATATACTATATACTATATACTATATACTATATACTATATACTATATACTATATACTATATACTATATACTATATACTATATACTATGTACTATATACTATATACTAATATACTATATACTATATACTATATACTATATACTATATACTATATACTATATACCTATATACTATATACTATATACTATATACTATATACTATATACTATAATAGTATACTATATAGTATATACTATATACTATATACTATATACTATATACTATATACTATATACTATATACTATATACTATATACTATATAGTATATACTATATACTATATACTATATACTATATACTATATACTATATACTATATACTATATACTATATACTATATACTATATACTATATACTATATACTATATACTATATACTATATACTATATACTATATACTATATACTATATACTATATACTATATACTATATACTATATACTATATACTATATACTATATACTATATATGCATAGGTAATATTTTTAAATATACAGAGTATAAAACTACAAAAGTATCTATTTACTATAGGTGAATATTTTGTTTATTATATGTAGTATTTATATATTATATATTGTTGTTTGTATATAAAAGCCTGCGTAGCGTCTCCTGAGCTACGCAATTTACAATTTGAGGATATTGAAAACTTTAAACCAATTGTAGAAATCAAGTTTAATAAAAAACAAATAACGTATATTGGTACTCTTGTAATAATATTTATTATCATTAGTATCATATTAATTATATACTAGTATCGGCCAGTGGCCGAAAATTCGGCCAACAAAAAATAATTAACACAGAAATTAAAAATAACCAAAGCCTTTACCATTACAGAATTCATAAATTTTTTATTTGAAGAATACCTGAGTCTTGAACCTATTTTTATCTGTGACTTAACATCTGAGAATTTCAAAAAAATATGAAAATATTTTGTCGCTCAGTTAGAAAAAAAAATTTTTCCTTTTCAACAACATACAATTAATCAACCAAATATTACCCTTCCTCAGTTAAAACCACACTTTGCCCTACTGAAATTATAAATTACTTTGTGGATAAAACAGTGACTTTTCTAAACCTAAATACGCCCATTTGTTAGATTTTTGCGTTGCTTTTTATGCTAAATGCCAAATGTTTTGCTTTTTATAAATCTCCAAGAAAAAGCCGATAAGGTCCTCTCAAAAGCTTATATCTTGAGTTCTATTTATTGGATTGCCAAAGATTTAGATGATTGGACTTAAGAAAAATGATAGAGCATCAGAACATATATTTTTAATATTTATTGAACGGGTCAAGCCTCTGAGAAATTGGAAAATCAATATTTTTAAAACCCCACCCTCGCCGTTTACAATTTGTGAATTGGGGCCATTTTTCATGGTTTTTGGGCATTTTTTCATTCTTAATTTTGTGGAGAAATTTTATTATGAAAAATGGCCCCAAACTTCTTTTCTTAAACCAAAATACAAAAACTTAGATTACAGAATAATTTGACAACTTAGGCGCCTGCCAGGGGGCTCAGCATACCCTAACGTGATCGGGACAGAGGAACCAAATAGGGAGATAAAATCATTGAACCTGGGAAGTAGGTCAGGCAAGGTACATTTAAGGATATCCCAAACCGACGCAAAACACTTTTTGTACGATTGTAATTTTTCTGTTGTTGGGGGCAATTTTTCATTTTTTGTTTGGAGTCATTTTTCATAAGTTTGGTGTCATTATTCCATTTCGAAAATGGTGCCATTTTTTCATTATAAGCCCACATTTTCGTTTAGACCATTTTTCCACAAACAAATTTCTGTTAATAAATATTCATTATGTACTGTACATATGTATATAGATACTTTTTTGCAAATAAAGACTCTCCCAAACCAATGCGAAACATTCGTCGCGGCGAAGAAACATTCGCCAGTCAAAATTAATTCATATGTTTCTCCGCCGCGTTGGTGTGGGCACTCTCATATATATATCACCATGATGTAAATAAATACTATATATACTATATACTATATACTATATACTATATACTATATACTATATACTATATACTATATACTATATACTATATACTATATACTATATACTATATACTATATACTATATACTATATACTATATACTATATACTATATACTATATACTATATACTATATACTATATACTATATACTATATACTATATACTATATACTATATACTATATACTATATACTATATACTATATACTATATACTATATATGCATAGGTAATATTTTTAAATATACAGAGTATAAAACTACAAAAGTATCTATTTACTATAGGTGAATATTTTGTTTATTATATGTAGTATTTATATATTATATATTGTTGTTTGTATATAAAAGTCTGCGTAGCGTCTCCTGAGCTACGCAATTTACAATTTGATGATATTGAAAACTTTAAACCAATTGTAGAAATCAAGTTTAATAAAAAACAAATAACGTATATTGGTACTCTTGTAATAATATTTATTATCATTAGTATCATATTAATTATATACTAGTATCGGCCAGTGGCCGAAAATTCGGCCAACAAAAAATAATTAACACAGAAATTAAAAATAACCAAAGCCTTTACCATACAGAATTCATAAATTTTTTATTTGAAGAATACCTGAGTCTTGAACCTATTTTTATCTGTGACTTAACATCTGAGAATTTCAAAAAAATATGAAAATATTTTGTCGCTCAGTTAGAAAAAAAAATATTTCCTTTTCAACAACATACAATTAATCAACCAAATATTACCCTTCCTCAGTTAAAACAAACTTTGCCCTACTGAAATTATAAATTACTTTGTGGATAAAACAGTGACTTTTCTAAACCTAAATACGCCCATTTGTTAGATTTTTGCGTTGCTTTTTATGCTAAATGCCAAAATGTTTTGCTTTTTATAAATCTCCAAGAAAAAGCCGATAAGGTCCTCTCAAAAGCTTATATCTTGAGTTCTATTTATTGGATTGCCAAAGATTTAGATGATTGGACTTAAGAAAAATGATAGAGCATCAGAACATATATTTTTAATATTTATTGAACGGGTCAAGCCTCTGAGAAATTGGAAAATCAATATTTTTAAAACCCCACCCTCGCCGTTTAAAATTTGTGAATTGGGGCCATTTTTCATGGTTTTTGGGCATTTTTTCATTCTTAATTTTGTGGAGAAATTTTATTATGAAAAATGGCCCCAAACTTCTTTTCTTAAACCAAAATACAAAAACTTAGATTACAGAATAATTTGACAACTTAGGCGCCTGCCAGGGGGCTCAGCATACCCTAACGTGATCGGGACAGAGGAACCAAATAGGGAGATAAAATCATTGAACCTGGGAAGTAGGTCAGGCAAGGTACATTTAAGGATATCCCAAACCGACGCAAAACACTTTTTGTACGATTGTAATTTTTCTGTTGTTGGGGGCAATTTTTCATTTTTTGTTTGGAGTCATTTTTCATAAGTTTGGTGTCATTTTTCCATTTCGAAAATGGTGCCATTTTTCATTATGAGCCCACATTTTTCGTTTAGACCATTTTTCCACAAACAAATTTCTGTTAATAAATATTCATTATGTACTGTACATATGTATATAGATACTTTTTTGCAAATAAAGACTCTCCCAAACCAATGCGAAACATTCGTCGCGGCGAAGAAACATTCGCCAGTCAAAATTAATTCATATGTTTCTCCGCCGCGTTGGTGTGGGCACTCTCATATATATATCACCATGATGTAAATAAATTTTGACATGCGAATGTTGCTTCTCCGCAACCAATGTTCCGCATTGGGTTGGGAGACCCTTAATACTTACTTTTTTTAAAAAATATGTACTGACATACATACATACACACAAATAAATTATTTTTTGATATTAAAGCTTAGTCTCCTATAGCTATAGTTTAACATTTGTATATTTCCTATGGAAGTTATTTTTGAGCAAAAATATATAAAAATGTAACTTTTTCTGTTGTCCGGCAAGTTATGAATTTTAATTTTTCACCAAAAAATCCAAATAAATAATGGTCACCATCTCCCAAAACCACAGAGTTCTAATCCAAACCCTTAAAATGATAAAAATCATTTATCTGGAAAAATTCATATGTCCATTAAATGCTGTAACAGCTACATACAGACACAATTTTTAGATTCTGCCCATCTGTGGGGCAAAACCTTTCCAACGTTATATAATTTATTATGAAGCTGAAGATCGCTGCATCCGAGTTTTTTTTTCTTTTAAAGTAGCAGACCTCAAAAAGTATCAATTGGAAAATTTCAAATACAAAAATGTTGTGAAAATAATTTTCCAGGGGTCATGTCCGTTACTTTTTCAAGTTTGCATCCCGTTATATTTTTTTTTGCATCCCGTTATATTTTTTTTAAATTAGTTTTTAACATTTTAAAATTTACTTTTTTCTTAAACGAGCAGATATACCAAACGAACGGTTAAAAAAAAAAATGCGCTGTGTAGAACAGACCTTTTTCTAGAGGCGATGTTCTTTAGTTTTTTTTTTGTATTATTAAGCGTTTTTTACAATGAAACATAAAAAAAGAACAACAGAATAGTACACAGACAAATCTAGTTTTCCAATCTCTAGAGGCGATGTTTTTAATTTTGTTTTGTCTTGTTCTTAAGCCATTTAATTTTGCCTAGCATTAGGTATAAAAAAAAAAAACAAAAAGGCCAGTCGGCAGGTTTTTTAATTTGCAAAAAAATCCCGCTCGAATTTTATGAGTGAAATTGGTAAATGGGTTGTCTCTGAGTATAGAAAAAAATCGGCACGGCTTTAATTGTTGTCTGTCAGCCGCAATTTTGAAAAACGCGATTTAGCTTATACATACCTCGAGAACGACTTATCGTACAATTTTTTTTATATACAGGGTGTCCCGTAAAGGATGGTCAAAACTGAATATGGTGATAGGCCAGGTCATGACCTTTCAGAATTTGGTAACTTGTTCATACCGAATCATAACGGTTTTCGAGTAACGGCTATTTTTCAAAATTTTAAAAAATCTTTACTTTGAACCAGTTTTTTGCTGTATATTTTTTCCGTATGGCATTAGGGCAAACCCTTTTAAGTGTAAATTTATATTCCTCAGATGACTTGTTATTCAGCATTGGCCCCTGTATCTTGGGGCCCCCATATAATTGATACGGCTGATACCACAGTAGCTACACCTCTGTTTATGACCTGTTATAACTGTTTTAGTACAGGTAAAATACGACACAAAATCACTCGAAAAAAGAAAAATATCGTACCCTCATGAAACTTGGTGAAATCATAAAGTTATCTCGTAGGGAAGGGTAATTTTTTGGTGGGGAACTGCGGGGGGGGGGAGGTTGCGGTGTATGAAGAGGAAAAATTTACTTTGGTACAATCTTATCACGTGACACATGATTTAGAGGTAGTTTTCAATGCTTAATTTAATGACACCAAAACCAAAACAAAACCGCTCTCCTAAAAAAAGGAATGGTCCTTTTTATTTAAGGAAGATTATATTTTCAGCACAACAGGTAAATGGTACAGAAATCTTGTTGAAAATAGTGACTCATTAATGAAACTTAGTATACGTGTTTAATTTGGCATACGAATCATGAATAAAAAGAGTTTTATAAATATCTACAGTTAAAGGGTGATTTTTAGAGGGGGAGAGGAAGA
This sequence comes from Melangyna quadrimaculata, assembly GCA_949320155.1. Classification (NCBI taxonomy): domain Eukaryota; kingdom Metazoa; phylum Arthropoda; class Insecta; order Diptera; family Syrphidae; genus Melangyna; species Melangyna quadrimaculata. The sequence goes on from OX439483.1 coordinate 115,412,660, forward strand.
AGGGAAACCTTTACCAAAAAAACCTTCGAAGCAAAACTTTACCTTGATGAAACTTGGTTAAAATCTTAAAGAGGACATTATTATCAAGAATCAAAAGAGTCTATAAAAATAAATTGTAGGGAAGGGTGTTTTTTGAGCGGCACAGAAGTGAGGCTACCATTCTTGAGCTGAAAAATTTTCTTTGGTAAAATAATGCATATTATACATGAATTAAGGGTAACTTTTAATGGTGAAACTAACAAAATAAAAATTTAAACGATACAGTTCCACTTAAAAAAGTTATAGTCCTTTTTACATGTAGGGATCACTATATTTTCAGTACAACAGGTAGATATCACCGAAATCCTTTTAAAAATAATGACCCATTGATAAAACTTAGTATAAATGTTATATTTGTTATATGAATAAAAAAAATTTATGAAAATACCAACCAACAAAGAGTCTATTAAAATATATTTTAGGGAAGGGTGTTTTTTCTAGCGGTACAAAAGTGAGGTTACCGTATTCGAGCTGAAAAATTTGCTTTGGTACAATTAATACATATGGGGCATTTCATGTGAAGCGGACAACGAAAAAAGTGGTGGGTCATGAAATTAGTTTATCTTTGGATTATTAATACTTCATGTGGTTCTCAACATATGTATGTACAAAAGTATTTTGCTCTAACAGGCCTAGTTGTGGGTTTATGGGCTTGCAAAGTTCGCTCAAGGCATGAAGTAGGGTTTTAAAGAAAAAGGTTGCTTAGTTAATTGAAGAGATAGAAAAATTTCAACTGTGGAATATATGGCAAATTAGGTGTTCTTTTCATTTATGAAAACAAAACAGGAAGTGGATTTTTTTTTCGGATAGAAAACCGGAAGTTAGCATTTCAAATCAAATTTTGGGCAAGTTCCACCATTTAAATATTTCTGTTTTTATTTCAAAATGTAGCTCATATAGATGAGATACTTCATGCCAAGTTTTATAATGGGATCTTTAATCGTTTAGAAGATACATAATTTAAAGTTCGAGAGAATCTGATTTTTTGTATAGAAAATCGGATGTCATATCAAGTTTTTCGTACTATCGACCTTTTTGATACTAATAGTACGAAAAACTTGATTTGACATCCGGTTTTCTATACAAAAAATCAGGTTCTCTCGAACTTAAAATTATGTATCTTCTAAACGATTAAAGATCCCATTATAAAACTTGGCATGAAGTATCTTATCTATATGAGTTACATTTTGAAATGAAAAAAAAATTAAAATGGTAAACTTCCGGTCTTCTACCCGCAGAAAACAATCCATTTCCGGTTGTGATTTCATAGATTTTCATAGAGCACCTAATTTGCCATATACTCCACAGTTAAAATTTGTTTTCTATCTCTTCAATTAACTTAGTAACCTTTTCCTTTAAAACCCTACTCCATGCCTTGATTGAACTTTGCAAGCCCATAAATCCACAACTAGGCCTGTTAGAACAAAATACTTTTGCACATATGTTGAGAACCACATGAAGTATAAATAATCCAAAGATAAACTAATTTCATGACCCACCACTTTTTTTGTTGTCCGATTCACGTGAAATGCCCCATATAACATATGAATTAAGGGTAACTTTTTATGTTGAATCCAACAACACTAAAACTGAAACGATATTAATCCTATTAAAAAAGTTACATTCCATTTTTCGTGTAAGGACTGTATTTACAATTCTCATCTTAACATGGGATTATAACCACCCCACTACATATTTTCTTACGATTTTTTTGCCAGTTGGCTATAATTGAAAATCATCATTATCTTCGTATTGATTTTTATAAATTTGAGACCATATTTTTTACAAGTAAAAAGAACGAATAATTAGTACAATAAGTTAATAAATAATAATTAATAAAAGTATCTAGAAGTCGTAAATAAATGTAACTAAATAAAATAAAATGAAATGAAATATACTTGATTAAAAAACATTTACTTTTTCTATCGTCATCAAAAAAGGTCTTAATGGTCGAAACAAATCTGTTCTTGTTCTTCTTCACGCTCTTCTACATTAAGGAATGTGTGACCTTCACAAGCCGTGCATAGTCGAGTGCAAGGAATGGCAGCACTTTTCTGACAATTGCATTGTGAGGTTGAACAATTGCCTTGCATGGATTACTTTGTTAATGTAAGAAATACAGTAGTAATATTTGTTTATTATTTCACATATGAGGTGAATATAAACTTTACTTAACTATAAATACCAAAAAGAGGTATTACCAACTCGAGACATCTTATTAATACTTACATAAAACATTATATTGTTAAGACATTGTCGGTTGAAAGGTTTAAATGGTAAATAAAACATTTATGCTAGTTTTCACCAGCCAGCGTGACATTATTGTCAAAAGAATTACAGGTCATTCTTACATGAAAAAAAAGGACTGTAACTTTTTAAATTGGATTAATATCGTTTCGGTTTTAGTGTTGTTGGATTCAACATTAAAAGTTACCATTAATTCATGTATTATATTATATTAATTGTACAAAAGCAAACTTTTCGGCTCGATATCGGTAGCCCAGGGGCGTATACAGCTTTACTTCTTGGGGGGGGGGGTCATACAAAAAAAAAAAAAAAATAACACAAACTAATATTTATAAAAAGTCAAGTGCCTTAAATTTTTTTTTCCATATTTTACTGTGCGTATATAAAAGAAAAGGGAAAAAGTGTTAAAAATTATACTATAATACACCACTTTTGTTAAAAATAAGTTAAAATAATTTAAAATCGTTCATATCATGGAAATTTTAATTTCATTTAATTTCAAAAACAGTCAAGAATCAAAAGACGGCGTAAAATTGCAGACTGCGAATGTAATACTACATTTTCACTACGCCAAGTTAGGCAATTTCGTTGCAAATAATTATGTATTTCGAAATAAGATAATTTCAAACAAATTTGCATGAAAATAGGTAAAGATTTTACAAACGCACTCTATTGGAATCCATTTCAAAAGCTTTGAAAATCTTTAATATGAACATAGAAAGAGAAAACAATTATTTAACTGCCAAAGCCAATTCAAAATGAAATGAGATATACAAAAAAAAAATAACAAATTTGAGAATAAAACACTTTTCTGGTATTTGCAAAGTTACCTCATTTTTAGTTCCAAGGAAAAGTAAAATAAACAACTGAGTCGAACGAACCATTATTTGCTGGACCAGTGAATGCGCTCTTCATTTTTATTCCTGAATGTTACATTTTTTGTTTCGGAGGGCCTCAGCCTCAGAGGGCATACAGCAATCTCCAGTTGCCTGATTGAATACAAAGATTCCTTTTAGTTGCTTTTCAAGAAAAGTGTACAAAAAAAGTCACGCCTGATTTTTATATGCTTCTGATTTGAAAAAAAAAATTATGTCCTTAAGACTTCCACGACAGCAAAGTGAAAGGCACCTTCCAAAATAAATATTTACATCAAAAATGTACCTAATCTTTTTATCTTTCTTACCAGTAAGCCTTTCTGATAAAAATAATGGACAAAGTAGTTAAATTCTGTGATCCTAGTCGCGTTTTTGTCAAGGATTCCATCCGACTGGAACCGAAAGGAGTTCCAAAAAATCTCCTTTACCCTAGATATTGGCTTTTATATTATGGGATTCATAGGTAACTTTGTAAAAGTAATCCACATCCTAATCAATAACATTATTGTTCGATCGTGAATTAGTGCAAACAAAATCCTTTCATAATAGGTTTTCACCATAGTTTTATATATTTATGTCTTTTTTGTTTTGCTTTTAAAAATAATCTAATCTGTCATACAGAAATCCAAAAAAAAAAACAATTTCAGAAATAAAATATGTTCCTTTTTTCAAAATCCTATTAGTTTTTACTTTATTAAATGAAAATTTGGAAACAACTTCGGACTTTGATTTCTGTTTGGTTTAACAAGTTTTGGCTGTCATCTCAATACGGAACCTAGCCTATGCATAAGTATATCTTAAGATTTGAAGAAATTGAAATTCTCTGTTGAACTCTAAATTTACCTTTCTAAGTAACCAACTTGCATTTTTTTCTATGTGGTTACTTAATAATTATTTCAGATCAACAAAATAATCTTGAGTTCTCGGGGGCGGGGGGTTACATGACCCCATAACCCCCCCGGTAACCTCACTTTTGTGCCGCTCAAAAATACCCTTCCCTACAATATATTTTAATAGACTCTTTTGATTCTTGATTTTCATGTCATTTGTAAGATTTTAGCTAAGTTTCATCAGGGTAGTATTTTATCAAAGGTGTTTAAGTAACAATTCTCCATTTTACCCTACCCCTTCCCCCAAAAAAAACACCCTTTAAAGGTAGATATTTGTATATACTTTTTTTGATTCATGGTTCTCATGACAAATGCAACATTTTAAATATAGTGATCTCTACATGTAAAAATGACTATAACTTTTTTAAGGGGAACTGTATCGTTTTGATTTTTATTTTGTTGGATTCACCATTGAAAATTACTTTTAAATAATGTATCATATGCATTATTTTTCCAAAGCAAATTTTCCAGCTCAATAACGGTAGCCTCACTTCTGTGCCGCTCAAAAACACACCCTTCCCTACAATTTATTTGTATAGTCTCTTTTGATTCTTGATAATAATGTCCTCTTTAAGATTTTAACAAAATTTCATCAAGGTAACATTTTGCTGCGAAGGTTTTTTGGTAACGGTTTCCCTTCTTCCTCTCCCCCTCAAAAAAAAACACCCTTTAACTGTGGATATTTGTATTAATTCTTTTTATTCATGATTAGTATGCCAAATTAAACACATATACTAAGTTTCATTAATGAGTCACTATTTTCAAAAAGATTTCTGTATCTACCATTTACCTGTTGTGTTGAAAATATAATCTTCCTTAAACAAAAAGGACCATAACTATTTTAAGGAGAGCGGTATTGTTTTGGTTTTGGTGTCATTAGATTCAGCTTTGAAAACTACCTCTAAATCATGTGTCACATATTAAGATTATACTAAAGTAAATTTTTCCTTTTCATATAATGCAACCTCCCCCCTTTCTCCCTCAAAAAAACACCCTTCCCTACGAGATATTTTTATAGACTCTTTTGATTCTTCAATCGTATGGTAAATGAAATGTTTTCACCAAATTTCATGAGTGTAGGAATTTTTTTCATTTTACATTTCCTATTTTACATGTACTATTTTAGTTTACACATAAAATAAAAATTATCGATAACCACACATATCACCTTTAATTTATAGCCTTTCGATATGGCAAAGGTTAGTATGATAATGTAATACTGCCTTTAAAGCCACTCTTATTTCTCGAAAAATAAAATATAAAGTAGAAATAAGTACAAAAATAAGTAAAAAAATAATATTTCAACCGTTATGAAAGTTGGTGCAAAAGTTTCACTTACCATATGAGAATGAAAAATCAAAAGATTCTATAAAAATATCTTGTTCTAGCGGAAACACCCGGCGTTGCCCGGGTCCATTTTGATAAAGGATAGTTTGTTAACAAATCTTGAAAAAAAAAAATTTCCCGTGGAAAATATTTCTGCTGTCGTGAATATCTCTGAAATAAGTTCGATGAATTGACCGCCCGATTCCCCAGGAAAACTTATTCCCGACATCAACAAATTTTCAACATCATTCATGTTCTCAATTTTCAAAGGATAGAAATATTGTGCAAGTGTTAATTATTATAAATATAAAAGCTTATTCACGTACTTCGAAATATCTATGCTAAAGACACCTACTTGTAAGAAAATATTTAAAAATTTGTATGGTTTCTCGCCTTAATCGATTGGTGCCCTTAGATTTTGACATTTGGACACACTACCTGCAACGCACAGAAGAGAGGAGCTGTAATACGGCAGTTTTTGCTCTTATAGCATTGCTATTACCATTTTTGTTATACATGTGAATGATTTACTCTACGGAGCGAATCGGTTAAATAAAAATTAACAATATTCACTATTTAGTCAAAATAATGCTATTTTATCTGTTTAAGCGTATTAGTCTTTAAAATTGTTTGGACGTCTATTAATGTTTTGTATGTATTTAAATAGTGAGACAATGACCTTTCCATCGACATCTTAATTTTGAAATTCGAATTCGTACTTTCCGATTTATAGCCAATTTTATGCAGACAAATTGACAATTTTAAAATTTTTTCTGGATTTTATCTGAAAAAAATATTTCTAACGTAAAATTCTAATATTTGAAATTATTTTTTGCAGCTTGTGAGCAAAGCGCATTTATATTTTATATATCAAAATTTTTATCAGATTTTCAGAATTTATAATTTTTAAATTTGAAAATATTTTATGGGCGTGGTGAAATTATAAAAATAAAATTCGTTGAAAAGGCATGATTTTTTGGTAAATAAATCAATAAAACTAATTTTAGAGTGGTTTTTGTTGAAATAATCACTAAACATTTATTAGCAATATTTTAGAAGAGGATTAGAGCAATTGGTGTGTTAGTTTTGTTTTTCAAAATTTATCAATTTTTTATTAACTTTTGCATTTAAAGTACCAAAAATTGAATTGATTTTTCACTAAATCACATTTTTTGTATGAATTTTTTTAAGATTTTGAAAAAATTTTAACACTGGAATTTATATTATAAATTTTTCCCTCAAATTCATGTATCATTTATTATGAACTATTAATTATAACTCAAGTTTTAAACCTCTTAATTTGGCTAAATGGAGCTTTTTTGTGATTTATTTTATTAAATTGCCCCTACTTTTTTCCCGTTAGATTTACAAATACAAAATTATCACATATTTGTAAAAGAAAGCTACACCTATAAATGTGCATCCTTTGTTTTTTTGCAAATATATAAATTTTTGATTAACTTTTGAATTTAAATTACGAAAAAATAAGTTGATTTTTCATTAAAACGCATTTTTAGTACACATTGTTTTAATATTTTGCAATAATTTTTACACACAAATTAAAGTTATAAATTTCTATTTAAATTTCATGTATAGTTTATTATGAACTTTTAAGGTTTGCTCAATTTTGAAACCTCTAAAGTTGTCTAAATGTAGCATTTTTTGTGATTTATTTATTAAATTACCGTACTTTTTTTCCCGTTAGATTTAGAAATACAAAATTATTGACATATTTATAGAAGAAGGTTACACCTATAAACGTACATCATTAGCTTTTTGAAATAAAAAATAATTTCATCAAGTTTTGAATTTAATATATGTAATATAAATTTGACGGGTCATTTACACACCCTTTTAGTATGAAATTGTTCACCCCCCTCAATAATTTTTACACACAAATTTAGCCATATCTCATAGCTAAATTCTTTCTTTCTTTAATAATCGTTTGAGTAGAAATGAAGTTATGATTTTGTATATTAAAAGAACTCCAATTAGAAATTCAATTGAGATAACGGAGCTCTCCACTGGTAGACGATTGTTGACAATGAACAAAGCGGAGCATTTCTATGGATTTTATTCGATTTTTTATGAATTTTAAAGAATCAATTATGACGCTAGGAGGTAGATTAAAAAGTGAGGTATCAAATTAATGGCTATACTATTGAGATTAAATATAAGAAAAAATTAAATCAATCCCTGCACACACCCACATGTTATTAAGAAATATGTGAGAACAATATTATATTGTGAATTTCTCATCTCAACGGTACAAAAGGAATATAATTTTTTTTAGACAAGTTCCTAGGACATATAGCTATAATTTATTAGTACATTGCAAACCTCTACGACTGTTAATTAAAAAGATATTAATAAAAAAACGAAAAAAACAAATTTTATATTGGCAACATTTTTTATTATTGTTAAAGATTTCTAAAAAAAATTAAGTTTAATTTTTTTTAGAAGCTATCTATCGGATAGCAGGGGGATACACATTGTTGATGCCATAAAAAAAAGTTAGTATTTTGATTGTTTTGTTGTTAGTTTGGACACCCGTACAGCCAAACTGACAAGAAAACAAAAAAAGACTTTTATATATTAGTTAAGATAAGATTAAGATTTAGCTCCTATAGTAGAAAAAGGTTGTGATAGGTACCTATGTATCAGAAAGATGTATTGTTATCGATCAACAAGGTCAAGAGCAATGCACATAGGAATATGATAAAATCTTGCTATCGTTTGGAACTGTTCTGATAAATCACATCCATCCCAAACAAAAGCTTTTTTATAAAGAAATTTGATTTGAAAAATTAAATTTGATTGAATTCAATAAGTAATTTTTGTTTAATTCGTATTTCTATGTCACTTTTATAAGTTATCAAGTTTTATTTTCATTCAGTTTTCTTATCTTTTTTGCATTAGTGATAATTTTTGACCTTTAAACAGATATATTCTCATTATTATATTTACACTGCCCCACCGATTAGCGCCCCCTCTAATCTTTCAGTAAAAATGCAAATAACTCGGAACTCTGAATATGATACCAAATTTTTTATTTGCTCTCACTCGTTCACTTACTCTCACTCTAAAAAATAACTTGACTTCTGGAAGTTAACCGTTATTTTGTTTTGCGTTTTTCTGTCAAATTTGACAAAAATTAATGCATTTTTTGTTCCGACAGCCGATTAGCATTGGCGCCTCAACGCCTAACTTAATTTTTGCGTGTAAGTAGTCTTATATTTCTTATTAAAGTTATCAATGGTTTATTTAAAATAATTTTCAATTTAATTTAGTAAATATGGGAAAAGCAAAAGCATAAAATGAGTCCAAAAATGCCAAAAATAAGTCTTATTGTGTGGCAAATCGATCGATCCTCATTCTTACGCAATGAGCGTAACTGTGGAAAGAATATGAAAGGCCGGCCATCTTGTGTGATTATAGCAGCTGACAAGCGAATTATTATGAGGCACACGTCAAATTCGCACGACTCTGCAGCAAAAAAAAAAAACCTGTAAAAGCATGCGTGCTGACTGTGATGCATAAAATCATTTCTAATGAACATTTAAAACGACTAAAAATAAAACAAACCACCTCTTACCCAAACTTCGAAAGACGCAACGCCTCAATTTCTGCAGAACTCATGTGAACTGCACGAAAAAGTGGCAGCTTGTATTCCTTTCAGACGAACAAAAATTAATTTGGAAGGCCCCGATTGCTATAGGTACTTCCATGATCTTCGAAAGGAAGATCATACTTTGAAAAGCATCATTGAAAATATTAATTATCAATTTTGAGAGCATTTGAAGAAAAAATAAATGATTATTTTGATGCCAAAGTAAATCCAATTGATTTAATAAATATTTCTAGGTTTAAAAAAACTCAATTTGGCAAAACTTTTATCATAAAATGATTTTTAATTTTTCAATGATGCACTACCTTACCAATGATCATTGAAAATATTAAAAGTTACGTTATGGGGAAGATATGGGTCAAAATTAATTTTTTTGACGAAATTTAATTTTGAAATCGTAAGCTATATTTCTGCATTAAAATATTCAACGATTAAACTTTCGAACGGTCTCAAAATCAACAACTAACATTTTCAATGATTGTTTTCAATGATAGCTATAACTGGGCCCCTAGGTTCCAGTTATAGCTATCATTCGAAACCATCATTGAAAAAGTTAGCTGTTGATTTAAAGAGTTAAGGAATAAGGACACACCAAAAACTCATACTCACGATGTGCCCTATAACACAATTACAAACATAATCGCTAGTTTTCAAAAATGCACAGGTTGTTTTCCCTTTTTCTACACTATTAAAATATTTACAATATTTACATGAACGAAAAACAATACGAAATATTCCATCTTCTTCTTCTCTCTTTTCACCTAATCCAGTGTATTTGCAAACTGAATATTTTGATAAATTAATTAAATCTTAAAACTGCTGGTACCTAAGCTGTTTTTGATTTGTATAAGGAAGACAAAAGATTTATTCTTAAGAAAATTCTCAATAGAATACTCAATCTTCAAATGGAAAGTAAAACCTAACAGCGCCAGAGATATTTTAATGCATTATTTGTAAAGACAATGCAAACAACAAAGATGTAATAAGAAAGTGTCCTGAGAAGGTTTATTATCTACCCTATTTTTTTGTATTAAATATAAAAATATCAAGGATTCAAATTCAATGTTATTCCTACTCGTACAGAGAAAAAATTGCAGAAGGTATGTTTCATTTATCTGGGGGTATCCGTTTCCATTACATTAATTTGTAAAACAAAAATATTAGGTATGTATATTTATACGTAATAATTAAAACAGAGTTGTTTTTCCTATATTTTTTTATTCAATCCAAGGGTTATTTTTTGTAAGAAATTAAAAACCAAGTCAACATAAACATCATTCATATACTAAAATTATATTCCGCATATAACTATGAAACATATGAAGGTAAATACAATACATGTCATTGATTCGTGTCATGTATGTAATAACTGGAAGGTATTTTTTTTATTGTTAACTTCACGCCTCTTTTCCCCCCAGATACCGCACGCGGTGGGGTCCATTTCATCGAGCACAACGGCAATTACGATTGCAAGTCGTATCAACACTTATTTAATTTATTTGATGTTAAGTTAATAAATTAAATAAAAATCGTTACTTTGTTATGTTAATCATAACACAGCAACTTGTCGTACATGCGCGAAACGAGTATCATCGGAAGTTAAAAGAGATAAGGCCTGCTTAATACATCAGGCAGTTGAAAAATTTAAAATTTAAAATTGCGTAAGCAAACAAAATGATAAAATATCAACACAAAAATGTATATATGAAAATTTAAACAAAATAGGTAACTACCACATTTACAGTAAACAAACAAAATTGAACCGATCACGACATTGGAGCACTGGTTCGAAACAATTTTGTTAGTCCTATTTAAGTCATGGTAACATATGCGCCCGCACGATTTTTTCCAGGGTGGGGCAGATAAAAAATGAATATGCTATTTTTGAATTCGATGTTTTTTTAATTAAAAGTTTATTTATTTGATCTAGGCATAGGTCAGTTGTAAGTGACTATAAAATGTGACATTTTATTAGTGTTGACGTTAAATAATTATTAAAGGAAGCAAATATATGATTTTTGTTCAACATTTGCAACTGCAATCGCCTGGACTCTCTTCCAAAACGGTCAATTATTTCGTTGTAAAAGTTTGTTTGTTCTTTGACAATATTTTGATGAATGTACATCATGCACAATGAATCAAGTCATTTGTCGGTCATTGTGGATCCAAGCCAAGTTTTTACTGTTGCTGAACGATCGCTCAGCGGTGCAAGTAGTTGCTCGAATTGAGAGCCCTATACTAAGAGCTGGAAAAATCGATGGATAAAACTACTCTACACTTTCAATAAATCAGAAATGTTTGAACAATCATTTCCAGTTTGTTAAAACTGTACCACATCTTTGACTCTGATGTTTTACTGTTGACAGATTTTGGTCAACGCCCTGTAAAATATTATCAACAGGTTCTATTCTAGCATCAAACTAAAAAGGTCGAATTTGTGCAAGAGTAATAAAGTTGGAGGGCACGTTGCTTTGTTATTCTATTACCCTCTTTCGAAAGCTCTCGCAGTGCCTCAGTTACAACAACGATATGCTCTCTCAGAACTCGAATGCTTTTGTATTTGTGTTGATGTGTTGATTGTCGTTCTGATGATTGCCCTTTCTTTCTTTGCCTATGTGATAAAGACAGCTATCTTCAAATCGACAATCAAGCTTTCATTTGATACCCGATTTATAAAAATCCATCATAGTTTAGGTATCCTAAGCCAAAAATGCAACCGAAAAAATGCGTTTTCTACCCAGTTTTGTTAATGTTAAGACTTAAGCTATGAATTGGCATCATTCTTTTCTGAAGCCGCGATGAGATAGGTAAACCTACGGTCGCCTCCCGTACTGTAAAGAGAACGTCAAAAAAATCCAAAATAATAAAAAATACTACTTTTCTCCCTTTCTAACTAAGAATACAGAGTGAGATAAATTTCAGAGAAGTCAAAAATAGTCGTAAGAATCAGTCCAATTTCCAGTCAGCCCTTTTTCCTTTACGGTGTTGTAAAAGAAAAAGACCTAAATGATGAGATAATTCGGCACATTAACGACATTGAACCTCAATTATGCCTCAGAGTCATCGGATAATATATGCGAGCATTTGACCGATATTTTGTTTCACACATAATTGTCGTAGATCCTTCTATCATAATAAAAAATATTAAGATAATTCTCTGAAAACTCTTTGTTTATTTACAATTAACATCTTGCATTTTTGTTGGATAACCATTTATAATGAAAGGGTGACATAGGGATCGTTAAATTCCTTTGCCCACCGTTTTATAAAACCAAGCATGCAACGTGCCTTATTTACAATATAATTAATATGTTCTGTGAATTCTAGATTAGAACTTAAGTGAACACCCGGGCTCCATTTCACCAACCACTTTGCAAATTTGCAAACAAATATTTTCCAGCAAAGTAAAAGTGCAAAGTGTTTCACAAAATTTGCAAAGTGAAAAGACTTTTTATTTATCAGTTTTCTGACTATTTTTGAAAAGTGAAAAGTAAAAGTGTTTCACCAATTTAAAAAAGAATTTTGCATTTGAATTTGTATTTAGCAAAGTTGCAAAGTAAACTTAAATTGTATCAATTTGGGCAATTATGCATTGAAAAAAAAATTCCGTGACAGTATTATTGATGTTACAAATTAAAGAATTTAAAAATGAATTAAATCAATCAGAAGACAGAAAAGATGATTCTGGTTTAAGTGTTAAACAAATTTTGAATTTACATATTGATAAAATAAAGAACTTTTATACGATTTTACTACGCTGTATGCGAAGATGATTCAATCAAAACAACTTTTCCTTAAATATTCCTAAAGAATTTAACGTTTACATTGCAAACAACAAGTAAAGGGTGGGTCATCTAGTGGTTTCTTTTTTAGTCATATCATATGTTATTTTGACACTGAAAGCTGTTTCTTGCTCGAAATCTTGACAAAAAGACAGTTCCTCCGCGGAACGAAATGAGTCGATTTACGCTTAAACAACGTTGGGAAATATTGACAACTTATTTCCAAAGTGAGTACTGTGTAGCGAAAACAGTCGGTTGCAGTACCCAATGGTAACAAAATTGACGCATCTGGGGATCAGAAAACCCGCACTTGATTGATTGATGCGATTGGAGTGCCAGAATTTATATACGATTTTATATAAATGAAGTCCATCCATCCGGGTGGTTGCTCCATCTTCGAACTTCATTCTCACCCTGCACTTGGCGTACATATCCGGATGTGGGCTGTTTAGTATTATTTTCATGGATTGTCGAACGTAATTATTGATGAATTCCTCCCAAACACCATTTGTTGGCCACAAAATTCTTCAGAAACACCAATACCCTAATTTAGTAATTTAAGAAGAGATAGTACGTCGAGTGGTTGCCTCGACTGGGTCTTTTCTGTCGAAAAATTATTTCGTTAATTCTTAACCTCACTACTCTTTGGTCACTGTTTTTAACTTCCTTGATTTCAAAAAATTCTTCAAAACCATTCATTTTTATATATTATTATTATTATTATTATTATTATTATTACTATAAAAAACACTTATTTGCAAATGACACTGAAAAGCTTTTGAAAATTCTGAACTTAAAAAAAAAAAAAAAAGCCCACGCCTCTTTCCCCCCCAGATACCGCACGCGCTGGGTTCCATTTTCACCGAGTACGCAATTACGATTGCAAGTCATATCGGCACTTATATTAATTTTATTTGATGTTAGATAATAATTTTAAAAAAATCGTTACATAGTTATGTTTAACAATAACACAGCAACTTGTCTTACAGCGAAACGTGTAGGTTTCAACGGAAGTTAAAAGAGATTAGGTCTGCTTAATGCAAGCAGTTGAAAAATTTAAAATTGAAAAAAAAAAAAAATAAAACTATTTGAAAAATAAGGATTATGAAATTAAATAAACAAAATTATGTTTGGTTTACGTTATATTTAGTTTATAAACAAAATGCAACATTAAGAATAAAACAACAAATTAAACCGATCACGACAGTGGAGCACTGGTTCGAAATAACTTTTACACATGTTAAAATCAATTGAGGAAACATTTAAATTATAGAGTTTACTCATTCGGTTAAGAGGTGCATGCCATAATTAGTTCTATGGAAATCTACGTGAAAAAGTTCAAATTCTCGCAGGTGGTGAGAACCCCCGCGGTAGTTCAAGCCAATACAGGATAGCAAATCAGTAGCATCAATTTGACCAGTAATAAGTTGATAAATAAATATTAAATCATTATTAACTCGCCTCTGATATAAAGTTTGGACCTGCAGAAGCTGGATCCTATGTTCAAATGGTGGCAGATTATATGGATCAGTCCAGGGTAACCCTTTTTAAGCAAATCGAATAAGGTTATGCTGTATTGCTTCAGTACGGTGTTTATGAATAACGTAAAAAGGAGACCAAACTTTTGAGGCATACTCAAGATGGGGTCGTACATAGCAATTGTATAAGGAGAGGGTGACATACGGATCGTTAAATTCCTTAGCCCACCGTTTTATAAAACCAAGCATGGAATTTTCTTTTTTTACAATATAATTAATATGCTCTGTGAATTCTAGATTAGAACTAAAGTGAACACCAAGGTCTTTGAAGCTTAGAACACGAAATAGTGAGTGCTGTAAAATGAAATAATCAAAAGCACTCGGTACTCGTTTTCTAGAAAAAGTAATAGTTTGGCATTTAACTAGGTTAAGAGAAAGACTGTTTTTGTCACACCAAACATTAAAATTGTCAATATTTGCTTGCAAGAGAATGCGATCACTGTTAGATTTTGCTGTTTTAAAAATGTTCATATCATCAGCATATAGAAGAATATCACTATAGTAAATATATGATTTAACATCATTTATAGCCAGAATGAATAGAAGTGGGCCAAGATGACTTCCTTGAGGTACACCCGAGTGAGCATTGAATGAATCTGAAAGACAGTTTCTAAATTTCACCTGGTAAGATATATTTTCAAGGTATGACCTTATCCATTCTATAACAATATTCGGAAAACCGAAAGCTTGGAGTTTAAATATAATAATGTTCTGACTTAGTTGATCGAATGCTTTTCAAAAATCAGTATATATGCAATCCACTTCACTTCCATTTTCCAATGCATTAGAACATTTGTGCAAGAAAGTAAGGAGATTTGTTATCACTGATTTCCTTCTCACAAAGCCATGCTGTTGTTCACATTTTTCCAAAAAACAAGGAAATTTTCCTGATTTAATAAAAAGCTCAAACAAAAATTTAATTTAATCAAATAGTATATTTTTTTTTGAAGTATTGGAGGAATTCCATCTAGCCCAGATGAGTAATCATCATTTAACGATGAGAGAAGCTCTAAAATAGAACTTTGTTGCACCGGTATATTACTGAAACTTGTTTGGGCATAGATATGTAAATTTCTAAAATAAGTTTCATCAACATCAACAGATGTGTCGACAAATGAATTTTGAAAATTTTTCGCAAAAGCGTTGCAAATATCAATGGGTTTTTGCAAAGAACAGTTCTCGTATGTGAAATTTGCCGGGTAACCGTCAGAATTTTTCTTTGAATTAACAAATTTCCAAAATCTCTTAGGATCATTCTTTAAAGATCTACCCATTTCGTTAACATAATCTGTATAGAGAGTCTTCAAAAGGGATTTAAATTCTTCAAATAATGCAATGTAAGAGTTGTGGTCGAAAGGGTTTTTAAATATAACTTCCATACTTTGTTCCTTTTGTTTCTGAGTAATATCAGCTCTTTCGTATACCATAAAAAGCAGGCGTTCGAATTTTTCGACATTTTTATGGGGATAGTATTATTCATGCAGTTATAAAGGATGGTATAGAAACTGTTAACTGCTTCGTCAATATTATTAGGCACTGATATACTATCAATACCAGATCTAGTTAACTCATCTGAAAGCAATTGAAAATTTGCTCTCCTGATGTCAAAAGTATATGAACAATCATAAGTGTTACTGTTTTCAGTAAGGTGACTGCTCAAGTGAAAAATAATATCCAAAGGAGGATGATAGCTATCTATATTAGTAATTCCGGGACTAGATTCTAGAACCAGAGTACTAACAGCGTCTGAGGAAAAAACTAAATCGAGAATTCGATTTTTGTAATTTTTAATACAGCTAACTTGCTGTAAGTCAGTTGAAGTAATCCTATCAAGAAACTGCAGCTCAGTTTGGGAAGAAGTTAAAGAAGCTTCTTGACAAGATTCGTCTTCAGAAGATACCCAATCAATGTGTGGTAAATTGAAATCTCCGAGAAGTAGAAGTAGAAGTTAGAGCAAGACAAGTCAACAACAAAATCTAAGGCCCTAGAAAGTTCAACGTAAGCTACGTGTGGACTTTTTGGAGGTATGTAGACATTTAAAATATAAACAAATTTTGACTGTAAAGCTAGCTACCTTAATACAGACTAATTCAATAGAAAGATTAAAAGGGAATGAAACAGACGAAGACATAAATTTATCGCGAACTGCAATCAAAACACCGCCTCCTACTTCTTTTAGTTTGTCAACATGACGATCATTTCTATATACTAAAAACTCTTGACTAAAGAGTTCCGTGTCTAAAAAACTTGAATTAAGACAAGTTTCCGTCAAAACAAAGATGTCATGTGACAGTTGAGATTTTGGGTGAATTACGCGGTTGTCTTTTTTTATTTGAGACAATAAACTATTTAACAAGGGCTTCAGAAGGCCAATTTTTAATATCGCAAATTGAATCAACATATGATATGTGGGTAACTATTTTAAAAGACGAGATAAAACTATTGGCGCAAAATTTTAGACGATTTAGTAAGATGTTAAATCATTTTTAGTATGATACTAGGTTAAAAATTGTGTTTTGCTAATTTTAAACGAGTTTAGCATCGTACTATCACCTAACATTTTACTAACGTTAAAATCACCAACTGGCTATTTTAACTTTTTAGTATCGTACTAAATTCATATGAGAAGACCTGAATGTTCCAGGTTCGAGTCCTGCTGGTGGCCAATTTTTTTTGTTTTGTAAATAATGAAGTTAAAGTGATAAAAATATAAATTTCGAATACTTATTAAAAGCAAATGATGGGTTTCCATCAACATATAATTAATTTACAACGTATAAAAAAAATAATTGTGTTCTTGAAATTTAAACCCTACAAATGCAATTACTAGTTAGCAAAAGGTTTAAAATTTTGGAATAGATAGTAAATTGCTTAATACTTAGAAAATTGTTAACTCGTAAAATGTGTTAAGCTAAGCCCTTAACAATAGGTTGTTTATAATTTTGCGCCATTGTGTTTGCTAATTTTGGTACATTTACGTGATGGAGGGAAAAATGTTGTTAGACCCTAGGTTAGAAACAATATCGTTTGGAAGAATATCTGGTTCCAAGCGAGAAATAAAAATAGATCTCGGTGTAGAGACTGCTTTTAATGGCCAAATCACAATCACGCGTTAGGTCGCTCCGACTTTGACAGGCTTTTTACCGACTTTGAGCCTGATTATACGGTTCGTTTTCCCGTTCGTTTCGGCTTTCGTGTTTTTGACAGGCAAGAACGTTCATGATTACATGGTTCGCGAAAATACGTACGTACTTCCATTCGTTATTTTGCCGTTCATGGAATTGGGGGATGTTTTGTAAGAAAATAATCAGTAGTAATAAATAAAAATATTTTTAATCACTTATTTCGCATATACAAACGCATATTAGATGTTCCAAATACGAAAAACTATTTTTCAATTCAATAGTTTTTGTTCAAATCGTTTTTTGCTAACATCTAGGAGAATTGTGGTTGCCAAATCAGAAACGTCAAAGTTAAACCAGAAAAAGTCTTGAAATTTTCATTCCTGCTTTCGTTACTTCCTTCCCTCTACATTTCTACTCCCCTCACCCAAGCTGTCAAAAAGACGAAAGACGAAACAACCGAAAAAACGAATCGTGTAATCGGGCACTTTACGATATCATGTGTCTTAAGCGCGACCCTAAAATTTGCAAAACAGAATGTCGCGTCAGGCTTCGGGCTTTGACAAGATAGGAATTTGACAGAATAAAAGATCTGTTTCTTTAAATTAATTTCTCATAATTTCCTTGCGGAAAATGGAGAACCAAGAGTGTCTCTGTTTTTATTTTATTTTTGGTGTGTAGAAATTTGTCAAATGTTTGAGAAGAATAATGCAGGGTCAAACAGGAAAAGCCAAACAAAGATCAACAACTATATGAAATGTAAGAACTGTTGTTGTGAAATGGAATCATGAATGGATCGATGTTCATGAGTTCGTTTTTACACTTTCCCGGCGAAATCGTCGCCCACTACTTAAACATCACAAGACCAGCATCATTCCATATATAACATGGAACACAATACTGAAGTGATCTTTTTATGGAAATTGTACACTTGTTCTATTTTTGGTGGGGGAAAGGCACCATTTTTATAAACAAATTTCAATTATACCTACAATAAAAATATGAAACCAAAAAAAAAAAACTCATTCGGTCCTCCATCTTAGTACTAACTCACCCGACGATGCTTGATTTCGGTGATCGGTCGAGAACTGAATAGCATGAATGAATGGACAGAAATGAAGATAAATCCCAAGCTTGCTCGCTAATACTACGTTTCCACCAGACACTTAACCGAGATTTAGAAAGATTATCACAAATCTCCTTGAAATCTATAAGATCTACCATACAAATTTTAATCTCCTCAAATGAAGATTTCAAATAAAACTCATTCAAATCTATTTGGAAACATTAGTTTGTCAAATCAAACAAACTTTTTTTTCGAAGAATAATTGTGAAACCGACCTATTTTCGTTTATTGACAGATGGAAATGTAAACAAAAACTATCTATCTCACTTCCACTTCATATCAAAAAAATGAACCACCATTTGAACGTTTTGCCATAATCCTCTTTTTGTGCAGTGGAAACACCAAACAAATCTCATTACCTAAATCTCTGTTTAGTGGTTGGTGGAAACGTAGTATAAGTTCTACCTTCTACTATTTCGGGGAGTTGAGAAAATCCAAAGTTGATCAACTCTAGAGTTGAAAATAAAAAGTTGAAAACATCAACTTTGAGTGTATAAAAACTATTTCTCAAGTTGACCGTAAAAATCCCAAAGTTATATTCAACTTTGAGTGAATAAATTAGGCCTAAAAGTTTGTATACAATCTCCGCAACTTTGTAGATGTTGCAGAATCTGTTCGTTCTCTCGTCTACATTTGCACGACGACTTTTGAGTCATGCCTTTTTTTTTAAATTAAATGCGTGGGAACGAGAACAAAGTAGTAGCCCGTAGCGTAATGGTTAGTGCGTTCGACTCAGTCGATTTCGATCTGTGAAGGAGTGAACACGTTATCGACTTTCACAGAAATTCCAACTAAAATCGCGAGTGACTTTCAAGTTTCTAGTTAGCCAAGCTATTTTCATATAGTTCGATAGCACAGTGGTAGAGGTGGCAGATCCCGGAGCCGAAGATAGCCGGTTCGAACCCAGGTCTGGGTCAAAATTTTTGTCGGCTTTTTTTCATAACCGGGAAGTCGAAAATATTATTGCGTGGGACAACAACCACATGAGTGACGTCAACGTTGCGGGATCACTGAAAGGTGGTGTCCCAGCAACAAAAAAGAAGCCGAAAACGGCAGCAGCAACTGGGTCATCGAATAATGTGCCAGCAACAACAGCTAAGCCAACGAAGGCAAATAAAGAAAAGCCAGCAACGGCAAATATACTAAAGCCAGCAACGGCACCAACAGCGGGGACATCGAAAGATGCCCTGGCAGCATTATCATCCGATGCCGGTACGGGACCACCAACCGATCAACCGAAAAAGAGGAGAAGGGTAAGGAGTGTACCCAATCTTGTAAAGCGCCGCTCCATCACCACAGCTCAGCTGCCAGCTAGATGGGGGGAGACGGCGCCTGAAGAAAACCAAATTACAGCAGCAAAAAGCAACCATCAACTTAATTCATCGTCATCCAAAGTCATAGATGACGAGGAAATACAATACATGTCCGAGGGTGGAGAAGGGCTCTACACCAGCGGTGATAAAGATGCGTTTGTGGACCTAACATCACCGTCCGCATCGGAGGAAGAGGAGGAGATAGAGGAGCAGGCCTTCCATAGCATGCTAAATGCTTAGAAAAAGCAGATTGACCAGCTCACAGCAGAGGTAAACCAATTGGTAGAAGCTCTCAAGATAAAACAAGAAGCTCGACGAGAGCGTGAGAGGCAGGAGCGGGCGAACAAAAAATCGCTACAGGCTCCACAAAAAGTAGCCCAACAGTTAAAAGACAATGCAGAGCTGCAATTGCCAACTAAGCAGCCCCAGCAACAGCAGCCAAACATACAGCTGTCAACAGAACAGCCACAGCAGCAGCAAGTACAAAAGCAACAACAACAGCAGACCCAGAAACAGCAGCAGCAACAGAAACAACAGCAGCAGAGACAACAAAAGCAGAAGGAACACCAGCAGCAGCCACAGCCGCCGATGAATAAAAAAGAGAAGGTGCCGCCCATTAATGTCTACAAGATGGACTTAAAAGAGACCATCGAACTATGTAAGTCGGCTATAGGCCAAAACTTTATTATTAAAAGACTTAGTTAAAAGACATGCTATCCACTGCTCTACAGTTGAGCAGCATAAGATAATTAAAAATTTGTTAAAAGCTTCCACAATTGAGTTCTTCAAAGCTTCACGCCGAAAGTCGAAAAGTTGCAAACGGTCCTCTTGAAGGGCATAGATTCCTGCACGGAACCGCAGGACCTCTTAAATGAGCTCCGCAAAAAGCGAACGTCGATCTCGACTTTATCGAGGTCAAGCCGTTTACCACAGTCCGAACAAGACGGGAGAAGAGGAATTTGTCCATCTTCCTTGTCCAGCTTTCGCCCAACAGCAAATTGGATAGTTTGAGGAGTATCTCCGTCCTCAACTACCAATATGTGACGTGGGATAAATTAAAGAGGCGCAGTGACATGCTTCAATGCATGCGCTGCCAAAGGTTCGGCCACGCTGCTGCAAACTGCGAAATGCAGTCACGCTGCGTTAAGTGTGGTGAGAACCACATAAAAGGAGAATGTAAGTTAGGTGAGGAAAGGGTCGAAGACAAGGCCCTGCTCAAATGTGCACTCTGCCGGAAAGACGGACACCCTGCTAGCTATCGGGGATGTCCGATCTTTCAGGAATTGAAAAATAAAAAAGCAAAACAAATAGAGGTAGAGAAACGCCCATAAACGCGCGCTCCCACAACAATGCCCGTTAACCCCCAAATCTCTTACGCCCAAATGGCGTCAGGGAGGGGAACAACGGTACAGCCTACGCCAAAGGCAGCCCCACAGGCCCCCGTGCCTAAGGCTCCGGCGGCACAGGCGGATATTATGACCTTGTTGGTGGCCATTCAGGGCCAATTAACAGGTCTTCAAAAACAGATCGGGGAGCAGGCAAAGCGGGTAGATCATCTTTACTCCTATTTGCCAAGCTCAACGCAATTTATAGGTAAAGGGCGCGCTGCCGGAGAGGCCCTTTAGGATCCTTGCTGAACCAGAAGCATAAATTTACTAACAATAATTACAATATCGTACGAAGAGATCGGCCCAACTCCACTTTTGGGGGAGGAGTCGCAATCTTTGTGCGAAAAGGCATTAATTATAAAGTTATATATAATAGTGAAGTACGTAGATTTCGGTTGCTTGAGGCGTGTATCGTATGCATTCCTCTCAAACATGGGAAGCGGATGTATGCGATTGCGGCTTATGCACCGGAATCACCTCAGCCAACTGAATTTTTAACAGAGCTCGAAAAACTTTTTCAATGCTTACAACTGAACTTGGAGGAGAATTACTATCTCATGGCCGGTGATTTGAATGCCAAACATGTAGATTGGGGAAATCAAATAAAAAATCCGAGAGGTAGCCATCTATTTAATTGGATGAATCAATACAACGTTGAGTATATGCTCCACCTTCTGGCTACTGATAGGCCTTCGTTTCCAAGAATCGGTTCCTATCTGGATCTATTGCTTAAGGACTCAAGACTGACAATTACTGAAACTGTGGGTCAACAACCTAGAAACTGTTTACGAACGATCGAGTACGACAGTAACCACTGCGGACTTGCTGCCGTAATTCAACTTCCAAACGAGCTCGTGGAGTTGGAGGAGTTGCAAAAAACAATACCAAAATACAAAGAACGCGAAGCCACAGACATGTACCGCAACGTGACCATCGACGCACTACACAGACAAAAAAGTGGACTTCTGACAAGACTTAAACTTTTGTACAGACGGTTTACTGACATACACGATCTGGAGATTAGGACACTGAAGTCGTCAATTAAAAACATCAACCAATTGATCAAGGAAAATTACCGGTTGTCTATTAATTTGTATTGGGACAACAAAATTCGGGCCGTTAATTCTAGCGACCCGAGTATGTTTCCTCAAATTAATAAAATATTTAGACGGAATGATCAAAACCAACTTCCGTGTCTTAAGCTTCTGAGAACGACAGAGAACAGAGACGTACTTCTGACAGTAGGCACAGATCCAGAGGAAGCCGTCTTGGACGATGACCTCTTTATAATCGAAGATCCTCGTGAGAAAGTGGAGGCTGTAGGGGCTGCTTTCCAGCAAGTGTACAAGGTGAATGCTAGCATTCGCCCGAACCATGACCTGGAAAACAGAGCCTTGCTTCACCACTTCTACCTTCGAAATGAAATGACGCAATGGCGATCAGAGAATCTCGGTTTCACCGGGTTCAATGAAGAACACTTGGCAAACGCCACCATCGCCGAGCGAAACGGGGCTAATTCCCTGTTAATTTCGAAAGTTTAACTCCAGCTCATCTTCGCTTCGTTAAAGAAAAAGAAGTCAGCAGGAATCGATGGTATATCCAACGTTGTACTGCGATATCTGCCTCAGGAAGCAGTTGACATTTATGCCACACTGTTTAACAACGCTCTGAATAATGCATATTATCCAGGGCGGTGGAAGACAGCTGTGGTTCATCCTCTCCCGAAAAAGGGAAAGGACAACTCCAATCCGGCGAATCTCCGGTCGATAAGTCTTCCTCCGAGTATCAGTAAGGTATTTGAGAAAGTTATAAATAGAGCTCTGTCCAAGTGGGCGGAGGACAACAATATCATACCGGACAATTAGTTCGGTTTTAAGGCCGGACATGATACCATTCATGCCGCGTCTAAGCTCGTTTCTGATGTCCAATGGAACAAATCTAAAAGACAGTGTACGGGTGCTTGTCTGGTTGACTTGGAGAAAGCTTTCGACACCGTATGGTTAGAAGGTCTGTATCTAAAGCTAGCCAGACTGGGCATAAGTAAACCGCTTTTATATATGCTTTTATATAAAATAAAAAAATGATACTGATACCAAGTTTTTTTTTTACATCTTTCTTGGTAAAAAATAAAACCAGATCGATATAAGTATGTAATTAGTTCTTAGGCCGAAAGGCAATAGTATTAAGTTATTGTTTAACTTAGAGCGCCCGCTCAGGGCCAGTAAGTTAGTTGTAAGATATTGATAAGAAGGCTAGTTTTTATGAATTTTTGTCTAGCATTAAGATAGTTTTAAGTTGAATTTAAAATAAAAATGAATTAAAAAAAAAATTAGTGCGTTCGACTGTCACGCTGGAGGTCTGGGATCGCTTCCCAGCCTCGTCCACCTAAAAAAAAACTAAAAAGTTTTTTTCATGGCTACTGCCTCTTGCGAGGAATTGACAAATCCTCCAAGAGTATCACTTGTCACGAATAAGTGCTGCTCGTCTAGCCGTTCGGATTCGGCATAAAACTGTAGGTCCCTTCCATTCCTGTCGAGAGGCGCACACAGGAATGTTTGCAAATCGTTAGCCACTAGGCCCTGGTTGTTCATGAGCCGTTGTGCCACCCGATTTATTTATTTTGTTTTTTTATTTATTTAGAACGAGAACAAAATCTGAACTCACTTTCGCGATAATCTAACAAATTTCGACAAGTCATGGCTCAAAAGTCGTCGTGCAAAAGCAGACGCTGAAAATGGACTGAAAAGTACTCATTATACACAGAACTTACTTTTTTCCCTGTCTATCATCGTAAAGTGCATACCTAATAAAGTATTATATCAAAGTAACATTTCATTAAAATGCAAATCTTACCTTATTTATGTACATACATTATATTGTGCGTTTAGTCACTAGGTATGTATTGCAAGTAAATAAAATAGTGTCTTTTAATTTCTATTAAGAAAACCTACATTGAAGAATAAAAATACTCTGGCATCAGAAGTACGCAAACCAAAGTGAATTTACTCTCCGGAACCTAAATTCATAATTAATCGAACACGTCCAAGGAGGGTAGGTACTGACAAAACAGCTGTGAAGAATCAAACGTTTTTTTTTCTTTTGAAATAAAACAAAATATAGAATAGATTTCATAAGAAATTTATTAATTTTATTGCTTTTGGTAATGTTAATAATATGTATTTTGATTCAATCAGTACAACTATAAAATGTAGGTATCTGCTGGAATAATTAAAATGAAAATACATAATTATGTATGCAATTTATTTTGCAGAATCTCCATACGAAGTACTGGATATTGAACCACAATAAAAAAAACTCATATTAACTAGATAATTTCACTGCTGCTGTTTTTGCATTTATTAATCGAGTCACTCAAATAAATAAAATATTTAGTTTTTTATTGATACAAATTATTGAAAGAGTTTTTTTTAAAATAAGAAATGCTAAATTGAATAAAAACTTTCGCACCCAAATTAAATCTAACCACAACAAAAATAAAATGAGAATTGTGAACTGTCAAAGCGAAGCCAGAACAGAAAATAGATCTATTCGGGCGTTGGAGCTCGCGCTTACGATATTTACGATCTGAAGCGACGCAATGCCTGAGGTAACATTTTGGTTTGTTTCATACGAATTCATTGTCTTTATTCAATATGTCAAAGTCGGAGCGACCTAACGCGTGATTGTGATTTGGCTATAAAGGTTTATGTTAAGTGCAGTTATTTGATTCAGTTACAAAGTCCGTATCAGAGACTATGTTTGGAACTGAACCTTGATTCACAACCTGAACAGGAAATTCATTTGTATTATTGGTACTATGATGTTTGGGATTGTTTGTGAGATTTGATTTGTTTGGGGGTGGGCCAGAGTTTTTAACAAGTAATGAGTTATCACGTCCTCTTTTATTACTTTTCTTGGCATCTGATACGTGTTTAGCTGAACCTGACTGGGCAAGCAGATCCTTTTCTAGATCTTTTATCAAAAGACTAACAGAAAAAGGTTCACTTACTAAATCATCAGTCGAAGTGGCTGTATTTACCATGTAATTAGCGAAAGTAAGGGAATTGAAATTAGAGACAGCAGTGTTAAACATGCTAAGCAGTTCTTCAAAACCTTTTGAAAGGTTCTTAATATCTGCTTTAAAGGAAGACATTTTGAAAGCTAATTGAGATACAGACAACTTGTGGCAATCGGTGCAATACCAAAAAGCAAATTTAGAATTTGATATTTTGTCAATAAATGCATTAGCTGATCCAATGCACTTTGCATGATAAATATTACCACAAAGTCCATAACAGGCAAAAAGCGGTGAAGACTGCGATCCATCTGAACAATTTTTTGCCGAGCAAACCATTGTTTTTAATTTGAAAAGTTTAAGAAATTTACTTGAAGAGAGAAAAAAAAATAGAAAAAAGAAAAAGATTGAAGATTGAAAAAAATAGAGTTAAATGGCAGGATTCGAACCCACGTTGCGAAAATTACAAACTTAAGCCGATCACCGCGCTTTTTTTTTTTTAATTCATTTTTATTTTTCATTTTTATTATAACTATCTTAAAGCTAGACAAAAATTCATGAAAAACTAGCCTACTTATCAATATCTTAAAAATATCTTACTGGCCCTAATCGGGCGCTCTAAATTAAACAATAACTTAATGCTAATGCATTTCGACCTACGAGCTACTTAAAAATAATATCTTATCTATGGTTTTATTTTTTACCAAGAAAGATTGGAAAAAACTTGGTTTTATTATCATTTTTTACATAAATCTTACATACTACCTAAAAATATCTTAAAACTAATTAAAAATACTTAAACTACTTAAAACTACTATAAAACTACTTGCAACTACTTAAAAGCTAGAACAGCCACAGCAAGCATTTTTCATTTTTGTTATTTTTTTGTTTGATTTTGTTGTTTTATAATTTTTTGTGCCACCCTGACTGTCCCTCTTTATAACTTTAACACCTAAAACTATGTAAGTCGGCCAAGACGAAAAGGCTAATTCAACTAAATATATCATATATCATTGTAATTCAACCACCAAAACTGGTTCTCCTGTTTTACTCTCTCTCTCCGGTCCCGATCGGACACAGTCCTACTGAACCGAAGGCGCTCTGCTCCGTCCTGTGCGAGGACGTCTCGACTATAAAGGAGTCGCCTGTCTACAGTTCTGCGGCCGACGTGGTAGATTAGCGTAACTGCCGCTCTATCCTGTATCAGCCTTCAACTGTCTAAATAGAGGAAAGCATCGGGTGGGATAAATCCACTTAAACGCACACTTTCGTAGTAATCAGTGTTGGGGTAGTAAGCCCCAAAAATTAAGCTATTAGCCGAGGACATCGCTCTTGCGATGTGACCCCGAATCAGCTTGAGTATAAAATTATCGATTCTGTTAATGTTGGCTCCATTGTATAGAACCTCGTTGCAATAATAATGTTTGTACTCCGACTCTGGTGTTCTGTGTAATCCAAGGCAGCGTCGAAGACACACCCTCTCAAACACCCGAATCCTTTCCATTTGAGATGAGGCAACGTTGAACCACACCGGGCATCCATAGGCAATCATTGGCCGGATAAGGGCCATGTAGCAAATCACCTTAACCCTGCAAAAGCTCCCCTGGCTCTGGTCAGAGCAGCATTTATATGTCTGTCGAAATACAAATACTGATCCATCCAGATGCCAAGTGGATGTCCATGTGGCCCTACGATCACCAGCTTGCGCCAGTTCTTTCTTGTATCCCTAGGGGCTCCGTGCAATGGAGTCCTAAACAGAATGGTTTCGGATTTCTGAAAGTTGATTTTCAACTTCCAGTCATCGCAATATCGCTGAATCTTGTCGAAGTCACGCTGTAAGAGAATTCTGATGACCTCAACTGTTGGAGCTGTTCTGTACGCAATTAGATCGTCGGCATACGCTATGGCATAGGCTAGACTACCTATCAGATCGCTGGTGTAAATACTGAAGAGTATCGGTGAGTTAACCGCTCCCTGCTGAAGACCATTTTTGATTTCGAAGGTTGCGGTAGAAGTTACATTGCCAATTTTGACAACAAACTTTCTACCATTGAGCATATCATAAAGCATATATAAAAGTAGTTTACTTATGCCCAGTCTGGCTAGCTTTAGATACAGACCTTCTAACCATACGGTGTCAAAAGCTTTCTCCAAGTCAACCAGACAAGCACTCGTACACTGTCTTTTAGATTTGTTCCATTGGACATCAGAAACGAGTTTAGACGCGGCATGAATGGTGTCATGTCCGGCCTTAAAACCGAACTGATTGTCCGGTATGATATTGTTGTCCTCCGCCCACTTGGACAGAGCTCTATTTATAACTTTCTCAAATACCTTACTGATACTCGGAAGAAGACTTATCGACCGGAGATTCGCCGGATTGGAGTTGTCCTTTCCCTTTTTCGGGAGAGGATGAACCACAGCTGTCTTCCACCGCCTTGGATAATATGCATTATTCAGAGCGTTGTTAAACAGTGTGTCAACTGCTTCCTGAGGCAGATGTTGCAGTACAACGTTGGATATACCATCGATTCCTGCTGACTTCTTTTTCTTTAATGAAGCGAAGATGAGCTGGAGCTCAACTTTCGAAATTAACAGGGAATTAGCCCCGTTTCGCTCGGCGATGGTGGCGTTTGCCAAGTGTTCTTCATTGAACCCAGTGAAACCGAGGTTCTCTGATCGCCATTGCGTCATTTGATTTCGAAGGTAGAAATGGTGAAGCAAGCTCTGTTTTCCAGGTCATGGTTCGGGCGAATGCTTGCATTCACCTTGTACACTTGCTGGAAAGCAGCCCCCACAGCCTCCACTTTCTCACGAGGATCTTCGATTATAAACAGGTCATCGTCCAAGACGGCTTCCTCTGGATCCATGCCTGCCATCAGAAGTATGTCTCTGTTTTCTGTCGTTCTCTGAAGTTTAAGACATGGAAGTTCGTTTTGATCATTCCGTCTGAATATTTTATTAATTTGAGGAAACATACTCGGGTCGCTAGAATTAACGGCCCGAATTTTGTTGTCCCAATACAAATTAATAGACAACCGGTAATTTTCCTTGATCAATTGGTTGATGTTTTTAATTGACGACTTCAGTGTCCTAATCTCCAGATCGTGTATGTCAGTAAAACGTCTGTACAAGAGTTTCAGTCTTGTCAAAAGTCCACTGTGTAGTCTGTGTAGTGCGTTGATGGTCGCGTTGCGGTACATGTCTGTGGCTTCGCGTTCTTTGTATTTTGGTATTGTTCGTTGGATTGTACTGTCCATCTTTTCCAAGTAATCGTCAATTTCGATATGTTAAATTCCAGTCATTTGGTGGGGATATGTTGTTCGTTCGTAGTTCACTCGATAAAGCGCTGGTAAAGCGTGGCCAGCGAGTCTTACTGTAATTGTAAGAGTGCACCGGTACATAATCCTTCAACTCCACGAGCTCGTTCGGAAGTTGAAATACGGCAGCAAGTCCGCAGTGGTCACTGTCGTACTCGATCGTTCGTAAACAGTTTCTTGGTCGTTGACCCACAGTGTCAGTAATTGTCAGTCTTGAGTCCTTAAGCAATAGATCCAGATAGGAACCGATTCTTGGAAACGAAGGCCTATCAGTAGCCAGAAGGTCGAGCATATACTCAAAGTGGTATTGACACATCCAATTAAATAGATGGCTACCTCTCGGATTTTGTATTTGATTTCCCCAATCTACATGTTTGGCATTCAAATCACCGGCCATGAGATAGTAATTCTCTTCCGAGTTCAGTTGTAAGCATTGAAAAAGTTTTTCGAGCTCTGTTAAAAATTCAGTTGGCTGAGGTGATTCCGGTGCATAAGCCGCAATCGCATACATCCGCTTCCCATGTTTGAGAGGAATGCATACGATACACGCCTCAAGCAACTGAAATCTGCGTACTTCACTATTATAAATTACTTTTTAATTTATGCCTTTTCGTACAAAGATTGCGACTCCTCTCCCCAAAGTGGAGTTGAGCCGATCTCTTCGCACGATATTGTACTTATTGTTAGCCAATTTATGTTTCTGGTTCAGCTTAGTTTCGCTGGCCATAAACACATCTGGACTTTGATCTTTCAACAATTGGAATAGATTTGCTCTACGTTCGGTTCTTATCAATGAATTTATATTCACAGCAAGGATCTTAAATGGCCTCTCCAGCAGCGCGCCCTTAACCTATAAAGTGCGTTAAGCTCGGCAAAGCAGAGTAGATATTGTCCACCCTTTCCGCCTGCTCACTTATCTGGTTTTGAAGTCCTGCTATTTGGCTCTGAATGGCCAGTAGCAAACCTCTTATTTCTTATTTGTGCGTCCGGAGCCTTAGGCACGAGGGCCGGTGGGGCTGCCTTTGGCGCAGGCTGTACCATGTTTCCCTTTCCTGACGCCATTTGGCCGTAGGAAATTTGGAGATTAACGGAAATTGTTGTTTGAGGACGCATTGGTGGGCGTCTCTCTACCTCTGCTTGCCTTGCCTCTTTGTTATGTTTCAATTGCTGAAACGTCGGACATCCCCGATAGTTTGCAGGGTGCCTGTCGCCTCGGCAAAGTGCACATTTAAGTTGGGTCAATTCGACCCGTTCCTGCCCGAGCTTACACTCTCCTACAATGTGGTTCTCATCACACTTGACGCAGCGTGATTGCAGCGTGGCCGAACCTTTGGCAACGCATGCATTGAAGCATGTCGCCGCGCCTCTTTAATTTGTCCCATGTGACAATCTGGTAGTTGAGGACGGAGTTACTCCTCAAACTATCCAGTTTGCTGCTGGCCGAAAGCTGTACTAGGAAGAACGGAAGGTTCCGTTTCTCCCGTCTGGCTCTAACTGTAGCGAACGGCTTAACCCCGGTAAACTCGAGATCATCGCTCGCTTTTCGACGGAGCTCATTTAAGAGCACCTGAGGTTCCGTGCAGGAATCTATGCCCTTTAGAAGGACCGTTTGAAACTTTTATATTTTCGGAGTAAAACTGAAGAACTCAGTTGTTGTTTCTTTCAATAAATCTTTTATTTTAATATTGGTCCAAAGTGGATCATTGAATAGAATGCCTATCTTCACTTATTCGTTTAATAAAAAAGTTTTCGCCTATGGCCGACTTACATTATTTTATGGTATCCTCTAACTCCATCTTGTATGCGTTGATGGGTGGCACCTTTTCTTTTTTGTTTTTGGGTAGCTGTGGCTGTTGCTGTTGACTCTGCTGCTGTTGTATCTGCTGCTGCTGGTTCTGCTGCTGTTGTTTCTGCTTCTGTTGTTGTTGCCTTTGCTGTTTAGGCTGCTGCTGTGGCTGTTGTTGTTGCAGCCTATTTTGTTGCTGCTCTGGTTGTTGTTTCTGTTGTTGGGGCTGCTCGTTTGTCGGTTGCAACTCCGCATTTTTAATTTGCTGTTGCGCTACTTTTGGTGGAACCTGTAGCGACTTTTTTAACTCCCGCTCCTGCTTTTCACGCTCTCGTCGAGCTATTTGTTTGTATTTGAGGGCCTTTACTATTGCATGCACCTCTGCTCTTAGCTGCTCGATCTGTCGTCGATTTTCCTTAACGATGCTATTGAGAGCATGCTCCGCTCTTTCCTCCTCTTTAGATGCCTGGTCTGTTGCATTTTTGTCATCATCGTTGGTGTGGTGCTCTTCTCCACCCTCAGACATGTATTCTATTTCCTCGTCATCGATGACTTTGGATGACGAGGAATTAACTTTCTGATGCATTTCACTGCTTGCTGCTTTTGTTTGGCTTCCCTCTTGCACCGTCTTCCTAACATCAGCTAGAAAGCTAGAACAGCCACAGCAAGCATTTTTCATTTTTGTTATTTTTTTGTTTGATTTTGTTGTTTTATAATTTTTTGTGCCACCCTGACTGTCCCTCTTTATAACTTTAACACCTAAAACTATGTAAGTCGGCCAAGACGAAAAGGCTAATTCAACTAAATATATCATATATCATTGTAATTCAACCACCAAAACTGGTTCTCCTGTTTTACTCTCTCTCTCCGGTCCCGATCGGACACAGTCCTACTGAACCGAAGGCGCTCTGCTCCGTCCTGTGCGAGGACGTCTCGACTATAAAGGAGTCGCCTGTCTACAGTTCTGCGGCCGACGTGGTAGATTAGCGTAACTGCCGCTCTATCCTGTATCAGCCTTCAACTGTCTAAATAGAGGAAAGCATCGGGTGGGATAAATCCACTTAAACGCACACTTTCGTAGTAATCAGTGTTGGGGTAGTAAGCCCCAAAAATTAAGCTATTAGCCGAGGACATCGCTCTTGCGATGTGACCCCGAATCAGCTTGAGTATAAAATTATCGATTCTGTTAATGTTGGCTCCATTGTATAGAACCTCGTTGCAATAATAATGTTTGTACTCCGACTCTGGTGTTCTGTGTAATCCAAGGCAGCGTCGAAGACACACCCTCTCAAACACCCGAATCCTTTCCATTTGAGATGAGGCAACGTTGAACCACACCGGGCATCCATAGGCAATCATTGGCCGGATAAGGGCCATGTAGCAAATCACCTTAACCCTGCTGTCAAGACGGCTGCTATAAAACAACCGTTTTGTCAGGGCAAAAGCTCCCCTGGCTCTGGTCAGAGCAGCATTTATATGTCTGTCGAAATACAAATACTGATCCATCCAGATGCCAAGTGGATGTCCATGTGGCCCTACGATCACCAGCTTGCGCCAGTTCTTTCTTGTATCCCTAGGGGCTCCGTGCAATGGAGTCCTAAACAGAATGGTTTCGGATTTCTGAAAGTTGATTTTCAACTTCCAGTCATCGCAATATCGCTGAATCTTGTCGAAGTCACGCTGTAAGAGAATTCTGATGACCTCAACTGTTGGAGCTGTTCTGTACGCAATTAGATCGTCGGCATACGCTATGGCATAGGCTAGACTACCTATCAGATCGCTGGTGTAAATACTGAAGAGTATCGGTGAGTTAACCGCTCCCTGCTGAAGACCATTTTTGATTTCGAAGGTTGCGGTAGAAGTTACATTGCCAATTTTGACAACAAACTTTCTACCATTGAGCATATCATAAAGCATATATAAAAGTAGTTTACTTATGCCCAGTCTGGCTAGCTTTAGATACAGACCTTCTAACCATACGGTGTCAAAAGCTTTCTCCAAGTCAACCAGACAAGCACTCGTACACTGTCTTTTAGATTTGTTCCATTGGACATCAGAAACGAGTTTAGACGCGGCATGAATGGTGTCATGTCCGGCCTTAAAACCGAACTGATTGTCCGGTATGATATTGTTGTCCTCCGCCCACTTGGACAGAGCTCTATTTATAACTTTCTCAAATACCTTACTGATACTCGGAAGAAGACTTATCGACCGGAGATTCGCCGGATTGGAGTTGTCCTTTCCCTTTTTCGGGAGAGGATGAACCACAGCTGTCTTCCACCGCCTTGGATAATATGCATTATTCAGAGCGTTGTTAAACAGTGTGTCAACTGCTTCCTGAGGCAGATGTTGCAGTACAACGTTGGATATACCATCGATTCCTGCTGACTTCTTTTTCTTTAATGAAGCGAAGATGAGCTGGAGCTCAACTTTCGAAATTAACAGGGAATTAGCCCCGTTTCGCTCGGCGATGGTGGCGTTTGCCAAGTGTTCTTCATTGAACCCAGTGAAACCGAGGTTCTCTGATCGCCATTGCGTCATTTGATTTCGAAGGTAGAAATGGTGAAGCAAGCTCTGTTTTCCAGGTCATGGTTCGGGCGAATGCTTGCATTCACCTTGTACACTTGCTGGAAAGCAGCCCCCACAGCCTCCACTTTCTCACGAGGATCTTCGATTATAAACAGGTCATCGTCCAAGACGGCTTCCTCTGGATCCATGCCTGCTATCAGAAGTATGTCTCTGTTTTCTGTCGTTCTCTGAAGTTTAAGACATGGAAGTTCGTTTTGATCATTCCGTCTGAATATTTTATTAATTTGAGGAAACATACTCGGGTCGCTAGAATTAACGGCCCGAATTTTGTTGTCCCAATACAAATTAATAGACAACCGGTAATTTTCCTTGATCAATTGGTTGATGTTTTTAATTGACGACTTCAGTGTCCTAATCTCCAGATCGTGTATGTCAGTAAAACGTCTGTACAAGAGTTTCAGTCTTGTCAAAAGTCCACTGTGTAGTCTGTGTAGTGCGTTGATGGTCGCGTTGCGGTACATGTCTGTGGCTTCGCGTTCTTTGTATTTTGGTATTGTTCGTTGGATTGTACTGTCCATCTTTTCCAAGTAATCGTCAATTTCGATATGTTAAATTCCAGTCATTTGGTGGGGATATGTTGTTCGTTCGTAGTTCACTCGATAAAGCGCTGGTAAAGCGTGGCCAGCGAGTCTTACTGTAATTGTAAGAGTGCACCGGTACATAATCCTTCAACTCCACGAGCTCGTTCGGAAGTTGAAATACGGCAGCAAGTCCGCAGTGGTCACTGTCGTACTCGATCGTTCGTAAACAGTTTCTTGGTCGTTGACCCACAGTGTCAGTAATTGTCAGTCTTGAGTCCTTAAGCAATAGATCCAGATAGGAACCGATTCTTGGAAACGAAGGCCTATCAGTAGCCAGAAGGTCGAGCATATACTCAAAGTGGTATTGACACATCCAATTAAATAGATGGCTACCTCTCGGATTTTGTATTTGATTTCCCCAATCTACATGTTTGGCATTCAAATCACCGGCCATGAGATAGTAATTCTCTTCCGAGTTCAGTTGTAAGCATTGAAAAAGTTTTTCGAGCTCTGTTAAAAATTCAGTTGGCTGAGGTGATTCCGGTGCATAAGCCGCAATCGCATACATCCGCTTCCCATGTTTGAGAGGAATGCATACGATACACGCCTCAAGCAACTGAAATCTGCGTACTTCACTATTATAAATTACTTTTTAATTTATGCCTTTTCGTACAAAGATTGCGACTCCTCCCCCCAAAGTGGAGTTGAGCCGATCTCTTCGCACGATATTGTACTTATTGTTAGCCAATTTATGTTTCTGGTTCAGCTTAGTTTCGCTGGCCATAAACACATCTGGACTTTGATCTTTCAACAATTGGAATAGATTTGCTCTACGTTCGGTTCTTATCAATGAATTTATATTCACAGCAAGGATCTTAAATGGCCTTTCCAGCAGCGCGCCCTTAACCTATAAAGTGCGTTAAGCTCGGCAAAGCAGAGTAGATATTGTCCACCCTTTCCGCCTGCTCACTTATCTGGTTTTGAAGTCCTGCTATTTGGCTCTGAATGGCCAGTAGCAAACCTCTTATTTCTTATTTGTGCGTCCGGAGCCTTAGGCACGAGGGCCGGTGGGGCTGCCTTTGGCGCAGGCTGTACCATGTTTCCCTTTCCTGACGCCATTTGGCCGTAGCAAATTTGGAGATTAACGGAAATTGTTGTTTGAGGACGCATTGGTGGGCGTCTCTCTACCTCCGCTTGCCTTGCCTCTTTGTTATGTTTCAATTGCTGAAACGTCGGACATCCCCGATAGTTTGCAGGGTGCCTGTCGCCTCGGCAAAGTGCACATTTAAGTTGGGTCAATTCGACCCGTTCCTGCCCGAGCTTACACTCTCCTACAATGTGGTTCTCATCACACTTGACGCAGCGTGATTGCAGCGTGGCCGAACCTTTGGCAACGCATGCATTGAAGCATGTCGCCGCGCCTCTTTAATTTGTCCCATGTGACAATCTGGTAGTTGAGGATGGAGTTACTCCTCAAACTATCCAGTTTGCTGCTGGCCGAAAGCTGTACTAGGAAGAACGGAAGGTTCCGTTTCTCCCGTCTGGCTCTAACTGTAGCGAACGGCTTAACCCCGGTAAACTCGAGATCGTCGCTCGCTTTTCGACGGAGCTCATTTAAGAGCACCTGAGGTTCCGTGCAGGAATCTATGCCCTTTAGAAGGACCGTTTGAAACTTTTATATTTTCGGAGTAAAACTGAAGAACTCAGTTGTTGTTTCTTTCAATAAATCTTTTATTTTAATATTGGTCCAAAGTGGATCATTGAATAGAATGCCTATCTTCACTTATTCGTTTAATAAAAAAGTTTTCGCCTATGGCCGACTTACATTATTTTATGGTATCCTCTAACTCCATCTTGTATGCGTTGATGGGTGGCACCTTTTCTTTTTTGTTTTTGGGTAGCTGTGGCTGTTGCTGTTGACTCTGCTGCTGTTGTATCTGCTGCTGCTGGTTCTGCTGCTGTTGTTTCTGCTTCTGTTGTTGTTGCCTTTGCTGTTTAGGCTGCTGCTGTGGCTGTTGTTGTTGCAGCCTATTTTGTTGCTGCTCTGGTTGTTGTTTCTGTTGTTGGGGCTGCTCGTTTGTCGGTTGCAACTCCGCATTTTTAATTTGCTGTTGCGCTACTTTTGGTGGAACCTGTAGCGACTTTTTTAACTCCCGCTCCTGCTTTTCACGCTCTCGTCGAGCTATTTGTTTGTATTTGAGGGCCTTTACTATTGCATGCACCTCTGCTCTTAGCTGCTCGATCTGTCGTCGATTTTCCTTAACGATGCTATTGAGAGCATGCTCCGCTCTTTCCTCCTCTTTAGATGCCTGGTCTGTTGCATTTTTGTCATCATCGTTGGTGTGGTGCTCTTCTCCACCCTCAGACATGTATTCTATTTCCTCGTCATCGATGACTTTGGATGACGAGGAATTAACTTTCTGATGCATTTCACTGCTTGCTGCTTTTGTTTGGCTTCCCTCTTGCACCGTCTTCCTAACATCAGCTGGCAGCTGTGCTGAAGGGGCAGTGGGACGTGCACTGCGCTTCACCAAATTCGGAACATAGTGCTGTTTTTTCCTTTTGAAGCTGCTTGTTGCTAGGGCATATTTTGATGTCCCCGCTTTGGCTGCCGTTGTCGGCTTTATTGTTGTTATTGCCTTGTTATCCACTGGGACATCTTTCGATGCTTCAATTGCTGGTGCCGTTGCTGGCATTGTTGTTGGTGCTGGTGCACCACCTTTCGGTGGCCCCGCACTCTTTTTTCCTTCACGCAAATGAGTTTTTTCCCACTCT
Source organism: Melangyna quadrimaculata (assembly GCA_949320155.1). NCBI lineage: Eukaryota > Metazoa > Arthropoda > Insecta > Diptera > Syrphidae > Melangyna > Melangyna quadrimaculata. The sequence continues at coordinate 115,448,940 of OX439483.1, forward strand.
ATGAAGTTTTCGACTTCTCTGTTGTGGAAAAAAGCCGATAAAATATTTGACCCCGACTGGGGTTTGAACCGGCTATCTTCGGCTTCGGGATCGGCCACTTTTTTTTTTTTTTTTTTTTTTTTTTAATTCATTTTTATTTTCATTTAACTTATAACTATCTTAATGCTAGACAAAAATTCATAAAAACTAGCCTACTTATCAATATCTTACAACTAACTTACTGGCCCTAGGCGGGCGCTCTAAGTCAAACAATATCTTAATACTAATGCCTTGCGGCCTAAGAACTAATTATATACTAAAATCTAACTGGTTTTATTTTTCACCAAGAAAGATTGGGAAAAACTTGGTTTCTATATCATTTTTTTAATTTTTTATATAAAACTTACAACTACCTAAAAAAATATCTTAACACTAATTAAAACTACTTAGACTACTTAAGACTACTATAAAACTACTTATAACTACCTTAAAAACTAGAACAGCCACAGCAGGCGTTTTTAATTTTGTATTTTTTTTTTTATTTGATTTTGTTGTTTTATATTTTTTTTTTGTTTGATTTTGTTGTTTTATAATTTTTTTTTTGTGCCACCCTGACTGTCCCTACTTAAATCTAATAAACCTAAAACTATGTAAGTCGACCAAGACCAGAACTATATCTGAGTCAACTTTAAAAATTTTCATTTTCAGCATTAAGCCACCAAAACTGGCTCTCCTGCTTCACCCTATCTCTTCGGTCCCTATCAGACACAGTCCTACTGAACCGAAGTCGCTCAGCTCCACCTTGTGCGATGACGTCTCGACTATAAAGTAGTCGCCTATCCACAGTTCTACGGCAGACGTGGTAGATTAGCGGAACCGCCTCTCTATCCTGTATCAGCCCCCGACTGTCTAAATAGAAGAATGCGTTAGGTGGAATATAACCGCTCAAACGCACACTCTCAAAGTATTCGTTGTTGGGGTAGTAAGCCCCAAAAATTAAGCTATTAGCCGAGGACATCGCTCTTGCAATGTGACCCCGAATCAGCTTGAGTATAAAATTATCGATTCTGTTAATGTTGGCTCCATTGTATAGAACCTCGTTGGAATAATAATGTTTGTACTCCGACTCTGGTGTTCTGTGTAATCCAAGGCAGCGGCGAAGACACTGTCTCTCAAACACCCGAATCTTTTCCATTTGAGATGGGGCAACGTTGAACCACACCGGGCATCCATAGGCAATCATTGGCCGAATAAGGGCCATGTAGCAAATCACCTTAACCCTGCTGTCAAGACGGCTGCTATAAAACAACCGTTTTGTCAGGGCAAAAGCTCCCCTGGCTCTGGTCAGAGCAGCATTTATATGTCTGTCGAAATACAAATACTGATCCATCCAGATGCCAAGTGGATGTCCATGTGGCCCTACGATCACCAGCTTGCGCCAGTTCTTTCTTGTATCCCTAGGGGCTCCACGCAATGGAGTCCTGAACAGAATGGTTTCGGATTTCTGAAAGTTGATTTTCAACTTCCAGTCATCGCAATATCGCTGAATCTTGTCGAAGTCACGCTGTAAGAGAATTCTGATGACCTCAACTGTTGGAGCTGATCTGTACGCAATTAGATCGTCGGCATACGCTATGGCATGGGCTAGACTACCTATCAGATCGCTGGTGTAAATACTGAATAGAATCGGTGAGTTCACCGCTCCCTGTTGAAGACCATTTTTAATTTCGAAGGTTGTGGTAGAAGTTACATTGCCAATTTTGACAACAAACTTTCTACCATTGAGCATATCATGAAGCATATATAAAAGCGGTTTACTTATGCCCAGTCTGGCTAGCTTTAGATATAGACCTTCTAACCATACGGTGTCGAAAGGTTTCTCCAAGTCAACCAGACAAGCACCCGTACACTGTCTTTTAGATTTGTTCCATTGGACATCAGAAACGAGTTTAGACGCGGCATGAATGGTGTCATGTCCCACCTTAAAACCGAACTGATTATCCGGTATGATATTGTTGTCCTCCGCCCACTTGGACAGAGCTCTATTTATAACTTTCTCAAATACCTTACTGATACTCGGAGGAAGACTTATCGACCGGAGATTCGCCGGATTGGAGTTGTCCTTTCCCTTTTTCGGGAGAGGATGAACCACAGCTGTTTTCCAGCGCCCTGGATAATATGCATTATTCAGAGCGTTGTTAAACAGTGTGGCATAAATGTCAACTGCTTCCTGAGGCAGATGTCGCAGTACAACGTTGGATATACCATCGATTCCTGCTGACTTCTTTTTCTTTAATGAAGCGAAGATGAGCTGGAGCTCAACTTTCGAAATTAACAGGGAATTAGCCCCGTTTCGCTCGGCGATGGTGGCGTTTGCCAAGTATTCTTCATTGAACCCGGTGAAACCGAGATTCTCTGATCGCCATTGCGTCATTTCATTTCGAAGGTAGAAGTGGTGAAGCAAGGCTCTGTTCTCCAGGTCATGGTTCGGGCGAATGCTAGCATTCACCTTATACACTTGCTGGAAAGCAGCCCCCACAGCCTCCACTTTCTCACGAGGATCTTCGATTATAAAGAGGTCATCGTCCAAGACGGCTTCCTCTGGATCTATGCCTGCTATCAGAAGTACGTCTCTGTTCTCTGTCGTTCTCTGAAGCTTAAGACACGGAAGTTCGTTCTGATCATTCCGTCTAAATATTTTATTAATTTGAGGAAACATACTCGGGTCGCTAGAATTAACGGCCCGAATTTTGTTGTCCCAGTACAAATTAATAGACAACCGGTAGTTTTCTTTGATCAGTTGGTTGATGTTTTTGATAGACGACTTCAGTGTCCTAATCTCCAGATCGTGTCTGTCAGTAAATCGCCTGTACAAGAGTTTCAGTCTTGTCAAAAGTCCACTTTTTTGTCTGTGTAGTGCGTCGATAGTTGCGTTGCGGTACATGTCGGTGGCTTCGCGTTCTTTGTATTTCGGTATTGTTTTTTCCATTGTTCGTTGGATTGTACTGTTCATTTTTTCCAGGTAATCGTCAATTTCCGTATTTGTTAAATTCCTGTCATTTGGTGGGGATATATTGCTAGTACCTAGTTCGCTCGATAGAGCGCTGGTGAAGCGTGGCCAGCGAGTCTTACTGTAGTTGTAAGAATGCACTGGCACATACTCTTCCAACTCCACGAGCTCGTTCGGAAGTTGAATTACGGCAAATAGTCCGCAGTGGTCACTGTCGTACTCTATCGTTCGTAAACAGTTTCTAGGTTGTTGACCCACAGTGTCAGTAATAGTCAGTCTTGAGTCCTTAAGCAATAGATCCAGATAGGAATCGCTTCTTGGAAACGAAGGCCTATCAGTAGCCAGAAGGTCGAGCATATACTCAACGTTGTATTGATTCATCCAATTAAATAGATGGCTACCTCTCGGATTTTGTATTTGATTTCCCCATACTACATGTTTGGCATTCAAATCACCGGCCATGAGATAGTAATTCTCTTCCGAGTTCAGTTGTAAGCATTGAAAAAGTTTTTCGAGCTCTGTTAAAAATTCAGTTGGCTGAGGTGATTCCGGTGCATAAACTGCAATCGCATACATCCGCTTCCCATGTTTGAGAGGAATGCATACGATACACGCCTCAAGCAACCGAAATCTGCGTACTTCACTATTATATATAACTTTATAATTAATGCCTTTTCGTACAAAGATTGCGACACCTCCCACAAAAGTGGAGTTGGGCCGATCTCTTCGTACGATATTGTAATTATTGTTAGTCATTTTATGTTTCTGGTTCAGCTTAGTTTCGCTGGCCATAAACACGTCTGGACTTTGATCCTTCAACAATTGGAATAGATTTGCTCTACGTTCGGTCCTAACCAGTGAATTTACATTCACAGCAAGGATCCTAAAGGGCCTCTCCGGCAGCGCGCCCTTAACCTATAAATTGCGTTAAGCTTGGCAAATAGGAGTAGAGATGGTCTACCCGCTTTGCCTGCTCCCCGATCTGTTTTTGAAGACCTGTTAATTGGCCCTGAATGGCCACCAACAAGGTCATAATATCCGCCTGTGCCGCCGGAGCCTTAGGCACGGGGGCCTGTGGGGCTACCTTTGGTGTAGGCTGTACCGTTGTACCCCTCCCTGACGCCATTTGGGCGTAAGCGGGGGTTTGGGGGTTAACGGGTATTGTTGTGGGAGCACGCGTTAATGGGATTTTCTCTACCTCCATTTGCTTTGCTTTTTTATTTTTTAAATCCTGAAAGATCGGACATCCCCGATAGCTAGCAGGGTGTCCGTCTTTCCGGCAGAGTGCGCATTTGAGCAGGGCCTTGTCTTCGACCCTTTCCTCACCTAACTTACATTCTCCTTTTATGTGGTTCTCGCCACACTTAACGCAGCGTGACTGCATTTCGCAGTTTGCTGCAGCGTGGCCAAACCTTTGGCAGCGCATGCATTGAAGCATGTCACCGCGCCTCTTTAATCTATCCCAGGTTACACACTGGTAGTTGAGGACGGAGATACTCCTCAAACTATCCAGTTTGCTGTTGGGTGAGAGCTGCACTAGGAAGATGGACAAATTCCTCTTCTCCCGTCTTGCTCGGACTCTGGTGAACGGCTTGACCTCGATAAAATCGAGATCGTTGCTCGCTTTTTGGCGGAGCTCATTTAAGAGGTCCTTCGGTTCCGTGCAGGAATCTATGCCCTTCAAGAGGACCGTTTGTAATTTTTCTACTTTTGGCGTAAAGCTGAAGAACTCAGTTGTGGAGGCTTTTAATAAATTTTTAACTATTTTGTGCTGTTCCACAGTCATACAGTGGATAGCATGCCTATCTTCATTTAAGCGTTTAATATAAAAGTTCTGGCCAATGGCCGACTTACATAGTTCTATGGTCTCTTTCAGGTCCATCTTATAAACATTAATGGGTGGCACTTTCTCTTTCTTGGTTATCTGCGGCTGTGGCTGCTGCTGTTGACTCTGCTGCTGTTGATTCTGCTGCTGATGGTTCTCCTGCTGTTGTCTCTGCTGCTGCTGGTTCTGCTGCAGCTGTTTCTGCTGCTGTTGGTTCTGCTGCTTATTTGCGTTTGGTTTGGCCTGCTGCATTGTTTGAGTTGCCTGCAGCGGCTCTGTTATCGGTTGTTGTGCTTGATGGGGCTGGTTGTTTGACGGTTGCAGCTTCGCATCATCACTTTTTGACTGGGCCGTCTTTATTGGCGCCTGTTTTGCTTTTTTAACTTGCCGCTCCTGTCGATCTCTCTCTCGACGAGCTTGCTGCTTTTCTTTTAGGGCTTCGATAAGGGGGGTGAGCTTAGCTTGGAGAGTCTCAATCGCCCCCTGCACTTTACCTATTTCATCTTCTAGGTTTTGGACCTCTGTCTCTTCCTCTGAGGACGCCTCTGGTGAGGTGAGGTCGATAAGTTGGTAACTCTCACCCGATTTATATAGTCCCTCTCCACCTTCGGACATATATTGGATTTCCTCGTCATTAAATGGCGAGGCGACCACTTGTTTCTGTGTTGTTATTGCTGCTGTATTGTTGATATTATGCACCGTCTTCTTCCATTCAACTGGCAGCTCAGCTGTGGTAATGGAGCGGCGCTTTATTAGGTTGGGTACGCTTCTTACCCTTCTCCTCCTCTTTTAAGGCATATCGGCTGATTGCACCGTATCGGCATCGGATGATGCTGTTGCCAGGGCATCTTTCGATGTCCCCGGTGTTGATGCCGTTGCTGGCTTACTTTGCTTCGCTGATTTTGTTGTTGGTGCAAGACCTTTAGCTATCTCTGCTGACTTTGCCGTTTTCGGCTTTCCTAGCTGTGCTGGGCCACCTTTCAGTGCCCCCGCACTTTTTCCACCTTCCATGTATTTGCTGTCCGAAGCAATAATATTTTCCACTTCTCGGTTGTGAAAAAAAGCTTCTAAAAATTTGGACCCAGACTGGGACTCGAACTGGCGACCCTCCACACTCCAGTCAGCCACCCTACCACTGTGCTATCGCACTATATGAAAAGAGCTTGTCTTAAGCTCAACTGATACTATTCCACACACGATTATAAATTAAAATTCTGCGAAAGCCAATACGTCTACACTGCTTCACAGATCGATATCGACTGTCGGGATCGGCCACTCTACTTCTGTGCTATTGCACTTTATAAAAATCTGTTGGCTAAAATTGTAGTAAGGCACACACGATTTTAATTTGAAAACACTGGGAAAGTCGCTTAACGTTCGCTCACCTCCACAGTTCAAGATCGACTGATCACCGCGCTTACTTACTATGCCACAGAGGATATATGAATTTGAATAAGATATTATTTATAAGAGATGAAAAATAGAATTTATTCATGCAAAAATAATAAAGCTTAGTTTAGTATCAGGGGAAATATGTTATATAAAACACCAGTACAAACACAAGGATATACAAAAAAAAAAAATCACATAGGAACAGAACTGCAATGAATATATTAATCTTACCAGCCACCATTAATGTTTTTTATTTAATAAATTAACACAATTTCATACAAAATTAACACAAATTACTTGAGATAAACACAGATATTCACTTTTTCAGAGAATCTAGACAATTAAATTAATATAAAAATATCGAAATACGTGCAAAAATAATAAAAACCACAGGAGCGATACGCCAACACAACTAACATAGACAAAACCAGTGCTGTCAGTTGCAAACTAACAAAACTTTTCACTTTGCAGAAAAGAGCTTTTCACTTTGCAAATGTACGTTAGGTGAAACATAATTTGCAAAGAGGAAAACTTTTCAACTTTTCATTTGAATAGTTTCATCTTTGCATATTTGCGTTTGGTAAAACGAAATTTGCAAAGTGAAAAGCGAAAAGTGTTTGGTGAAACAGGTCCCAAATCTGTTGTGAAATAGTATAACCAAAATAACTCACATTTATTTTATAGATAAGGTTTTTGTTTGGCATTTAACAGGGTTAAGACAATTTTTACTACACCAATTATTGAAATTTTCAATAGAAAAATAAAAATTGTCAAAAGCCGGAAGGAGAAAATGATCATGGTTAGATTGTACTGTTTTAAAAATCTTCATAAATCATCAGCAAATATGAGAATATCGCTAGAACATTTACAAGATGTAACATCAGACAGCTCGATTGATCAGAAATGGGCCCAGATGACTTCCTTGAGGTACACTCGAATGAGCACGAAATGAGTTTAAAATAGTGTTGACTTTATCATGCTATAAAACGAAGGGAAAAATCCATCAACGCTTTAAGTTTGAAGACAATAATATTGTGACTTTTTTGATAAAATGCCTTAGAAAAATCGGTATAAACACAGTCAACCTCATTTCCTTTTTCGAATGCATTGGAACATTTACGCAAGAATGTGAGGAGATTTGTTACCGTTGTCTTTCCTCGCATAAACCCATGCTGCTGATTACAAATTATATTTTTACTGTGGAATGCCAAGCTCTCACATACAACTTGTTCAAAGAGCTTTGGAATGCAAGAAAGTTTCGATATGGGCTTATAGTTTAAAATTCAGATTTTTCGCCCTTTTTAAAAATCGAAATAAGCAAGGAGTTTTTTCATAAACAAGTAAATTTTCCTGATTCAATAGAAAATTGGAACGAATACTGAAGGGTTTGGACAAGTATATGTTTACACTTTTTTAATAGTAATGAGGAAATTTCATCTGGACCTGACGAGTAATCATCACTAAAAGATGAGAGAATGTCCAAAATTGTGGGTCACAACATCAAGAGGTGTGTCAACAAAAGAATTACGAAAATTCTTTGCAAAGGCATTACAAATATCAATGGGTTCTTTTATGCAGCAATTTTCATAAGTACAATTTAAAAAATAATAATGTTAAGAAGAAGAATTTAAAATTCTTCAAAAATGTCTGTGTAGGAATCGTGGTCAAGAGGTGAAAGAGTTTTTAAATATAATTTCCATGCTCTATTTCTTTTATAACGGAGAGTCTTTAGCTCTTTCGTATACCATGAATGACAAAAGTTAGTGGTTTTTGATTTTTTTTATAGGGATATGTCATTTATGCAGTTATTGAGGATTGTATAAAACCTTGTAACTGCTTCGACAATATAACTATATAGATACTAAAATACTATTTATACCAGATCTAGTTAAATCTTCTGAAACAAACTGAAATTTGACCTTTGATCTTAAATATACATATATGAGCAACCATAAGTGTTGCTGTTTACAATAATATCACTGCTCAAGTCCAGAACTATATCCAGAGGAGGATGATATTTATCTATATTAGTAATTCTAGAACTAGACTCTAAAACAAAAATACTAAAAGCGTCAAAGAAAAATACTAAATGGAGAATTCGATTTTAAGAGTTTTTAATACAGCTTACTTGCTGGAAGTCAGTGTAACTAATTTTATCAAGAGAGGTAAGTTCAGATTGATCAGATGATCTTCTCTGTATACTAGGAACTCTTGATTAAAAAGTTCTGTGTCCAAAAAGGTTGCGTTGAGAAAAAACGCTTGAGAGTTCATAAAAATATTTGCAGTTTAGCTTCAAAGCCCTCTTACATTTTGATAGAAGAGGGTAATCCTATTTAGTTTTTTGAAGTTCTCAAATTCTTTTATTAGAGCTTCAGAAAGCAAATTACGTTAATAGCAAATACAATCGAATTAGTAGTACTAGTAGTAGTAGTAGTAGAAGTAGTAGTAGTAGTAGTAGTAGTAGTAGTAGTAGTAGTAGAAACTATTCACTTTGCTAATTTGTGTACACTTGATAGCAGTATTCCAAAGAATACAGTTATTAGTTATTTTGTTGAGATACGATATCGTCAGGAACGACATAAGGTTCCAGGCGAGATATAAAAATTAACTTAGGTTTGGAGACACCTTTGATAGGCCTTAGATCAGTATTTATATTAGATAAAGTTACAGAATCTAAAACAGTTGTTGCACATTGCATTGGATCTGAACTTTTATTCAAAACCTGAATGGACCTACGCAATGTAAAGCCATTGTTAGGACCTAGGTTTGAAGGTATTCTATCAAAAAGCATCACAATTTCATGGATATTAATCTGCCATTTTGGCCTCGTTAAAAATATCTTTGTTCGCACAATTCTCTTTCTTGTTGGGGCTGCTCGTTTGTCGGTTGCAACTCCGCATTTTTAATTTGCTGTTGCGCTACTTTTGGTGGAGCCTGTAGCGACTTTTTTAACTCCCGCTCCTGCTTTTCACGCTCTCGTCGAGCTATTTGTTTGTATTTGAGGGCCTTTACTATTGCATGCACCTCTGCTCTTAGCTGCTCGATCTGTCGTCGATTTTCCTTAACGATGCTATTGAGAGCATGCTCCGCTCTTTCCTCCTCTTCAGATGCCTGGTCTGTTGCATTTTTGTCATCATCGTTGGTGTGGTGCTCTTCTCCACCCTCAGACATGTATTCTATTTCCTCGTCATCGATGACTTTGGATGACGAGGAATTAACTTTCTGATGCATTTCACTGCTTGCTGCTTTTGTTTGGCTTTCCTCTTGCACCGTCTTCCTAACATCAGCTGGCAGCTGTGCTGAAGGGGCAGTGGGACGTGCACTGCGCTTCACCAAATTCGGAACATAGTGCTGTTTTTTCCTTTTGAAGCTGCTTGTTGCTAGGGCATATTTTGATGTCCCCGCTTTGGCTGCCGTTGTCGGCTTTATTGTTGTTATTGCCTTGTTATCCACTGGGACATCTTTCGATGCTCCAATTGCTGGTGCCGTGGCTGGCATTGTTGTTGGTGCTGGTGCACCACCTTTCGGTGGCCCCGCACTCTTTTTTCCTTCACGCAAATGAGTTTTTTCCCACTCTATGAAGTTTTCGACTTCTCTGTTGTGGAAAAAAGCCGATAAAATATTTGACCCCGACTGGGGTTTGAACCGGCTATCTTCGGCTTCGGGATCGGCCACTCTACTTCTGTGCTATTGCACTTTATAAAAATCTGTTGGCTAAAATTGTAGTAAGGCACACACGATTTTAATTTGAAAACACTGGGAAAGTCGCTTAACGTTCGCTCACCTCCACAGTTCAAGATCGACTGATCACCGCGCTTACTTACTATGCCACAGAGGATATATGAATTTGAATAAGATATTATTTATAAGAGATGAAAAATAGAATTTATTCATGCAAAAATAATAAAGCTTAGTTTAGTATCAGGGGAAATATGTTATATAAAACACTTTTCACTTTGCAGAAAAGAGCTTTTCACTTTGCAAATGTACGTTAGGTGAAACATAATTTGCAAAGAGGAAAACTTTTCAACTTTTCATTTGAATAGTTTCATCTTTGCATATTTGCGTTTGGTAAAACGAAATTTGCAAAGTGAAAAGTGTTTGGTGAAACAGGTCCCAAATCTGTTGTGAAATAGTATAACCAAAATAACTCACATTTATTTTATAGATAAGGTTTTTGTTTGGCATTTAACAGGGTTAAGACAATTTTTACCACACCAATTATTGAAATTTTCAATAGAAAAATAAAAATTGTCAAAAGCCGGAAGGAGAAAATGATCATGGTTAGATTGTATTGTTTTAAAAATCTTCATAAATCATCAGCAAATATGAGAATATCGCTAGAACATTTACAAGATGTAACATCAGCCAGCTCGATTGATCAGAAATGGGCCCAGATGACTTCCTTGAGGTACACTCGAATGAGCACGAAATGAGTTTAAAATAGTGTTGACTTTATCATGCTATAAAACGAAGGGAAAAATCCATCAACGCTTTAAGTTTGAAGACAATAATATTGTGACTTTTTTGATAAAATGCCTTAGAAAAATCGGTATAAACACAGTCAACTTCATTTCCTTTTTCGAATGCATTGGAACATTTACGCAAGAATGTGAGGAGATTTGTTACCGTTGTCTTTCCTCGCATAAACCCATGCTGCTGATTACAAATTATATTTTTACTGTGGAATGCCAAGCTCTCACATACAACTTGTTCAAAGAGCTTTGGAATGCAAGAAAGTTTCGATATGGGCTTATAGTTTAAAATTCAGATTTTTCGCCCTTTTTAAAAATCGAAATAAGCAAGGAGTTTTTCCATAAACAAGTAAATTTTCCTGATTGAAAAGAAAATTGGAACGAATACTGAAGGGTTTGGACAAGTTTATGTTTACACTTTTTTAATAGTAATGAGGAAATTTCATCTGGACCTGACGAGTAATCATCACTAAAAGATGAGAGAATGTCCAAAATTGTGGGTCACAACATCAAGAGGTGTGTCAACAAAAGAATTACGAAAATTCTTTGCAAAGGCATTACAAATATCAATGGGTTCTTTTATGCAGCAATTTTCATAAGTACAATTTAAAAAATAATAATGTTAAGAAGAAGAATTTAAAATTCTTCAAAAATGTCTGTGTAGGAATCGTGGTCAAGAGGTGAAAGAGTTTTTAAATATAATTTCCATGCTCTATTTCTTTTATAACGGAGAGTCTTTAGCTCTTTCGTATACCATGAATGACAAAAGTTAGTGGTTTTTGATTTTTTTTATAGGGATATGTCATTTATGCAGTTATTGAGGATTGTATAAAACCTTGTAACTGCTTCGACAATATAACTATATAGATACTAAAATACTATTTATACCAGATCTAGTTAAATCTTCTGAAACAAACTGAAATTTGACCTTTGAAGTCAAATATACATATATGAGCAACCATAAGTGTTGCTGTTTACAATAATATCACTGCTCAAGTCCAGAACTATATCCAGAGGAGGATGATATTTATCTATATTAGTAATTCTAGAACTAGACTCTAAAACAAAAATACTAAAAGCGTCAAAGAAAAATACTAAATGGAGAATTCGATTTTAAGAGTTTTTAATACAGCTTACTTGCTGGAAGTCAGTGTAACTAATTTTATCAAGAGAGGTAAGTTCAGATTGATCAGATGATCTTCTCTGTATACTAGGAACTCTTGATTAAAAAGTTCTGTGTCCAAAAAGGTTGCGTTGAGAAAAAACGCTTGAGAGTTCATAAAAATATTTGCAGTTTAGCTTCAAAGCCCTCTTACATTTTGATAGAAGAGGGTAATCCTATTTAGTTTTTTGAAGTTCTCAAATTCTTTTATTAGAGCTTCAGAAAGCAAATTACGTTAATAGCAAATACAATCGAATTAGTAGTACTAGTAGTAGTAGTAGTAGAAGTAGTAGTAGTAGTAGTAGTAGTAGTAGTAGTAGTAGTAGTAGTAGTAGAAACTATTCACTTTGCTAATTTGTGTACACTTGATAGCAGTATTCCAAAGAATACAGTTATTAGTTATTTTGTTGAGATACGATATCGTCAGGAACGACATAAGGTTCCAGGCGAGATATAAAAATTAACTAAGGTTTGGAGACACCTTTGATAGGCCTTAGATCAGTATTTATATTAGATAAAGTTACAGAATCTAAAACAGTTGTTGCACATTGCATTGGTTCTGAACTTTTATTCAAAACCTGAATGGACCTACGCAATGTAAAGCCATTGTTAGGACCTAGGTTTGAAGGTATTCTATCAAAAAGCATCACAATTTCATGGATATTAATCTGCCATTTTGGCCTCGTTAAAAATATCTTTCTTCGCACAATTCTCTTTCTTCCTGCCTTATCCAACGCGCTTATGAAACCCAGTTTTCAGAGTGAGATTGTCCGAGTTTCGAAATTAAATCACCAAATTGAAAACGGTTTGAATATTGGATACTGTAGTGGACAATCCAACGCTTTTCCCATTAAAACATATAAAATATTTATATATAAATATTAGACTGGTCCTTAAAAAAGTGTGTTCTCAGCCCTTAATAGTTTCACCTCCTCCGCCACACTATATATTTTGTACTTGCTCTATAGGACAGGAACATACCTAGTGGATTCAATAATAAACTCTAAAAGTGCCAAAATGATGCAATTGTGAACGGCTTTTACTATACTTAAAATATATACATATATATGCTCCATTTCTGAAAACATCTTATGTTTCATTTACCGTGGAGAATAAGATGAGCATTAACATATAAGCCAGCAAACTGCTCTAAATAGCCTTAAGCTACATAAGTAGTCCAAGAAGGTACAACAAGGCAGTCCGTTTTATTTAAATATTTGTATTTCATGTACCATACATTAATACATACCAACCTCCACTTTTTGTGTTATATTTACACAGGTTTACATCTAGGGAATTTGCCTGACAATTAGGAAATTGTGGGTAGTGCCTTGAAGTTTCAACCATGTCGTGTCCACCGAGTTGCTTTTATAATCACCATATTCATATTTGCTCAAATTTTACACATGAGTTAAAAACGTCACCAAAAAATGTAACACAATCTGTGTAGATTTTTTTGCAGACGTCCAGTTGTCATAAATATTTTTTTTTTCTAGCAAACACGGTTAAATGTTTTAAAGTTTTCACTACCCCATCCGTCTTGTTTGACGCTTAACTCATTTGTGCTTTTTTCCCTCATAGTAAATTTTTTTTCTCGTTCCCAGATTGGGCGCCATTTTTTTGGATATCGTCAAAATGAGACGAGTTTTCATTCAAATTAGATTATGTTAATTAAGAAAGCTCTTCAGTATACACGAGTGGATTTATACATTATTTATGGATGGATATTCACTTTAGAGGTGGTAATGATAAAGTTTCTAAATTGAATTTATTAAGGAACAATAACATTTTTAACGGCGGCTTTTGTTAATTAAAATTTGTATTGTTATGCCGAAACGTCGGCGATGCAAGGTACATGCGGTGCGGCGTGGTGGTTAGGTTGGTATACATTGACAACAGAAGACATTCTGCTACAGATGGCGGCAACAATAAAATATTCGTATAATTTTTTATGGGGAATAAATAAGCTGGTTTAATCCAGTACTTTTTCAATGACTTTTTAAGTTGTTGACAGACAAATATTCAACTAGAAGGCAGAACTTTTCCCTCGAAACTTTGTTCTTGATGATTTTTTTTCTTTAACATAGGTTCTTGCTACAGAGGCAATTAAATGCAGCTTCCTTCTTTTCAATTCTCGTGTTTGCATATAAATTGCAAGAAGTAAAATCCTTAAAAGGCTATGAATGGGGGTTGAGAAGAAAAAGTAGAAAATCAATTGTAAAAAACAAGTACAGAGAAGTAAGAAGAAGAAAGTAATTTCAGACAGAAGATGTTTGTTTTAATAACTCCACGAAGTGAATGCTTATTTTTTTGCGATTTAAGTATAATACATTAATGTTACTGCCTTTTTAAAGAAAATTAAAGACTTGTAATATTAAATATTAAAGTTACCTTTATAATATTGTATCCGCCGTATGACTTCGTTTGGTTTTAATTTTATATTTTAACGCGTTTCGGCAAACGGATTGCCACAGCAGAAAAAAAAAATTGGTAAAAAACATGAAAATAAAAGTATCACAAATGCATTTTTTGCGGCGCAGAGACGTTGCATTAAACGCGGTGGCAAAGACACTGATTAGAGTTTGAATTTGAGTTTTTTTTTGTTAATTGATTTTTTTGTTTGTTTGTTTGTGTGTGTGTAACTTATTACATTTATGTGGTTTGTTTTATTATTTGTGTATTTTTGATTGCAGTGTCATACAAGGTGTTTGTTTTGAATTTTAGTTTGTCGTTTAATATAATATCTGTTGTATTTTTTGAAGCTTTGTAAATTTCATATTCTTCTATTGTATCCATGTGTTTTCCTTTTTAGCAGTAGTGTAAAGGTTTTAAATTTGTTTCGAAATTAGTAAAAGTGTGGTTGTTAAGCATTAGATGTATTGCATAGTTAGATTGTGTTTTGTTTAAGTCATTTTTTGGTAGATGTTCTTTGTATCTAGCCTCGAATGGTCTTCCTGTTCATCCGATATTAAACATATCGCAGTCGTTACAAATCATTTTATATACACCTGTTTTCTCTTTGACCGGTTTTTTATGTTTTGTGTTTAGAATTTTTTGGATATTGTTTGTAGTGCGAAAGCATATTTTATAATTATGTTTTTTTAAATTCGTTTTTTAATGTTAGGTAAAATGTTTGAGTATTCCGCGGATATGTATATTGTTTATTATTTTCACTTGTGCTATTGTTTGTGTTTTGTTTTATGTTTCATAATAATTCTGTCAATCGCATTGCTATTGTATCCGTTTTGTGTGGCTATGTATTTTATAGTTTGTACTTCTTCTATATAATCTTTATTATTTAGCGGTACTGTTAATAATCTGTGTACAAAACTATTTTACGCTGCTAATTTATGTTGGATTGGGTGGAAAGATTTATTATGTATAGTCATGTCTTTAATATTTAATAATTCCGTGACTTGGATACCAAAAACAAAATACATAAATGCATAACTTGTGATATTCTTTTAAAGTAAGAATTGGCAAGCTTTAAAAGTATAAAAAAATACATAAACAAAATTAAAACCGAATAAATTTCAAATGTAAAAAGGCTTTTAATATGCGTGTTCTTGTTTCAATGATTTGATAAATATATAAGTCCTTTGAAGTATAAGGATAAGAAACATCTTTTTACCCGGAAAACTTAATTAACTGAAAAATAATACTTTTAATGGCACTTTTTTTTTGTTTTGAATACTGATGAAGAAATTTTTAAAACATCAAACAAAATTGAATAAAACCGCGACAACAAAGAGTCAGAAATCAGATTTCTCTTATAATTTTGAGGTTCTTCCATATTACTCTACTCAAAAAAAAAAGCTTTCTAGGGCCTTAGATTTTTCTTGATCTAAGAGCAAAAGTTTACTTCTCGAAGATTTCAATTTACCGCACATTGAGTGGGTATCTTCTGAAGACAAATCTTGTCAAGAAGCTTCTTTAACTTCTTCCCAAACTGAGCTACAGTTTCTTTATAGAATTACCTCAACTGACTTAGGCAAGTTATATAAGCTGTATAAAAAATTCCAAAAATCGAATAATCGATTTAGTTTTTTCCTCAGACGCTGTTAACATCTAGAATCTAGTCCCGGAATTACTAGTACAAGGCGTTTCTTATTGGCAAAGTATACGCAGCGCAGCAAAATTTTACACTGAAAACAACAACAAAGGAAAAGTGCGGATATAGCATAATGTGTTATTATCTGTTTTTTTTTGTTGTTGTTTACAGTGTAAAATTTTGCTGCCCTGCGTATGCATTTACCAATAAAAAACGCCTATCGATAGCTATCATCCTTCTTTGAATATTATTTTTGACTTGAGCAGTCACCTTACTGAAAACAGTAACACTTATGATTGTTAATATACTTTTGACTTCAGGAAAGCAAATTTTGAATTGCTTTCAGATGACTTAGCTAGATCTGGTATTGATAGTGTATCAGTGTCTAATAATATTGACGAAGCAGTTTACAGTTTCTACACCATCCTTAATAACTGCATGAATAATACTATCCCTCTAAAAATGTCGAAAAAAACCGAATACTTGTCTTTCATGGCATTCGAAAGAGCTGAAATTACTCCGAAACAAAGCATGGAAGTTATATTTAAAAACACTTTCGACCATAACTCTTACGTTGCATTATTTAAAGAACTTAAAGCCCTTTCGAAGACTCTCTACCCCTATACAGAACATGTTAACGAAATGGGGAGATCTTTAAAGAATGATCCTAAGAGATTTTGAGAATTTGTAAATTCGAAGAAAAATTCAGACGGTTACCGGGCAAATTTCACATAATAGAACTGTTCTTTGCAAAAACCTATTGATATTTGCAATGCTTTGCGAAAAATTTTCGAAATTCATTTGTTGACGGTTACCCGGCAAATTTCACATAATAGAACTGTTCTTTGCAAAAACCTATTGATATTTGCAATGCTTTTTGCGAAAAATTTTCGAAATTCATTTGTTGACACATCTGTTGATGAAACTTATTTTAGAAATTTACATATCTATGTCCAAACAAGTTTCAGTAATATCCTGGTGCAACAAATTTAATAATAATAATACAATTTTTTAAAAACGGGGACAAAACTGAATTATAGACCTATATCGAAACTTTCATGCATTCCAAAAAGTTTACCATTTTACACTTAGAAAATAATATGTGAACAACAGCATGGCTTTGTGAGAAGAAAATCAGTGGTAACAAATCTCCTAACATTGTTGCACAAATGTTCTATTCGTTTTGTGAAATTGAAGTTAAGTGGATTGCGTGTACCTGATTGTTAAGTCGACAACTTGAATTTATAGACACCTTACCTCTGGTAGAGGGAAGCCAATGAAAAGCAAAATGTAAATGGTTACCGTTATAATAGCAAGTGAATTTTATTATTAATAATTTCCTACTTTTATACAAAATATATGCTGCTTCTTCAATAAATTAATTAAAGTTAAATGTAGGTGCATTATTATACAAAAATCGCAATCTTGCAGAATCACTTTTGTGGGAAAATGAATAATATAAATAGTAAATTTGATATCGTCGCATGTCGTTACAATCGTGTATATATGTTGTAGGTATATGGTGTTATACTGTTACTGTTGTTGTCACAACACTGATTTTTCAAAAGCTTTCGATCAACTTAGTCACAACATTATTATAATTAAACTCCAAGCTTTTGGTTTTCCGAATGTTGTTATAAGATTGGATAAAGTCATACCTTAAAAATAGATCTTACCAGGTAAAATTTAGAAACTGTCTAACAGTGACCGCATTCTTAATTTTAATGTTTGGTGCGACAAAAACAGTCTTTCTCTAACCCCAGTTAAATGCCAAACGATTTCCTCTTCTAATTTCCATAAGTTAGCTGTGCTCCATTGAAATTATAATAATTGATAAGAAGTGGGTGATGAAATGCCCTTGCATGAAAAATTTAATGATTTCAAATTTTTCTTTGTATATACCTGAAAACTAACCGCTTTACCAAATTTCATAATCCTGCACCAATGGAAAGTGCTCTCAATGTAATAATAATTCTGTGAAAATTGGTGGTTGCCACGTCCACTGAATGTAAAATGTCAAATTCTACGACAATCAGAAGTTCTCTACATAGTTGATATCAATTCTGAGAATATGGGCTGCTGCCACGCCCCTGAATCGATAATTCAAAATTTTACAATATCTCCTTTGTATTGACCACA
Organism: Melangyna quadrimaculata; assembly: GCA_949320155.1. Classification (NCBI taxonomy): domain Eukaryota; kingdom Metazoa; phylum Arthropoda; class Insecta; order Diptera; family Syrphidae; genus Melangyna; species Melangyna quadrimaculata. The sequence continues at coordinate 115,466,973 of OX439483.1, forward strand.
CGGTCTACCAAATTTTATTATTCTGCAGAAATCCGAAGAATAACAATTCTGAGAAAATGGGCGGACACCACGTTAAATAACGTTAAAAATGAATGTTAAATATTCAAATTTTTTTGCAGTGCAAGTCCTACCACACTGAAGTGCTCCATATAATTGATATAAATTCTGCGAAAATGGGCGGATGCCCGCTCTCTGAATGTAAAATCTCAAATTTTAAAATTTTGCATTTGCTTGTACTTCTAACTCTACCGTTCTACCAAATTTCATTATTTTTCGACAATCAGAAGTGCTTCTCATAATTGATATCAATTCTATTCAAATGGGAGGATGCCACGGCCCCTGAATGTAAAATCTTAAATTTTAAAATTTTGTCATTGCTTTTACTTCAAGTCCTATCGCTCTACCAAATTTCATCATTCTGCAATGCTCAGAAGTTCCAAATAATTTATTTCAATTCTATGCAAATGGGCGGTTGCCACGCCCCTGAATGTAAAATTTCAAAATTTAAAATGTTGTCCTTCCTTGTACTTTAAGCCCTACCGTTGTACCAAATTTCATCAATCTACGACAATCAGAAGTGTTCCAAGTAATTTATATTAATTCTATGAAAATAATCGGGTACCAGGTACCACGTCTCCTGAATGGAAAATCTTAAATTATCGATTTTTTTCTTTGTATAGTACACTACAAGGCCTACCGTTGTGCGAACTTACAAGATTCTACGATGTTAGGAAGAGCTCCATAATTTTGATGATCTGTCAGTGAGTGAGTCAGTCAGTTACGGTTTTTGCAATTTTGCAGTCTTATGAAGATAAAGAATTGGAATTTGACGAATTGCCTAAACCCGGTGAGCTTAGCAAATGCTACGAGTTTAAAGTTTCTGACTCTATTGGTACTTAATCAAGACGGCGTCGAAAATCGCCTGGGGAAGGGGACATAACCCCGAACTCAATAATCCCGAATGCCCAAAATCTTGAATGCCAAAATCCGGAATAGACTGAATCCCGAATGGATAAAATCCCGGCTGCCAAAATCCAGAATGTCAAAATCCCGAATACATTCGGGATTGAATACCAAATTACTTTTAAAGAAATCAACTTTTTTGTATGGCTAGATTTTTTGTAATCTTGTATGCATCAATCTTTATCTCTTCGAGAATCATTTTCGTTCTTAAAGGAACGATCAAACGAAACGAAAGTTGCATTTTGTTCCTTAGAATAGCTTGGATTCTTAGATTCCTGGCTATTATTGCTGGTTTTGGAGGTTGTATTCCGCATCACAAAATAAGTTCAGAAATGAAACCGCCAAATAAGACAAAACAACAAACTAAAATAAATAAAAAAACACTAAAACAACGATTTTCTTAAGAAAAATATTATTTTGAAAAATACGAATATGTTTTAGAACATCTTCCACAAACTATTTTTTGGGTTGGTAATGAAATTTATAATCGACTAAGCCCAAACACAGAGATACATAATACAAAAAAGTAAATTCTGTAGGCTAGGTGCTAGGATGCCAATTCGTCACGTGAGTTCCTATTTGTCCTAAGCGCCAAAAACCTAACTTTTCAGAAGAGCGTTTTTTAACTTAAAAACCATGTTTAGCTTATTTTTTTGTGTTCAATCAAAAGGATTTTTATATTTTTTGAAAGTTTGGGTTTTCGTCCATTAATGCGTTAAGGAATTTGCATTTAATGTTTTTGGAACATCGATTAAATTGAGCTTATAAAAAAAGTATCAAAATGGATATAGAACATCTGCCCATACGTTTGCAAACTCATTAAAAAGTTTGTCCTATCTCCATTTCTATTGTAATTTGGATTGTATGGATATAGAACACACAAGAAAATACGACAATTAGAAATCAAATATTTTTTCATTAAAATCAAAATTCAATCCACTCTTTATTTGAGTTAAAAAAATAAGCAGAAAATAAATAATACTGTTTTTTCTAAGGTTAGTTAAATAATTTAAATACAAAAATAAGAAGAACGTAACTCTTATATTCATATTCTGTTTCACAATGGTGGTGTAAGGTAGCTCAGTTTAGAATAGAATCAGAGTGTAACATCTTCACTGTTATGCATGTAAGGAAACATTGAGGTGATGTCCTTTTTTTATTAGAGATGGTTCCAGAAAAATTAAGCAATGGAGTATTTCGCCTCTTCGCAGAAGCTAATACGGGGACCGAAATCGAGTCAGCATACTCTCCATAATCTATCTGGTATTGAATGCTCGTAAAACTACTTGAGCAGTTAATTATTTGTTTTGCTTGGGTATACTTTATTTCTCCAAAGTATAGTTTTAAGCTTATAAATAAAATAAATAAATTGGGTGGCGCAACGGCTCATGAAAAACCTAGGCCTAGTGACTAACAACTTGCAACCATTCCTGTGTGCGCGTGACAGGAATGGAAGGGAGCTACAATTTTATGCCGAATCCGAACGGCTAGACGAGAAGCACTTAATCATGACAAGTCATACTCTTGGAGGATTTGTCAATTCCTCGCAAGACGGAGTAGCCCTGAAAAAAAACTTTTTAGTTTTTAGGTGGACGAGGCTGGGAAGTGAACTCAGACCTCCAGCGTGACAGTCCATCGCACTAACTATTTAGCTACTACATAGTTTTAAGCTTGCAATGTTATAATTTTTAAAGTCCTATTTCATGCTTTGTAGTATCTTTAATTGAACGTTTTCATAGTTCATTGACAGTAACTTTCTAATTAAACACACTGGTACTTTAAATTTCGCAAATGTCTTTCTATTCTGCCGTGGACAGGGCATTCTATCCTTGAATGACCAAGTTCTGAATATTTTTGTATTATAGTAAGGGTATTCATGAAACGAGATAAATTTCCACTTTGCAGAAAAATTTAACTTTTCGCAAGATGTTTACAGCCCCTTAAAAATACTTTCGTAAACGTAGGAAATAATTGAATTAAACGTCACAAATGCCTTATAACAGTGTATCAGTTTTTTTCTTCTACGCTTTCCGCTTCAAATTTGTGAGATGAAATTCTCTGTTTTGCAGAATAATTTCCCATACAAATGTTGACAGTTCATTTTTACCGAGATAAAATTATATGGTTTATAAGTTTTTCATGGGTTTTACGCGTTTGCATTAATACCCCTATCTGTATTCGGCTATTATCTTCCAAAACCTTTAGCCAAGCCACTCTGGCTTTTTCTTTTCTGCGGAACACATTAATCAGACCAAAGGATAATCTTAATAAATTGTGTGTTGCCCTGAATTATAGATTAACATAATTATTTTTATTAACGCAGTTGCCAAATAGCACAATAAGTTATATTGTTGAAGTTGCAGTGTCCAGTCAAGTTGTAAGTTTGTCTAATGCCAGTATAAAATTTGTCCTACCGTATACAAAAAATGAATGTATAGGACAAATAAGCATAAAATTCATCGAAAAAAACTAAAAGAGGTAGAACAATTCTGATTTCACCAATCGGAAGAGCGTGGCCGATAATATAAGATGGCATTCATAACTCATTTTCGGTAAAAATGGTCTGTAGGACAAATAAGAACTCATATGAAGAAACGGTTTAGTACTTAGATCAGAGAACTTAATACAAAAAAGTACGTTTTGAAAGCTTGAATCCCGATAGTCTTAGTACTTTGTTTGGTATTAAAAATCGTGCGTGGGATTTTTAGCACCAAAAGTACTAAGCCATTCGCGATTTTGGCATTCGGGATTCTGGCATTCGGGATTTTAGCCAGTCGGGATTTTGTCCAGTTGGGATTTTGTTCATTCGGGATTTTGTCATTTGGGATTTTTTGCATATTCAGGATTTTAGCATTCGGGATTTCGTACCCCACCCGCTAAGAGTTTGAAGTTTCTGACTTTATTGGTAGGGTCAATGTGGGGGTGGTCGAAAATCGCCTGAGTTTGATCCTGTAAAAAGGGTGTAGTGCCAGAACTTGGCTGGGCACTATACCCTACCCTTTGATAGATCTACTTAAATTTATAACTGCATTAGCACCACGATCCACAAATAAAAATTGTTAAAATCGATGAAGATTAATCAACCCTGGACACTTTTCTCACCCAGTTCCTTCAAAACGATTTAAAAAAAAGGATAACCTACTTTTCTTCCACGCTATTAGTGGTTGTGAGTTGTGACACAACGTCTGCTATCTTAAGTGCTGGAATCTTGCAATTTTTCCTATAAGACTAATAGTTTTGGAGATATAGATCAGTTCGCGTTTTCCAAAATGGCATCCCGAAAACTCACACTTTAGCTTTTCTAATAGCCCTCATTCAGATAATGAAAAATTCAGCGTACCTGTATTTCGTTCCACCGAAAACTCTGAAATTTTCCTGAAAAGTATTTTCAGAGAGCAGTCACACTTTGAAAGAAAAGTGCTTTTGGAAAGCGACTTTTTTCTTTGAGGAAAGCTAATTTTCTAAAAGCACTTTTCTGGTCGTCATACTATGAAAGCGAAAGCGTTTCTTGAAAGTGCTTTCTGAAAATAAAATATAATACATTCGTATCGAGCGATACATCGACTGAAAGGTGGTACTTCCGAAATCACGAATGTGCAATTTTTAAGTTTCGACGGTGCTTAGTTTAACCGAATATCTCGTTTAAAGAGAAAAATATATCGATTTTGAAAAATATGGTTATACCTAGATCACGTTTATAGGGATAGAGGTAGTAAATGTATTTTAAAAATAGGCGGGCAAACGATACCCGGGTAACTGAGTTGCGGGAAAACGGAACGATCCCACAAGAGACGGCTGATAGAAGAGCAATTCGGGTGACAACACATACGTTTGCTGTGAAGAAAGCGAAAAACTTTCACAAACAGTTTGTGAAAGCAGAAAGCGTTTCCTGAAAGTAATTGCTTCCTTGAAAACGCTTTCAGTTACTAGTTACACAGTGAAAGCGTTTACAAGAAAGCAAATCACTTTCAGAAATCGCTTTCAAGAAAGTACTTCCGGTTCGTCGCACTATGAACGTTTGGCTTTCAGAAAGCATTTGCTTAAATATTTCGTTTGTCATTTAAATCACTTCTTTTTTTAACTGTCCCTCCTGGCTAAACAGGGGTAGATAGGAATTAAAAATAGATAGATATTAAAAAGTTCATATAAAAAAGTATGTTTATTATTTCGCGGCGCGAAACATTTCGTACTCCTGTCTTTTTGGATTCTTATTGCTGGTACGTATCAAGTATCAATAATCTAGAATTGTTTTTATTTGAAATGATATGTTTCCATTAAATAAGAATGATTCACGAAGTAGTTATAAGTGAGATCGGTGTTCTTTAAATGTATTAAATCATAACATAACAGAGCACATATATAAATATTTTAGTTTTTATTAATAAGAATATTGGATCTCTTTTTTTAATAAGGTAGCGCGATGGGTAGCCCGTCGGCTTCCGAATTCCAGTCACAGTTGATGTCTTAAGTTCAATCCCTATGACGGGCAAAGCTTTTATGAAAGAATGAAAAATAAACGATGACATAAATAATGAGCTTCATGTTTGTAGGTCTTTTATTGGCAGGTGCAAACTGCAGAGCACAACTAGGTAGAAAAGGAACGGAGGATATGGGGATACATGCAAACTTTACCAGAGTAGAATTTACAAAGGTTTTATGAACCTATTATATGTATATATGTAATAATAAATTTAAAATAACTTTTTCACAAAAAAAAGGAACTTTTCTACAAAAAAAAATAACTTTTTTCCAAAAACGTATTACCTTTTTTACAAAAAAAATAACTTTTTTACAAAAAAGAATAAACTTTTTAACAAAAAAAAAAAAAATAACTTTTTACATAAAAAGAATAGCTTTTCTACACTAAAAAAAATAACGTTTACAAAAAAAATTAACTTGTTTACAAGAAAATTAATAATTTTTTTCAAACTAAATTTCTTGTAAAAATAAATGTCTTTGGTTACTTGCTCAAAAGTGATGAGAAATTATTCAATTATGTTTTATATTTTTACTATAAAATATACATACAAAATATGCATATATTAACGCTCTTTGCTGACTCACCCAGGCGGGTAACGCTGCTATGATGGTAAAATCAGAAAAAACACTCCTGCTCCTAAACGAAAATGTTAAGGGTTGCCAATTTTCTGGAATTAACTTTTTAATGAAAGTGAACGGTGAGTTTGTCAACTTAATCTTATACATATGCGCTCAGCCCTGACTAACATAATTATGGTCGACGGGCGCATTTGGGGTGCTGCAACCAACTAGTCTCCGATATTAAGAAAATACTTCATTAAGCCAGACATAAAAGATTAATTGAAAAAAAAAACAACCTACAATTGCATGAAAACTTTGAAAAAATTAAAATCAATTTGAGTTACTATTTTTGTACCTCCCTCATTGAATTAATTATTCAAAACTTTATACGGAAAATTGATGTGGTACAAAAGTTGTAATTTTAAATTCTTGGTAGCATATTCTCTACATAAAGTAGAGGAATAAATAGTTGTAGATATAAAAGAAAATTTGAAATCTAGTACTTTTTGAATTATGATTTAAAAAGATGAGCATTTTGTGACACTGCAACGGACAGTTAAAATCGTTCCTAACTTTATTTTTTCTAAGATTTCAATTTAATAATCTATTTTGTAGCTCGTACCACTGGAAAAATAGAAGTAATATACAGTAGAGGCCACTTATAGTCACAAGAAGTCGTGTACCTAATTCTGAAGATGGTTTGTCGCAAACAAAATATATCAGATCTTTATGAATTAGGTAAAAAATTAAAGCAGGGATGAATTAAATTTGTATGCAAACTTAATCGGAAAATGTTGTACAAAATCATTCTAAAAATGTGATTAAGTTAATAGTCGTTTCGATTTTTGGCGCATAAAATTGAAAAGTTTATGCTTTTATCCGACTGCAAAGTTGGTTTGGCGCACAGAAAAAAGATTAAATGACGATAACAAACAAGAAAAAGTTCCAGTGTTACTTGCAGATGTTAATTGTCAAAAAAATAAATTCGGTGCAGTATAAAATTGAGAAAATTTCAACTTTCTGCTACAGTTAGGTAAGGCAGTCAATTAAGTCAGAAAAAGTCATTTGTCAGTAAAAGTAGAATAACAGATTCAGCCAAGATGAAATTTGCCAAAAAATTAGTAATGATAGGAAAAAGTACCTAATTCGCTTGGAACTTCAACCTTCCAAGCACATTGGGAAATGGTTGAACCTAATGGTGTAGGTAGCTGTTGGTGAAGCTTGTATATCACTGTCAAAATAAAAAGATACGAAAACAGTGAAGAGCTCTATAATATAACGTTTTAGTTGTTGCAAGAAATGTATGGTATGACACAAAGTTGAGCACTTTTGATTGAAGTTACAGTCTTGTGTTCAGCCATCAGTTACCTACAACTAATTTTGTAGCTTTCACAAATGAAAAGCTTACCAAATTAAAATAATTATAATGTACCTTATTGCATCACAAAATGTTGTCAACATCACCTCCTTACAAGAATTTCAAAATTCAAAAGCATATGGAATTATTTATTTTTATTGTGTATTTATGTTAAATAAGGAGTTCTATATGACATATCTTGCTTCAACTTAATTTTAATTCATAGAATTTTGTTCAAGTGCAAACAATTAGTTATGTTTTTGTTTTATCTAGCAAATGCAAGTCATTTTCAAAGCTCCCATTCTTACTCTATGAGTGAAATCTGTAAATTTTCAAATAAAAATGACATATTAAGACTCAGCAACATACCAAGAAGTCTGATGATCGGGTTGGCACTCTTGAAATAGATATAACTTCAGCAAAATAACTTGCTGGCATTGGCGGATCCAGGGGGGTGGCTATAGGGGCTAAAGCCCCCCCACAGCCGATTCTTAAAATTGATTGAAATATATAAATCAATACATTACAACGTGAAGTGTTTAATGTTCCTCTAAAATATTGCTAAGCAGTGAAGTTTGAAGGGAGTCAGACAAAATAACGAGGATGGGGCTAAGCAATTTATATGTTATGGTAATTCGTTTTATAAGCCCCAAATGAATTACCTTGGGGCTTAAGCCTGAAAGGAAATGTACAAAAAAAACAAGGTCGGGACTTCAAGTCATTAACAAGGACAGAAAATTGGGACGAAAAAAAAACAGCTTGGGAATATGGCTTGACAAGAATTGGACAAAAAAAAACGTGGTCGGGGCTAAGCAAATAATTCCCTTAAAACTTAGATACCTTATTTCAGCAAGTTTTTGGGGCTTGACTTTAGGGACTGTCAAGTCCAAGTTCGGGCTAAAGCTGGAAGAGATAACTGAAAAACGGGGTGGGGGCTTAAAAATGAACATGCCAAATGAAAAAAACAATTTAGCTAATTTTGCGAAAAAAAGGCCATTTGGGGCTGAAGCCCGAGGAGAATTTGGGAACAACAAATCAAAATCATGCTGGTGCATGTGAATTTGTGATCCCTCTTGCGATCCTTTATGGACAGATTTTTTATTCTTGTGGTTCAAAGCTTGATGTGGCTGAAAATTTGAGGTATATTAGTCCAAAAAAATTAGCAAAAATATCTTCAAAAATTCGGGAGCAGAATGTTGTTGTTTTATTTTAAAGGGTTCTTCTTGGGGATTTTAAAACCGCATTTTTCCAATAACAAACCCTCTGCGTCATCCGCCATTTTGAATGCGGTGTTTAAAAGTGTTTACTCAATTTTCTCAACCGCTATTAGTCGTAGAGTAGTCATTTTTGTTTACTTTTGTAGGTTAACATGTTCTCTAAAATTTTTTTAAAGCTCCTTCCTATAAAAAGTTATTGTTGAAAAACCAGCCAATTTTCTATTTCAAAAATGGGTTTCCAAGTTTATCTCACCAAATGTCCATCCGAACCAAAAATCACTTTTAAAACTTTTTATAAAACATTAAATTTTCTACATTTCTGTTTATTTAGATTTCATGGAAGTCAAAAAAACTTTCAAGATATAGCAAAACAAAGTTTCTAAAATTATATAATAAAGTGTAGATTGATTTTATTAAATTGCCCCTACTTTTTCCTGTTAGATTAACAAATATAAAATTACTAACATATTTGTAAATAAAATTTATACCTATAATTGATTTCTTGAAAATTTAAAATTTTCCATCATGTTTTGACTTTAAAATAGTATATAAATAAAGTTAACGAGACATTTAAACACCTTTTTAGTATGAAGATTTTTGACCTCCCCCCGCAATTATTTTTATTTAAAACAAATTTAGCCACATTTGAAGGCTAAGTTTTGAGATCTTAATCTTAAAAATCTGACGAGTAGAAACGAAATTAAGTTTTTTTAAAAGGAAAAAAACACGATTAGAAAAAAATTTATTTTTAAAAATAAAATAAAAAAAAAAACATATATAAAAATTAATTTTTTCTAATCGGCTTTTTCTCCTTTTAAAAAATCCTAACTTCCTTTCTAGGAGCTATAAAAAAAATTGTAGAGAACATGTTAACCTACAAAAGTAAACACTACGACAATACGACTAATAGCGGTAAACACCTTTTTCAAAATGGCGGATGACGCAGAGGGTTTTTTTATTGAAAAATGTGGTTTTAGAATCCCCAAGAAGTACTCCTACAAAAAAAAACAATAAAATTCTCCTCCCGAATTTTTGTAGATATTTTCGATTTTTTTGGATAATTTGATTGGACTATATGTATAATAAGTTAAGATTATAAGTCTATAAATACGACTGAGCCTTTATGTTCTATCTTTCCTTAAAAATATTTTAAATGTTAAATAGGGCAGATGTTATTGTAACTACTTAACATTGAAAACATTTTAAACCGGGGATAGAATCTGATATAAATGCACAAATAACACAGCTATTGTAAAAATAAGTGGAAATATCAAAATACGATTCCGATTACATAAAGTATATTTTTTCACAAAAAACCACTAAAACTAAAACTTTAGGACAAAGAATTTAAAATACTTAATATCTTAAAGTGGATAGCCCAAGCCCCCCCCCCCCATAGCCAAATCCTAGATCCGCTACTGCTTGGTGGTAGAACACTTTAATTGTTATTGTTTCGTTCAAAAATGTTCAATGTTAATTTTTGTCTGCGCAGCCTGACTGCATTGTATGAACTTTAGTTCATAAAAAAAATCCTAATATTGGATCCATCTTAAAATCTTATAATGTTTAACTCCACAGATATTATCATTGCATATAAGCTGTTTATATGCAATGAATGATACATTAATGTATATTAAGTTGTCTATGAATGTCTTTAGTATTATACAAATTTTGTACAGGACTTATTGAATTTTTGATTCAAATAGCTATTTAAAGCCAATAGTCCATACAATTCTCACTTGGTTTCATCACTGACAAATGACACCTTGTCGTGATTTTTGTTAAGTTCTGTTGGAATGTATAAAAACACATATTTTTATGTTGTCAAGATTTTATATGTCAATTAATTTATAAAATAAAATTTTCATTCTGTTGTAATCATTAAACGAATCAAGTTTGTTTCCTTTCTTGTAAGAAGTCTATTATATTTTCTTAAGGAAAAACTCCATTTTCCATCAGGTTGTGGGCCCAGGATTGCATCCATAAAAAATACGATTTTAAGAAATATAAAGTGGAAAAATTCGTAGACAATATACACAAGTTAAGAGGAAGAGATAATTTTCACAAATGAAAGGGTACAGTCGAGCATGCTCTGAAGCTGCAAAGCTATTGGAAGGCAGTACTTGGAACGGAGGAAAACGAAGGCGTCAATGAAAAGGCTATGTCGAGATTAATTCTGTATATTTCACCAAATTTGTATGCGCATATTCAGGGAATATCGACTGCAAAGGAAATTTGGGATAATCTGATTTCAACATATGATGACTCCGGAATTACCAGGCGATGTGGTTTGTTGCGCAAATTGACTACAACTCAATTAGTGAACTGTTCCAGTATCGGCGAGTATGTAGATACTATTATAGATACTGCTCAAAAGCTGAACCAGATAGGGATGAATGTTAGCGAAGAATGGATTGGAAGCTTGTTACTAAGTGGTTTGCCAGATCAGTTCAAGTCCATGATATTGGCTATTGAAAGTAGTAACATAGCTATTACTGGAGATAAAATAAAAACGAAATTGCTCCAAGATTACGACAGTTATAATCAAGATGCAGGAGCAAGCGGTGGAAGTGCTGCAGCTCTGTATAGCAGTAGGGGTAAGAAGCCAGAAAAAAGAGATCGTCGAATTGTTGATAACCAAACGCATCGTTTGCTATAAATGCAATAAAGAGGGACATATAGCGAAATTTTGCAAGAACAAAGAGAAATCTGTTGCTACTGGCATAGGAACAGGGTGGCTTCTGACGTCATTTGTTGCCCACTTTGACGTAAATGGAATCAATTGGTACATCGATTCGGGTGCATCTTCGCATATGGCTAAAAATAGAGACAGTTTTCCAACATTCACAGAGTTCACATCAGAAGAGTTTGTGACAGTTGCAAATAATAACAAATTGCGAGTTTGTGGAAGAGGAGACATTCCTGTGCGTGTGTACATCCGAAACGGATACCACGACGTTACGCTGAAGAATGTTTTGTTGGTGCCAGAGATATGTGCTAATCTATTATCCGTCAGTCAGATGACTAAAAACGGTTTGTCAGTCAAATTTTCAAAATCAAAATGCGAAGTTTTTAGTCAAGGTAAGCTAGTTGCAACAGCGAACGTCGTTGATAATATGTACAAACTAGACATTGTAGGTGAACATAGAAATTTTCAAGCTACAACTAAGCAACTATGGCACAAGCGCTTGGGACATGCTAATGACGTTGATCTAGGAAAATTAAGTAAAGATAAGTTACATGGGGTAGAGTCTGGGAAAGGCTCAGAAGAAAAGTCATGTGTTTCGTGTATTTATGAAAAGCAATCAAAGATGCCTTTCCCGACATCAACGAGTTCTTCAAAAGAAGTATTGGAACTAGTACATTCCGATGTATGCGGTCCTTTGGAGCGCGCGTCAATTGGAGGAGCTAAATATTACCTGCTTTTTCTCGATTTCTCCTGTAAAGTTTTTGTTTACATAATGAAAACAAAATCAGAAGTTGTTAAGTATTTCAAATTGTTCAAAAACAATGTTGAAAATCAGACCGGAAAGAAGATAAAAGTACTGCGGACCGACAACGGTTTGGAATTTTGCAACTCTGAGATGCGAAATGTTTGCGGAGAAAGTGGTATAGTTCATCAAACATCGGCACTATATAACCCGCAACAAAATGGCAAAGCAGAACGCATAAACAGAAGTTTAGTTGAAATGGCCCGCACTATGATGGCAGATAGTAATTTGAAGAAGTTTTATTGGGCAAGAGCCATAAGCACGAAAGCCTATTTGCAAAACAGAATCCCACGAAAGAAAATAGACTATAAATTGCCGGAAGAAATTGGGAGCGGTGATAAACATAATCTGTCTCATTTACGTGTTTTCGGATGTGTTGCGATGGTTCTAATGCCTAAAGAGAAGCGCCAAAAATGGGATTTGAAATCTAAAAAATGTGTTATCGTAGGTTACTGTGAAAACAGTAAGTGTTGTGACCCGAGAGCCACAACTATTCCCTTTCCCAAACCCTAAATAAATCATTCATTCAGAACCAATTCCCATTGAACAGTCACCCAACCAATGAACCATGAAATAAAACACCAACCAAGCATAATTTCGATTTCGTTCTTATTATAGAACAATGCTTCGCTTACGCACGCCACTATGACTCAAGCTATATGCGCGGCTCTATTGCAACGAATACAGAAACGCAAACAAACAACTGCAATGCAATAAAGTATGTCAAGTGCAATGTGCAATACGAAACCTGCGAACTGCGATCGATGATGAAACACCCAGAAGTACTTGAGTGGGTCACCATACGATCGGCATAAAGGTTTAAGAATGTTTTTATGTAACGATATATGAAGAATTATGACCACGGTGTGTGGCCTGGTTCTGGTGAACTCAAATTAGTGACATGGTTCTGGGGATGGTAAGCGACCTGGTTTTGGTGATGGTAAGAAATGAATGTTATGAATGAGAATGAGAACTTATAAATGGAGAACCAAATGGGAAGAAGACCAGAGTTGATTTCCAGATACTAAGAGATAAGGTCGCAGCCCTGCTATAGACAGCGGGCCTTAATCTTTTAAAAAGAAATAAATAAAGAATACAAAATAATAAAAAATAAAATAAACAAGACTTTTATTTATTTTATTTTACAAATTAACTCTCCGTCATCTGCTCTTCCCTTTCAAAGAAGGAAGCACGGCAGACCGTAACATAAGGCATACAGGCTATATGAACCAATCAAAAGTAAGTGTATATAAGTCGTGATGTCAAAAAAAAGAACGAGATGTATTTTTTACTTCAATTGCGAGAAAATGCTACAGATGATAAAAATAATAATACGGATGGTATTGATGATCCAGATTTAGTGGGAATATGTTTGTATGAAAATCTTGATCATAACAATTCAAGCCTACAAACAAATGACGGAGTAGCAAGTTCAAAAGAAAATCTTATATTAGAAGAAATGCAGACAGAGACTAGTCCAGGCGAAGTTCGAGAAGAGTATTTCGAATGTGACGAAAATGCATATAATCGAAGGACTTCGGAAGATACAAATGTTATTTGACGGTCAGACAGAGTTCGTAAGCAAACTAATATGAGTGATTATGTGAGCTATTTTGCCGATTGTAACGATAATAGTGACGATCCAGAAGATTATTTCCAAGCTATTAAAGGTGTTAACTATACTAATTGGATAAATGCAGCAAAAGAAGAATACAAATCACTAGACGAGAACAATACTTGTACCATATCAGATTTACCCGAGGGAAGAAAAGCGCTTACTACGAAATGGATTTTTAAGACTAAGCGGAATGAGAAAGGTGACATTTCGAGATACAAGGCAAGACTTGTTGCACGAGGATGTGCACATCCTAGTGGGGTAGATTACCAAGAGACGTATTCACCAGTTATCCGTTACAATTCAATGCGATATCTTTTATCACTGGCACTGAGTTTGAATTTGCAGATAGATCACTTAGGTGCGGTGACAGCTTTTTTGCAAGGTGATGTCGAAGAAGAAATCCAGATGGTCTCGAAATTCCACATGGTAAGGTTTTAAAATTGCACAAACCAATTTACGGATTAAAACCGATATTTCCGATATTTGCTACGCAGTAAATTTGCTAAGTCGTTTTAATAGCGATCCTGGAATGGAACACTGGAAACCTGCTTAGCGAATTTTTGAGATATTTGGAAGGCACTATTGAATTCAAACTAAACTATGTGAAGTCAGAGCATGAAAGTGTGGAGGGATATTGCGATGCCGATTTTGCTAATGATCCGGATGAGCGAAAGTTAGTCACTGGATATTTATTTATCCGAGAAGGTGGTGCTATATCCTGGGGATCCAAGAAACAAACAACGACAGCATTATCTACTTGTGAAGCTGAGTATATGGCTATGGGAGCATCTGTCCAAGAAGTATTATGGCCAAGCGCACTTGAAGAAGAACTTTAAAAAAAAAATATGGAACCAATAGACATTTTTTGTGACAACCGTGGAGCAGCTGATCTTGCATTCAACGAAGCATATTGACAACGTACAAAGCACATTCGAGTGCGTCATCATTTCGTTCGAGAGACAATAGTCAATCGACAGAAAAATTTGAAAGCTATTGACACAAATGACATGATCGCTTATATTTTTACAAAGGCTCTCCCTGGTATAAAAAATGCAAAGTTTTCTAAGTTAATGGGTATTTTCTAAATTATGTTAAATTAAATTTTAGTGGGAATGTATAAAAACTTATTCAAATAGATTCTAGCAAGCTCACATATTTTTATGTTATCAAGATTTTATATGTCAATTAATTTATAAAATAAAATTTTCATTTGTTGTAATCATTAAAAGAAACAAGTTTGTTTCCTTTCTCGTAAGAAGTCTATTATATTTTCTTAAGGAAAAACTCCATTTTCCATCAAGTTCGATCCAACTAACACCAATTTTTTCTAGAGAAAATCAATTGTGAACTATATTCAACCTGATTTTCGTTGTAAAATTGATGTAAGTTGGACTCAACTTAACAAAAATTGCTTATTAGCAAGTCCGTCAGTAGTCAACTGATGAGTAAAATTGAGGAAACGGCAATTTTTATCTTTAAATTTATGTACATTGAAAAACATGTACATATGACTTATATATGTAAGTTACGTTAAACACCGTTTTTCGTTTGTGTATGTTGTCAGTTGGTGTACATTTAGTTTATGTGCAATAAACAGTACCTTGGGTGGACCGCCTCGAAGGTTCAATGATTTTAACTCCATTTTTGGGTCCTCGGTTCAGCTCACGCGACTCCGTGGCTCCGCTTAGGGCTAGCTCAGTCGCCAGGCTGGCGCCTATGCTATCAGGGGTTGGCTACGAAATCTCACAAATAAAAACTTTGCAATCGAAATCTTATTTGCATAAGATTTCGATTTCGAGATTTTAGTATGCGTCTATGCGAGATATCATAGTGCTACCTGATAACATCGCAAGAACCATTTTTACTTGCTTAAGTTAAGTTTTGGTTTCGTGTCAAAAAATCGAAATTTTAATCAAATCTAACATTACCATTATAAATGAGTCCAAAAAAACGGATTTCTTCATGCCGTCCCTAAGGGTGTTCAACCGTGTTACTGTGTGTCTGTGTGTACCTGGACCGTAGACCAATTTGCTCATAACTTGTATATAAGATTTTAATGTCCTAGAGAAAAAAATCTACATCTAGCTCATCTAGAACGGAAAGATGCCAATCAACGATTTTGTTGTTCAATTTTGTTGTTCGATTATGTATTTCAAATAATTAGAATTTATGATGATCGGCACATGGCAGCCATGAAATAGCTATGATTCAAGTCTAAAACCAGTATTGGTAGCTGTAGTATCTGGCATCACTGATGTTACAGAAAAAAAGAACTTAAAAAGAAAAGAAGAAATAAATTGTCACTTGTGTGGCAGCCAGTGTTGCCGCAAGCTGAAATGAGAAGTCGCTAGACCAACCTCCAAAAGTCGCTAGATTGGCTAGAATTAGGGGGCCAAAAAGTCGGTAGAAGTCGCTAGCCAAAAATTGGTTAATAAAGGCTTAACTACATAGGCCTACTTTTGTACAAAAGTACAAAAGTGAGAAATAAATATCTATTCTGAAGACACCTGCTTGCAAAAAAACAATGGAAAATTGTGCATGGTGGTTTAATTTATGTGTCAAAACAATTTTCGATTGTTTTCTTGCAAGCATGTTTCTTTAGCGAGCATTTTAATTTCTCACTTTTGTACTTTTGTACAAAAGTATGTAGGTCTATTTAGTTAAGGCTTAAGTGTTAAGAAAAATTCTCTTTGAATAACTTAAATTAACCTTAGCCTTAAATTTACAAATAATCTTAGGAATATAATAAATTTAAAACAGATGAATTGCTTAAAGCAGACTACTGCGGTCACTCGCCTTACACTTTGCATATGTTTTGATGTGTGTGTGCCTGTGTGTAGTGAATTTCAGTATACAATTAATGGAAATAGAAAATTTCAAATTAACTTAAATGCCAGGAATGAAAAATCACGAGGGCATTTCATAAAAAAAAGTAGTATTTTCGTGTCGAAACTCACAAATTCTTACCTTCAAAAGTCGCTAGAAATAATCTAGCGACATAAAAATATTTTTTGTCGCGGAAGAAATTGAAATGTCGCTAGATCTAGCGACACTGGTGGCAGCGACAACCGAGGACGGATGCTTTTTACATTGGCGACGAGAGAAAAATAAAACTTAAACAAAAAAGAAAAAGGAGTAAATGGATAAAACGATGATTTCGACAGATAATTCAGGTAATAAGAACAAATTTATTGAATATTAAAGATGTATTTAGGTACCTAAACAAAAGAAAATTCATCTATTTAATATAAAACAAAACAGAAAAAAAGAAGAGAACATTTTTCAATAACGGGAAGGGGAATAAAAACAACTCGAGCGTCTTATTCCTTGATATGCAGGGACGTGTGATATGTGAGTGGCTCAGTTGGCTTTATATTATGCTGTCGGTGTTCAATATACATATGTACATAATGTACATATGTGCATGTGCAAGAATAAAACAACGTTTCTCGAATGTTCCTTTAAATTTGATTTTTTGTTTTGTATTTATATGTTCCTATAGTACCTATATTCGATTAGGGGAATGTATTATATACTCAAATGTTTGCAAATAATAAAAAAAAGTGTTTCTTGGGTTGATGCGACTTCAATGTTCGCATATAATAATAATAATTTTAACTATATGCCTGTAAGACCTCAGGTCTTTTAAATGCAATGCACGGCACTAGTTAGAAGTAATAGAAGGAAAAGAAAGTTTTTTGTTGGCACAGTGGATTGAGAATTAGATGTTAATTATCTCATTAAATTCCACGGGTGGCATCCAGTTGATACACAAATAATTGTGGCTCGACATAGGAAAAAAAAATAAAGTTTGAATATCGATGTGCTGCAAATAAAAAAACAAGCTGAATGATGCGACAATAGGCGTGTTTTTTTGTGCCCCCTATGTTAGCTTAAGAAATAATGGCACAAAAAAACGCTCATCGTTGCTTCAGAAAATAATTTGGCAGCACAGATATAACAATGACATTGGCCACGTTCAAAAACTTATGTAGAGCTATCGGGATAGGTTCGTGTTGTTGCAATGGCCGCATTCGGAAAACCTATCAAGAGCTATCCAGATACGTTCGTGTTGTTGTAATCCCGTGTAAGAAAACAGCTGATGACAAAGCAGCTTTTGCTGTTGGATAGCTTTCCAAGCTATCGGAAAAATGTTGGTACCTAAAGTTTGTATCCCCATGCAAAATGTCAAAAACAACCAATACATTCGAAAACCTATATGAATACTAATCTATCTTAGATAGGCTATCGCATAGTTTTCCGAATGTAGCCAATCCCGTGTGATAGCTATCCGAAAAATGTTGGTACCTATACGTTTGTATTCATAAAAATTATTAAAATAATATAATAATAAAATATGTATACGAAACCATCTTATCTATAGATTCCATCGTGGCCATTTTCTGACATCTTGGCTGTAAACTGTAAGTCAAAAAAAAAAATGTATACAAAATATCATTAAAATTTTGATAAATTAAAAGAAACGTCTCATCCCTGGACCAGGTGTTTCTTTTATTTATTGGAATGGAAAGTAACATTTATTTCAAATTAATAAATTATATTTTAACAAATAAAAAAATGTTTGGCTTTTGCCTTTTTTTCTGTCATCTTTCTACGACCAGTCAACCCGTGCTTCAAGATCCATCTGCCAAATTAATGAATTTTTGGATGAATTTTTGACATGTGTTGAAAATTCATCGGATAAACGTAGAAATTAGTGTATGGAAGCACTGTGTTTATTTTAGCTTAATTCCTAAGCAGGGATGTTTATCGCCGCGAACTAAGCATATTTGTTGTTGTATTTTACATGGAAATTTTTTTCGAGTTAACATAGAGGGTACTAAAAAACACGCCTAATGTAGACAAAAATGGTTTACATATGTATGTATATGTATATTGATGCGACTTCAATGTTCTCAAGTAAAATTAAATTAGATTTGAAAAAAAGGGGGACTTAAATGTTCAAATAAAAGCATGTAAGTAGTTCAGTTGAAACATTCATTTTCAAAAAAAAAAAAAAACTAATGAGGATGTTTTCCTGGTCACAGTTAAGAACTTCGACTATACTATATATGGAGACAACTGTGGTCATGAATGGCGTTCGAGATTTTTATGAAAGCCAGTAAAATTACAGATCCAGAAGAAAAGCAAACTATGCTATTGCACTTCGGGGGTCAGAAAATACAAGAATTATATGATTCTTTTCGAGATGAAAACATTGAGGAAAAGCAAGATGGTCCTTGGGCATCTGGCTATGTTACTCGAATTTCAGAATATGAACAGACAATAAAAAAACTGAATGAGTTCTTTCTGCCGAAGAAAAATTCAACATATGAAAGGCACATTTTGCGTCAGTTGAAACAAGAAGAAGGAGAAAAGATCGAGATTTTTGCTATGCGTTTGCGGACTCAAGCTGAACGATGTGGTTTTGGCGAAAAAATCGATGAAAATATTAAGGACCAAATCATCGAAAAATGTATCTCATCAAAAATGCTTCGGGAAATTTTAAAGCAAGGTGACGCAACGTTAAATGAGACTCTGAAAATGGCAAAAATGTTCGAGGCTGTGAATGAACAAGAAAAGTTATTTGTTTTCGAAAAGTCGGCAACTCCAGCCATCGAAATAAATAAAATTGAATGTGAGAAAGCAAAGGACGATTTTAAGAATACTGAATGCGGTCGATGTGGATACCATGGGCATAAAGCTAATTACGAGAAGTGTCCGGCAAAAGGAAAAACATGTACTAAATGTGGATTGCGCGATCATTTTAGTCGAAAATGTCTTATCACGTAAACGATCAAATAGCACCACCATAGGGCTGCGCGTACAGTAGTGCGACAAACCGATGCGAGAAGGTATTCGAGATTCGAGCAAAAGTGGTCAAAATAGTTTGTGAACTTGATGCTTGCGATAAGTATGTGATAAAATTACAACACTCGCTGCAAACATCGCTTGAGTTTGACCACGATCATAAGGATAAATGTAAATTTTTTTCTCGCATTGAAACATTTCTCGCATCGCATCGCTTTGTCGCACTACTATACACCGGAAAAAGAGTATGTATTTTGTGTCGACTCGCAAATCACAAAAAAACGAAATACATTGTAAAATTGGTGGTATTGAAGTCGCTGCGCTAATAGACTCAGGTTCAAAATATAATTTGATTGACGACTACATGGATACGAATGAAAGCTGAAAAGGTTATCGTCGAGAACTAACGTCAAGAAACCGATAAATGTTTCAAATCATACTGTGAGCAATATTGACAATATTGGGTGTATTTGAAGCAAAACTTGTTATCGGCAATCGAAACATTAATGCCGAATTCTATGTGATCAGAGAAAACGGGAAAGTGCTCATCGGACGCGACACTGCAATGTTGATAGGCATTTTGAAATTTGATGTTGATATCAATGAGATCGGTGAATTTGATAAGACTAAAATTGGCTAAATCAAAGGCGTGTTGTGGACATTCACTAGAAGAAAAAGTGAGTAAAAAAATTGATGAGTTGAAAGCGCAAGGGATTATTGAAAAGGTAGATGGACCGTCTAACTGGATTTTGCCGATGGTAGTGGTTCCGAAAGGTGATGACGTACGTATATGCGTCGATATGAGATGTGCAAATGAAGCTGTTGAGAGAGAGAACTATCCATTGCTAACTATTAAAGATTTACTTCCGCATCTGGGGCAAAATAAGTGGTTTTCTCGAATCTATGTCCGCCAGGCTTTCCACCAGGTGAAAAACTAGTTAATTATTTAAGTTTGATTTGAGTACGCACATTGTCTGGAGCAAGAAAATGAAAAAAAAGAAATGATAAATGAATTCGATTTGACTTAATTTAATTTTTATTTCACAGTTGAAATGTACAAATGAATATAATGAGAACAAAATATGATTTATGAATAAAATAAATATTTTTGTCAGAAAAAGAAAATCAAAGCTTCAATTTTTTTGTTTGTTTGATGAAACAAGTGTAATAATGCTTTTTGCCAAGTGTTCGTATGATAAGGTCTAAGTGAAAGGTTAAGTTAATTGTCTTTAATAAAGCAAAAATAATATTTTCTTTTAGGTTGAAATATTGGAAAAATCAAGATATACCACTACTTTTATAACAAAAAAACGTTTGTTCAGATACACAAGACTTAAGTTCGGCATCACATGCGTACCTGAATTGTTTCAAAAGATTATGGAACAAATTCTTAGTGCTTGCGAAGGTTGTTTTAATTACATCGATGATGTCGTAATATATAGTTTTGATAAAGAAGTACATGACGCGCGACTTCGAAAAGTTTTGGAAACACTGAAGGATTACAATGTAACAATTAACGAAGAGAAATGTGTTTATGGGGTTAAGGAATTAGAGTTTTTAGGCCACAAATTATCTGAAATGGGCGTCACACCGACATCGGACAGAGTAGTGGCTATTAAACAATTTCGTGAGTCACTGAACGCTGAAGAGGTTCGTAGCTTTTTAGGTCTCGTAAATTATGTCGGAAAATGTATTACAAATTTAGCGACTATCACAGAACCATTGTAGTAGTAGCCCGTAGCGTAATGGTTAGTGCGTTCGACTGTCACGCTGGAGGTCTGGGATCGCTTCCCAGCCTCGTCCACCTAAAAACTAAAAAGTTTTTTTCATGGCTACTGCCTCTTGCGATGAATTGACAAATCCTCCAAGAGTATCACTTGTCACGAATAAGTGCTTCTCGTCTAGCCGTTCGGATTCGGCATAAAATTGTAGGTCCTTCCATTCCTGTCGAAAGGCGCGCACAGGAATGGTTGCGAGTTGTTAGTCACTAGGCCCTGGTTCTTCATGAGCCGTTGTGCCACCCGATTTATTTATTTACAGAACCATTGCGGAAACTAACAAAAAAAGTTTCAAATTCAAATGGGATGTTGAGCAACAGACAGCTTTTGACAATTTAAAGGAAACAATTTCTAGTGATAGAATCATATCACTATTCGTTATTATAATATAAATAATCGAATAATTTTGATAACAAATGCTAGTCCAGTCGGTTTGGGTGCCGTATTGGTGCAAACTAATGAAGAAGCACCACGAATTATTGAGTACGCATCGAAAAGTTTGTCTGATGTCGAGCGAAGATACGCTCAAACGGAAAAGGAAGCATTAGCACTAATGTGGGCAGCGGAGCGTTTTCATTTTTACCTGGTTGGAAGATCTTTCGATTTAATAACCGACCATAAGCCGCTTGAAATAATTTTCGGCACAAGATCAAAACCTTGTGCAAGGATTGAACGTTGGCTGCTGCGTTTACAATCATATAAATATAAAGTAATCTACAAACCAGGGAAAAGTAACATAGGTGATCCACTGTCACGATTGCTGCCGGATACAATTGTTAGTACATTTGATGAGATTTCTGAGCAACACGTAAACTCTATTGTTAAAATAGCGGCACCAATAGCAATCAAAACTATAGAAATAGAGCAACAATCGAAGCGTGATAGCGAGATTCAAGCCGTTAAAAAAGGAATTTGTGAAAATACTTGGACAACAGAAGTATTACCGTTCAAGGTTTTTGAAACAGAGCTTTGCTTTGCGGGTGAAATACTATTGCGTGGAAATCGCATCGTTATTCCACAACAATTGCGACAACAAACGTTGGAACTAGCACATGAAGGACACCCAGGAATGACGCTAATGAAGCGTCGATTAAGAGCTAAGGTTTGTTGGCCAAAAATTGATCAAGCAGTTGAATCAAATGTCAAGAAATGTCGTGGATGCATTTTGGTTGCAGCACCTGGTGCACCTGAGCCATTGAAGAGAAAGGACCTACTAACAAGAGCATGGCAACATGTGGCTATCGACTTTCTCGGGCCGCTTCCGTCTGGTCACAACTTATTTGTTGTTGTTGACTACTACAGCCGATTCGTCGAAATTGAAATCATGAAGAAAATCGATTCAAGTGAAACTATTAAGTGTCTCAAAAACATTTTTGCACGTTTTGGATATCCATTGTCTATTACGGCAGATAATGGACGGCAGTTAATAAGTGACGAGTTTCGTGATTATTGCAATGTCAACAACATTAAGCTCATCAGCACCATATCATTCTGGCCTCAACAAAATGGGAAAGTGGAACGTCAAAATAGGTCCATTTTGAAGCGTCTCATCATCAGTCAAAACAGAAATCGAAATTGGCAACAAGACTTAAACGAATACCTTATGATGTATCGATCAACACAACATTCAACCATACTTAAAACACCATCGGAAATGATGTTCGGTTGGAATATTAGAGACAAATTGCCCTGCATCAGCCAACCAATGGAACTTGATGTAGAAACAAGAGATCGTGATAAGGAAAAAAAAGAAAATGGGAAAGTGTATGCAGATATACGACGTAACGCAATACAAAATGAAGCAAAAGTTGGTGATAAGGTTATCGTCATGCGACAAACTAAGGTGAATAAATTATCATCGACATTTGACCCTACAACGTGTAGTGTAGTTAAACGCAATGGATACGAAGTCATCGTTGAAGCTGAATATACAAAGAAACTTAACAGACGTAATGTGGCACATGTTAAGAACCTTCCATCGGTTGGTGTAGATAACCAACGACCAGAGAGATGTGTGAAAAAACCTAAAAGATACCGCAATGAATAAACCATCGTGTTAGGGTATATATAAAATGTATTTCTTTATCTATATATTATATGTACCTACTTATTATATATTTAGAATAATGTAAAAGCCAATCAAAATAAAATTAAAAAGAAGAAAGTGATGTAGTATCTCGCATCACTGATGTTACAGAAAAAAAGAAGATAAAAAGAAAAGAAGAAATAAATTGTCACTTGTGTGGCAGCGATAACCGAGGACGGATGCTTTTTACAGTAGCCAATTTTTCATTCAAACATTCAAAATGCATACTTATCTTCATCGGAATAATAGCTTTGTTCAGCGATGTTTTTCCGAACAGTAACAGAAAGGTACAACTTTTTGCTGTTTACAATTTATACAATTTTCTGTTCCAAACTGTTCTGATTTGCTGTTCAGTGAGTCTGTTCCGAACAGTTAAGAACAGAATAGAACAGGATTTTCTGTACTTGCTTTTTACGTAGAACAACTTAGAACAGGGTTGTCTGACGGTCACACAAACCTGTGCTGTTCTGTTATGATCTGAATTTTTCCTCACTGAAAAATCCTAATGAGATTGATCTTCTTTGATTTGAAGTTGAGTTACACGAGTAAGCCAAAATTCATTGTGTGATTTGGCTTAGCAGAGAATCTGACGGTTTCTCGGGTCAGAAAGCATTTGAGATTTTTGTTAAAAAAAACAGATAACGGGGGATTTTAAGTTTTTTGACGAAATTGCATAATTTTTGGTAAATGGCTGAACTAATTACGTGAACAACACTATACAAGTGAAAAATTATAAAACAATAAACTAGAACAAATAATAATTATTACTTACTATTCTCGACACAAAAATTAAATCTTCTTTTTAAAAGTGCGGTCTGCCTTAGACAACACATCAAGAAAAGCTATGATATGCCTGGTATCTCACCTATAAGCAATCACTATAACCGATATTAGGTCATTTAATAAACTTTACTTTTTAAGAGAATAGAAAAATGTTAAAGCCGAATGTACTGCGAGTTATATACACTTTTTAAAACTCTGTATTCCGTAATGTGAAGCTTGATTTATAAAACTTGAAAAACGGTAGACGGTACGACACATTTCCTGATGCTTATTTTCAATCTAACTAATTTTTGAATATCGCTTAAAACAGAATGATTGCAGCCATACTCACCCGTAACGTAACCCGTAAAATCACCAACCCTTCGGGCTTTCCCATTCAAATCAACTAACAAATTTAATAACGTACTTTTAACGAGGTAGTTTGTCATACATCAAACGTGTGTAACTAAAGTCATGACCACACACTATAACATTGTTAATGGCAAACATGTAACCTTGTCATCCCTCTAAATTTTGAATGAAAATTTAAGGGTTGCAGTACTAATCGCTTGTTTCTCGTATTAAACCCCAACGCATTATTATTTACGCAAAGGGTTCAATATAAATCCATTGTACCCACATTTTTTGTAATGTACATTGCCTGGGCTTATAAACGTACCTCTTCAAATGGCATGTAGTATATGTGCACCAAACAAATTGAATTGTATCCTTATGTCACCGACAAGTTCATTTGAAGCACTTTATCATTGGGGTTGTATTTTGATGAAGTAATTCACAGCCACAAGTGGTACATAAATTTAAATTTACCTTTGGTCGGTGTGTTGGAAGCAAAAAAGTGCTACGAATTTAATCACTTAACTTTTATTTATTTTATTTGCGTTCCAGGTAAAAAAAAACTATATTATCTAGATATTTAAATGTTTTTTTATGAAGTATATGACGAAGATTTGACTGTATAAGGTTAAACACACACAGAAAAATTATTGTTTAGTTAAATAAAAATATTTGAAATTCCCGCCGGCCATTTCGGAAGCGAAGTTTTTTGTAAATAAAATCAACAAAACATTTTTACTCACTTGATATATTTTTTTTTTTTTTTTTTTTTTCAATTCGAAAATTCATTAATGTCCGTAAATGAATTATTATTGATAAACGCACTATTAAACAGAAATTTATTTTTATATGATACTTTTTCGCAATAACCACCTTCTCTAGTGACAGTTTAAAATCAAATGAATCTGAATAAGTGAATATCAGAATACCACAAAACCGAAACCGTCATCCGCCGCCCAGCAACCATTGTGAGTGTTAAATCTAAAACCGAGAACACATTTTAAATTCCACCCTCTCCTTTGCAAAAGAAGAACGGTCGAGTGTAGAGTGTAGTCAGTGCTTTTTGTTGTATTGGCGCGTGCTTCAAAAAAGGAAGTAAATCATATAGGTAGGTAAAGTAGAACCATCATCAACCTTACCATCAACATCACCAACAGAAGCATCTGAGGCAACAAATAGAAATCACAGAGCAACGCAACAGACAACATTGCATCAATCTGGGTTCTACTACTATTATAAACGTCGTCGTCCTCCCATGCAGATTTCTGTTTTTTTTTTTTTTTTTTTTAATATGAGAGGAATGGGTGTTTGGTTGAAAGGACCAAAACGGGAAGAAAAAAAAAAGAAAAAAGTGTTGGTAAACCGACAGCAATTGTTGGCAGCTATAATAGCACAGTGCTATGTCGGTGTATATTATATCCGTTTTAATATACATATATTTTTTAATTTTTCAATTGTTTGCTGTATGATACAGGATAGACTTAAGGTTAGACGGGCCTTTTATCAGGATTTGGTTTGACAATATTTTGTAAGATTACTGGATCACACATAATGCGGCTAGTTATGGCAATTTTCAAAACATTACACCTTCAATTTTTGCTCTACTATTCTATTACACAGTTTGAGTGAAATTCATACAAAATCGTAGTGTGAAATTATTAAGTTTACATTCAAGACATTCTATTTGGATCCAAAGCTATAATCTTATCTTTGCCTCAACTTTTTCTCTTGTTTCCAGAGACGAGACTAGACCTTTCTCCTCTTGTGGTGAGGCTTACCGATGCTTACATCCAGCATAGTTTTGGTGACTTTAACGAAAACGAATTGTAAAAGAGATATCGTCGCTCTAAAAGAAAACCGGCATATTTCATTCAGAAAATGAGTTTGAAGTTTTTTAGTCATACGATTTTTCATCATTTTAAGCATTAGGCTAGCTACTTCGATATTTTATTTAATGGAATTGAACAAAATAAATTAAATAATGTATGACAAAGGTGCAAAAATAAAAGATTTCCCAAACTTTCTCCTAATTAAGTCATTTTTCCGGAAAAAAATTATGTTATTCACTTAAGTTTTTTTTTTTGTTTTGGAGTTAGATTCATACTCCGTTGGCAAAATCAAATAATGATACAATTTGATAAAACAAATTGAGGTAACATTTATTTGATATGATTAGTCAAAAATATTATAAAGAAAAATGGCATAAATTTGAAAACTGCCATTGAAAAGCACAGTTTTTTTTTTAATTTATCAGGAAAAATGGAACATTTTGTTTCAAAACATAAAATAATTTATAAAGCTGTATTTACTTTATTGCGAAACTGGCCCAGCACAAGTAAGTTCTGTTGTTACTGAAATTTAACGAAAAATTCTTGGCACAACACGAATATATGCCACTTTTCCACATAAAAAACACTTCCGTTCTCCTCGAGCAACTGGCAGCATTGTATATAAAACCTATAGTACTATTAATGAGTCGATTTTCTGGACGATAATCTACGCCTATAGGTGGTGTTTTATCGCTAGTGAGATTTAATGAGATTTTCATTGTATTTTTAACTCTACATTATCTACAGAGCAAATGGCCTCCCAGGCCAGTGGCCTATAGATATTTATATACAATGCTGGCAGAAACTAAATTGTGTCATTGTTGACCATAATCAAACAATGAAAAGGAAAGATGTGCCAATTAATTAGAACAAAGTCCATCTAGCGGAATTCTGAAGTGCTACGAAGAAATGCTAGTTTGACAGAAAGATAGAGAATTTTTTTTAGTGGATTTGCATCATAACTCAAAAATCGTGTTTTTTTAGCTGTGCCGGTTTTTTAGAAAGCTACGATATCATCTTTGATGGTTCGATAGTTCGGAAAAGGATGATAGGCAAATTGATTTTTCTCTCTTTGTTTATGTTAATAAAAAAATATATAATATATATATATATATATATATATATATATATATATAATATTTAATACATATTTGCATTATTTATATGTATGTATCAGTGGCGTGGCGTCCATACAACACGATTCCTACCGTCTTCCCTTTTAAAAATTGCACGAAAAATACTATCAAATAATTTTAAACATAAACTATGCAACCCTATCAATTTAAATTATGAAATTCGCACAAACACACAAACATAAGCTATCGAATAAACACCGTCAATTCATTCTTCTCTTCGCTCTTTGCTCAACTGCTGAACATACGCTCTTTTTGAAAGAATTAATTTAGAAATAAAACACGTCTTTCACTGTCTTATAAAATTTGTCTTGTATCCCTTTCTTCCCTTAGCATTTTTGTTTCTAGATCCTCTTTGTCCAATACGCAACAACATATGAAAAAATAAGATGCTGGTCCTCGTGTTATACTGGCACTTGGTATGGAATGTTTTGTTATGTTTTTCATTCCCTTGCTTGAATCCGTTTCTCTTAATAAGGGTATTCATGTAACGAGATAATTTTTCGCTTTGTAGAAAAATATAATTTTACGCAAAAGGTTACATGAACACACCATTAGAAATTTTTGCGTAAACGATAGAAACAAACAGCTTAGTTGAGTCAAATGTCAAATTAAACGTCACAAAGTTTCTAAGGTTTTTTTTCTACGCTTTTCGCTTCAAATTTGTGAGATAAAATTCTATATTTTGCAGACAATTTTTCCTATACAAATTTTGACAGTTCATTTCTACCGATAGAAAATTCTATCGTTCTTAAGCTTTCTATGGGTTTTCTGCGTTTGCATGAATACCCCTTTTATTCTTTCTGTTGGGTAAAAATAACACGCTCTTTTTCGACTTATTTGCTATGAAAGTTGTTAAATACATTTTCTATTTTTGTTTGTTTGTTTTTTGGTTAAGCCTAGTTATAGTCCAGGAAAGATTTATATGCGTTAATATGGGTAATATTATTTAAGGTATAATTGCAGAATTTCGTCTTCTACAACATATCAAAAGTCTCACAAAATCATAGCAGTGGCTTTTGGTATAAAGGCATTTAAATATGGGCAGAGGAAGAAGGTATGGTGTATCAATCTGAAATATTTGGTATGGTTAAATATAAGAATTTGACACATGATTTTAGGGTAGGCACTTTTTAACGCTGGATCTAAAAAAAAACTATTCTTTTTTATGGGACTTTTTTAGAATAACAAGTTAAATATTAACAAAAAATGGTAGATTTGGAATAAAAGTTACATTAGGGTGTTGATAAACAAGAATAAAAAGAGTTCCTAAAAATATCCGAGTGTTACTTTAGTTAGTTGTGAAGTTGAAGGCTTTGTACTTTATTTTTTGTTTGATAGCTCTGTAAATACTTTAAGAAAAAAAAAAAATAAATCGTTTGGAACAACGGCTCATGAAGAACCAGGGCCTAGTGACTAACAACTCGCAACCATTCCTGTGTGCGTCTTTCGACAGGAATGGCAAGGGACCTACAATTTTATGCCGAATCCGAACGGCTAGACGAGAAGCACTTATTCGTGACAAGTGATACTCTTGGAGGATTTGTCAATTCCTCGCAAGAGGCAGTAGCCCTGAAAAAAACGTTTTAGTTTTTTTTTAGGTGGACGAGGCTGGGAAGCGATCCCAGACCTCCAGCGTGACAGTCGAACGCACTAACCATTACACTACGGGCTACTTAATACTTTAGAGATAGGTTTTAGTCTTGGTTTTTGATTGGTTTTTAAATTTTTTTAAGCATATATTGTTTCTTAACAGATTTTGTCTTGGAGGAATCAAATGAATTAAGCAAACTATGTATCTTTTATTAATAATCGTTTTAATGAAAGGCCACTCTATGCGTCCTATGAAAATAGACTGCAAACGGAAGAGTTGTTTTTTAACTAATTGTAAATGTAACTGCTTGTTTTTTTTTTTGTTCAAGATACAAAGAGGTAAGTTTTGTTTATTTTCGCAGATCAATCATTTTCGTTACGTCTTCGCATTTCAAATTATTGACACCACGCCACTGGTATGTATACATATAGTTACCTACACATAAGAACTGGATTGGAAAATTCCAAGAATATTTTTTTTTTTGGCAAAAACCGGAAATGCAAATATTCAAATATTTACAGTTTAGACATAACATGTGCGAAGTTAAATCAAAATCGTTTGAGACATTTTCGTAAAATTTTACCAAACTGGCAATTATTGTATAGGAGCTACCCGTTCCGCACTCGCTAAAACAAAACTTTAATTTTGTCCTCTAAAAAATCAAATACAAATGCTCTGTGCCAAGTTTAAAGCAAATCCGTTATCCAGTTGAGGCTCTAGCTGGTTGAACATCTGGAATCTGGATACACAGATATGTGCGTAGGCAGATAAACAGACCGATGGACACGAGGCCGTAGCCAGAAAAATATTTCTTATACTTATTTTTTAATCTTGTTTCATGAGTTTTGCTCGCTATTCGCATAAGTAACCCAAAGAAACCTTTTATTTAAGCGTCTCTTTTTGGAAAATATAATAATTAGCAAGGGCAATGACTGGCATTAATTTGACAAATCGTCAAAAGCAACATTTTTTTGGTTTAGAGCCTAAATTTTACTTTTTGGAAGGTTTTTGATGCGCTTATATCAGATTTTACATTCTTAACACACAAATAATAACTGTTTTTTGTTGTATCTGAGACATATTGTGAAATTGCTTAGCTCGACAAAAAAACCTTAGTGCCTTCTTAAACTCTTCACGTGACCTACCAAATATAGAATAGTGGATACAAAGAAAAGTGAGAAGGGTCACCAAGCGAAGTCAAATAAGAAACTTTTCACTCTTCGAAAAGAAGATATTGGCTAAGAAATGCTTAGATAAAGTTTTGAAGAGAAGATATTTTTTTTTTTTTATTTTTTGATTGGGACAACTCGAATAATAACGAAGGATTTAAAAATAAATTAACCTACACCGTTGTGTAGTTTTAAACAGGCATAACTTGTTAGTTCTTTCCAGCAATAAAACCATGGTAGAAGTTACCATCAATATTTGGGGATGAATTCAATCATTGAAACTGAAAAATAAAAGAATTTTTTTGCAGTTGCCAGTTACTGCGAAAGTGTATACCTTTGTATCAACGATTTTAATTGGTTAATATAAGATGGGTCTACACTTTTTCGGGAAAAAGGTAGGGAAAAGAAATTTTTCGGGGGGGAAGGGGTTCAGACCCATGTGACCCTCCCTCCTGGTAACCGGCTAGCATGCCCTGCATTACGAAAACCAAACTTTGGACTTCTCCATTGATTAAAAACTCGAATTTAATCTAGGTATTAAACCAATTTACTTGTCCTATAAAGAAAGTAAGAAAGAGTCTAGGTAACGTAATGTAATATACGCCGGTTTTATGACAAGATTCGACGATCGAATCGAATTAAGATTTCGATCTCACTGGATCGAATTCAATTACAATTATAGAGTTACAAAGAAAGATAACCTTTAAATTAGAATTAAGCGTGAAAACTTAAGTCAAATAGAATAAAATAAAACGATAAGCAAGGTTCGTCGTAAAACAAAAGAAACAATCTTTTGAAATACCTTATTAATAAAAACACACACAGATAGAGAACTTGCCCATTTCGTAACTTAAATAATTATTAATAATCATATTTGTACAGGTAGATTAAATTCACTGCTGTTTTAAGATAGATCTTTAAGAAAGATATATCTTTAAACAACAGTGAATTTTTGTGAACGCTTTAGGATTCATTTTTTTAAATACATTGCCTTAAAGTACACAGTCAATAATAATCAGATGTCTTTTGTTTTTGCCGTTAACAAACTATACTTCAATTAAAAAGTACAAGTGACCTCAACTCAGTACAACAGGTATAACAGTAGGGTATAACAGACTGACTGAAGAGCCTACTGTTATACCTGGGCGAAACACAATTATTTCTGGAGTTGGGGTCACTTGTACTTTTTCATATTATTATATAGGTATTCTTATTATATATTCATTCCCTCTACTTAAAACAGAAGTTATTTCAATATTTTTGTATTTAAATTTCTTCATCTTCTTGTTAACAAACTACAACATAAAATCACAGAAAATAAATTTGAACAATCTTATTATTTTATTATGTACAAATAGTAGTAGTAGCAGTAGTAGTAGTAGAAGTAAAGTGTGATTTTATTGGCATTTAAAATTAATATACATAAGTAATTACATAATGCTTAGTATAAACAAAATATTCACAAAAGGACATTGGCATTATGCCGTCAGCCGAAAAAAGAGTTCTTTTATAAAGCAGTAAGGTTCTTTGTTAATTTATAATTTATAGTAAAATAAGAAAAAAAAAAAAAAACAAATAAATGAATAAATATAAGTACTAAAAGTCAAAATAATTCGTTAATAATTTGTTGACGGTATTTTAGTGCAGATTTCAGGTAGTTGTAGAGGATAATCCAATTTTTACCATTTAATGCGTGAATAATTTCATTTGTTGAAAGTGTAGTTTTTCCCCAAAATGACCTTCGGATCGAATTTAGAATGGGACAGATGCCAATTAAGTGGCATATATCTTCTCTGCATCGCAGGTTGCATAATGTGCATATCATTTTTATATGGCAAGTTGTTCAGGTTAATAAGTTCACCACTGGCTTTAAAAACTGTTGAAATAAAATCAAGAGTGTTTCCGTCACCAAAATACTTTTTTTCGGCAAGATCGTGATTCAGGAATTTCTTGTTCTTGTTTGGCTATGTTGGCTTTGTTCTTTGAAGGTACTTCTTGTTGATTCTTCAATTTTTACTAAAAGCATCTTAAGGGTGCCACTGAAAGTTCTTTCGTTGTGTTGGGAAAGTTGAATACCATGTACAAATTAAAGTTACGTATACGCCATAGTGTACCTTATCTTTAACTGGCCATATTTTGTAAATATGTACATATTTACGAACAACAAAATTTAAACCTGGCCTGGTGTGGTTAACAACCACGAAACGCCATAGTCTAGGAAAGATAGAAAATTTAATACATATGAGTAAGTGGGAACAAATTAATTCACGAAATTTTATTGCTGGTATCGACGGAGAATTGTATTGTATCATTGTATTTTTAAATAGACGCATTTAAAGAGGAGAAGAGGAGGTAGGCGTGAGTTTATCAAGCTGACAAAATTTTGGGGTTCTTTTATCATATTTGTTTTGATTTTATAAGATTCAGCGTTTAAAAGTACCTTTAAGTCATTATACCATATTTAATATATGCTATCTATCAGTGGCGTGGCGTCCATATAACACGATTCCTACCGTCTTTCCTCTTAAAACTTGCACGAAAAATACTATCAAATAAACATAAACATAAACTATGCAACCCTACCAATTTGAATTATAAAATTCGCACAAACACACAAACATAAGCTATCGAATAAACACCGTCAATTCATTCTTCTCTTCGCTCTTTGCTCAACTGCTGAACTACGCTCTCTTTGAAAGAATTAATTTAAAAAATAAAACACGTCTTTCACTGTCTTATAAAATTTGTCTTGTATCCCTTTCTTTCCTTAGCATATTTGTTTCTAGATCCTCTTTGTCCAACACGCAACAACATAGGACAAAATAAGACGCTGTTCCTCGTGTTATACTGGCACTTGGTATTTATGCAATGGAATGTTTTTTATTCTTTTGTTTGACTCCGTTTCTCTTAATGTTCGTTATGTTGGGTGAAAAATAACACGCTCTCCTTTGACTTATTTGCAGTGTTCCCATAACGGCATTATTAATGCTAGATCTAGCATTATTGAGAAGAGAAAAGCATTATGAAATTTTGAAATTATGCTGAATGCTTTTCTGGCATTCTTGCTTTTATTTTTTGCATTCTTGAATGCCGAAAATGATTTCGAATCATTGAATTGATGATATCATATTTGGAAAAATGTTTTTAAAAAATTACAAAGCTTTGTGATTTAACCTTAATAACGTCAAATCACGAAGATTCACACAAACGTTCACAAAATTCATGACTTTTTCTAATAGAAATGGATTAATTAAAACATGTTTCTGTGAAATGTGGAAAGTCAATTATTTGGGCCTATTCAGCAAGGTCTTTTGTTCTGTTATTCTGTTATCATATAAAAGTTTGAGCTGTCAGAAAATCTTTTATGAATTTATAATATGGTATTCGGCTGCTTAGACTGTTAAGAAATCTGTTAAGAAATATCCTATGAGATGTCACAAGTTAGAAATTCACAAAACACAAATGAGTTTTGGATCCAGGTACTAACTTTTACAGATGCAGCTGGAAAATTATGTTTAAGGAATTAGGTCGATTTGTGATTGGAAATTGGACTGCTTTTACTTCCTATTTCAAACGCTGAGGTTGAGCGCCTGTTTAGCCAAACGAATATAATTAAGTCAAAAATTCGTAATACAATTGGAAAATAATTATTGAACAGTATTGTCCAAATACGCAAGGGGCTAAGGATAGAAGATAAATGCTACATTTCTTACAAGGTTTCAAGAAGTGTTATAGAGAAAGTTGAAGCCTCGGCGAAAAATGAAAAACCTAAGGGTGAAGAAGATTATTTGTATGAAGAACTTTGGGCTAACTCATTATTTAATTAAAATCATAAGATACCTAGATAAGATATTTATTTCTAAAAACTAATGTCATTTTATAAAAATAAGATTGTGACAAGTCTGACTGATTTAAAATTAAATAATTGACTACTAAAACATGTTCCTACTTAAAAATAGTTTGCTGTAAAAGTTACTTATACCTATTTACATATAAAGCCTAGTACTCAGTTCAAGTGAAAATGAAATTTCTATATAAAAGTGACATTTATTTCACAACGATGAAATTCATAACGAAAGCTGAGTACCCAAAATGGGAGAACGAAATATGAACCTGTTCAAAAATAATTTCATTTCATAATTTTCATTTCCTAACGTTCGACAACTAGGAAAAAATAATTGAAGTGTGGAAAAGTGTGACATTTGTCAATAAATTAAAATAAAAGTTGTAATAATTGAATAAAAAATCATTAAGAATTATTTTGGATCTTATGATCGTTTATTTTTCAATATTAAGTATTACCGACAAGTCAAAAATCAAACTATGAAGTCTTCTCAACCATTTCAAGATTCTGTTAAGCTGTCAGACAAATCAAATAATTTTTTTCATTCAGAGTAAGTAGTAAAAAGTTTCAAACTGAGGACTGAAATTTCACGTGGATAATTAATTAAGGTTTCACAAAACTTATTCACGTGAATCTCAAGCCGCTTTTATTTTTCATTTCACTCAGAGGTGAGTACTAGGCTTAAAGCTTTAAGTTTCGTTATTTTTGAATTAATTTTGTTTTCGTTTTTTTTTTTGTTATACAATAAGGTGATACCACCTGTGTTGTTATGTTACACAGTACACATATCTAAGGTATTATCAGGCTTACCTTTCCAAATTTCAAGATGGCTGTCCTTTGTGTAAGTACAGTTTGAAATTCAATTTTTTTACTATTGATTTTGACAACATGCGCAGAACTGAACAAAAATGAACATGCTAATGATATTACCTGTAATATAGGTGTGTATCATGGGTATGTTACGTATTTATGAGAAAATAAAAAAATATTTATTTTGCATTTTTTTAATTGTTTGTTTTTTAATCATCGATATGGACGTTTTTATATGGATTTTGAAATCTTGCATTTTGTTTTTTGATCTCCCATACGATCTAGCATTATAAAATTGGAAATATGTATAGCATTATGAAATTTGAGATTATGGCAACACTGCTATTTTTGCTATGAACTTTGTGAAATACATTTTCTATTTTTGTTTGATTGTTTTTTGGTTAAGCTTCGTATAGTCTAGGAAAGATTTAAATGCGTAATTTAATATGGGTAAGCGGTGAAAAATGAATTCATAAAATATTATTTTAGATATAATTGCAGAATTTCATCTTCTACAGCATATCAAAAGTCTCGCAAAATCACAGCAGTGGCTTTTGGTATAAAGGCATTTAAAGAAGGGCAAAGGGAAGAAGGAATGGTTTATCAATCTGAAATATTTGGTATGGATCTAAAAAAAAAACTTCTTTTTTATGGGTATTTTTAAGAACAACAAGTTAAATATTAAGAAAACATGGTAGATTTGGAATAAAAGATTCATTGGGGTGTTGTTAAACAAGAAACAAAAGAGTTCCTAAAAATATCTGTAATGAAATAGTCTTAATTTAGTTAGTTGTTAAGTTGAAGGTTTTGTTCTTTATTTTTTGTAAGCTGTGTAAATACTTTAGAGATAGGTTTTTAATTTTTTTATAAAGCATAGATTGTTGCTAAACAGATTTTCTCTTGGAGGAATCAAATGAATTCAGCAAACTATGTATCTTTTATAATTAATCGTTTTAATGAAAGGCCACTCTATGCGTTCTATGAAAATAGACTGCAAACGGAAGAGTTGTTTTTTAACTAATTACAAAGAGGTAAGTTTCGTATTCTTTCGCAGATCAATCATTTTCGTTACGTCTTCCCATTTCAAATTGTTGACGCCACGCCACTGCTATCTATGTATATTACACAAAAATTAAATTTTATGTAAAACCTTACATTTTGCTCCGTAGGGCTGGTTAAACTTAATCCCTCCGAAAGACACTCTTCAGCCCCAGTTATTTTAATCGACTCTTTTGATTATTGGAAACCATGATATATATGTACATAATTTTTTAAGAGAGGTGGGAGTAATGATGTTGCTCAAAAGTGGTTCTATGGT
Source organism: Melangyna quadrimaculata (assembly GCA_949320155.1). Lineage (NCBI taxonomy): Eukaryota > Metazoa > Arthropoda > Insecta > Diptera > Syrphidae > Melangyna > Melangyna quadrimaculata. The sequence continues at coordinate 115,503,147 of OX439483.1, forward strand.
GAAGATGAAATTGAGGTCGTGTCATCCTATAAGTATCTTGGCATAATTTTGACACCAAAAATCTCCTTCAAACAACATTTAGATGAGAAATTAAAAATTGTTAAGAATAGTCTTAATTTAGCAAGGAAAGGAGTTATGATGAATCCTGCAATTTTGCCTTCTTATAAATTTAAAGTTTTCAAAACAGTCTCTCGGGCTATTATGTGTTATAGTGCAGAAGTTTGAGGCTATGTCCAACATGAACCAGTAGAGAAATTAATGAGATTTTTCATAAAGAAACTATTCAGATTGCCATATAAAACACCGAACTACATGATAGGGCTCGAAAACGGCCTCTCTGATCTGTTTTTGCACACCTTAAAGATGCATCTAAAATAAATTTCTAAAGAACTTAATATGGATAATTATAGGCTGCCCAAAATATTGTCAATTATAATTATGGAAACAAAATTTCATGGTATAAACACCTTTTAAAACTCGCAGAAAAACATAGCTTAAGCTTAGAAATAACAACAATTAAATTGAGTGAGCTTTTACAAAAAGAAGATTTATGACTCAATGATAGAAAAATAGAAAGGTCAAGAATAGGTATCAGACACGGTTTTTACGGAAGACTTGGCTTTTCTCTAGCCGACAATTATTTTAAAGACAGTAATGAAATTAAAAAAATTAGATATGTATTTATGTGCAAAGGTAATATGTTTTATCTCAATGCCTGCCCTTGGAGACAAGAAGGTAGTATACTGTGTAGTTTATGCAACCTGGATAAGTCGGAAGAAACATCACACTTTTTAGCCATCTGTCATGTACTTATGGATTTTCGTATAAAATACCAATGCAAATCCTTTTTATCTGAGAGTGAAATGTTTTATCTATTAAATGGAAAAGATTGGTCAGCACTTTGAAATTTTTTAAATTCAGCCTTAGAGTTTCGACAGTTCATGATAGCTCAGTACAACTAACATATATGTTGTTCTTTTATATTTATTTATTTATTTATTTATTTATTTATCAATTGATTACAAGATCTGCGGATTACAAATTAAATATATAATTTAAATACATTATTTAAATACATTATTTACAATATATTTACACTGTCTGAGTTATTACATAATAATTCAAAATTTAAACATCAATAATTCAAAGTCATGGAATTAGTTAACTACATAAATTAAGTAATCTTTTCTTAAAAGGATCCCTCTTCATGCAAAGGTCAACTTCATCGCATACTCCATTAAAAAGTTTTAAAGGACGAGTTATGGGTTCATTTAACCCATAGTTTGTCCTATGAGGAACAGGTCACACATCTATTTCGGAAGGTTCGTATCGGAACGTAGAAAGGTATTAAGGAAAGCAAATCGATTAAAGATATTCGATTGTCTAATACATCTTTTATAAATAAAATACATTGAACTTTTCTTCGACATTAAAGCGTTTTTAAATCTATAAGAGAACACCTTGATTCATAGTCTGGTAAAGATCTAACCCACTTTAATTTCCTCAAGGCATACTTGGTGAATTTCTTTTGAATTCTTTCTATTCTCAAGATATTATTATCATAGAATGGCGACCAAACGACAGAACAGTATTCCAAGATAGGGGAAACTAAAGACATAAATAGTGTCTTTAACGTATAAGTATCGTTAAAATCAATTGAATTCCGTTTTAAGAAACCTAATAAGGAATTGCCTTTAGAGACAATGTAGTCAATATGAGCTCTAAAGTCCATCTTTGAATCAAAATGAACTCCAAGATCATTTATAACATTAACTCTAAGAAGACTGTACTCATGAAATTTGTACTCAAAGTTTATAGGAGATGGAGATCTTGTTGCACTTAAAATTCTACATTTTGAATAGTTTAATTCCAAGTGATTGTAATTGCACCAACTTAAAACATTATCAATATACAATCTCTTATTGAAGATGTTGAAAGAAAAATCTTAACATCATCTGCGTACATCAAACAATTGCAATATCTTAATACATCCGGTAGATCATTAGCAAAAATAATAAAAAGAAGTGGGCCCAAATGACTTCCTTATGGAAGACCCGACACAACTTCTATAATATTTGAGGTACACCCATTTATCTTTACCATTTGCTTTCTATCAGATAAATATGACTTAAACCATTTGAGGAAAGATTTATTAAACCCTAACTTTATTAATTTCTGCAGTAGAAGACCATGGTGTATGCGGTCGAATGCTTTTACAAAGTCAGTATAGAGAACATCCACTTGTTTCTCATTTTCCATCTGATTGCTGCAAAAATTAGTAAACAGGCTTAAATTAGTGCAAGTCGATCTACCTTTTAAAAAACCATGTTGACAGGGGTATAAGGATTCCTTAACAGAAAAGAAAAGTCTTTGTGTAACCATTTTTTCAAAAAGCTTTGGTACTGCCGAAAGCTTAGAAATAGGTCTATAATTTTTCACAAGGTGTTTTAGACCATTTTTATAAACTGGATCTTTATAGGATAGTTTCCATTCTTCCAGAAATACACCAGTTGCCAGAGACATATTAAAAATACAGGATAAAATATAACACAGTGAAGTTGAGCATTTTGCTAGTAAAATAGGAGGAGTCAAATCAAATCCTGCTTTGTGTTTGTCGTATCAATATCATTTAAACTTTCCAGTACATCCTGTACTGCGAAACTTCGTTACAAAAAGTCTGTTAAAGGATTAATATTTGAATATAACTGATCAATATCTTCGATAATATCACAGTTATACGAAGTTTGAAAGAATTGGGCAACAAAATTACAAGAAGATTGAATATCCTTGGATTTTTGATTTTCATATTCCATACATTGAGGAAACGATGAAACTTTTTTTTTTAGAATTGAGGAACACCCAGAAGGATTTGGAATTATTTTGTATACAAGCTTCAGTATTATTTATGTATGCCTGTATAAAAACTTATTAAGAAAATCAAATTCTTTCCTTAACTGAAAAAATCTAACACGATCTTCAAAAAGATTTGTTAATTTATAACGCTTAAATGCTTTATTCTTGACATTTTCTAAATTTTGTATTCTTGTGTTGAACCACGGAACCTTAAAAGTTCGCTCTAATCCTTCAAACACAATGCTTTTAAAATGAGTATACACATCCTCTAAGGATTTGCCCTCCATTGAATCCTTCGAATTTACGGTATTGAAGAAGCTATTGAGTGCAACAAAATCAGCCCTTGCATAACTAAAAGTTTTAACTTTGTCATTTATTAAAATAGAGGCATAATCATAATATTCAAATGTTAAACATACAGCTTTATGATGAATAGAGTTATTAAGGAGTGGAAAATCAGAGATATTTAAAGCATATTTTAAATCATTGTTTATAAAAACTAAATCCAAAATTCTACCCAAATCGTTTTTTATGTTATTAATCTGAAAAAGTCCCATTGCAGAAAATGAATCAACGACCAACATTTAAATATCTTTATTTGCATCAAAAGGGATCAAAATTTGATCATCTTCTATGTAGCACCAGTCGATGTCACCAATGTTGAAATCGCCAAGTACACAGGGAACTTGGTTGGTCGTTAATTCATTCATTATTGTTTGAGCGTTGGAAACATGTTCTGAATACAAATCTATTCCACTCATAGGGCGGATGTAACTTACATTAAAAAATAAATCTTTAATTTCAGCAGAATCTTTAGAACTTACACAAACACAAAGCTGCTCAATTTCATCTGCATCATTATTAAAATTGCGTTGAGTATTGTTGAAAGTTGTTCGAACGGCAATCAGTACACCGCCTCCACGATCCCATCCTGTTGTAGTTGAACGATCTTTTCGATATACATTGAACGTAGAATTAAAAATCTCACACGACTTAAAATTTGAATTAAGCCATGTTTCAACTATGATGATAACATCGAATTCATGCAGAGAAGATGATAAAAAGAGTTGGTTGGTTTTAGTCCGCAATCCACCAGCATTTTGAAAATAAACTCGAATTTCAGATAATAATTTCACTCTAGGCTTTGGATCAATTATTTCACCTTGGAATTGTATTCCCTTTTTGGAAAATTTACGAATTTCTTTGGTTGAACATGTTCAGGCCAATTGTTGCATCTAAAGCAGCACCGAAATAGCTTGCAGGAATCCCTAATTTGAAATTAATATAGCGAAGTGAAATATATATTTATAATATATACATAATTAATATATATAATTTATAAGAACTAATAAAAAAAGATTGTTTTTGTATTTTGTTAACATGTATAGTTTCCAAATAAAATTATTGGCTTAAATCAATTACAAAAAAAAAAATAATGCATCCAAACTAATGAAATTAACTATTGAATCGAATAACTGCTATAAAAAAGAATAGCTAATTACCTATCAAATAGTAAACAAACGAACAAATCAAAATGGAATTAATAATTATTTGAAATAAGGAAATTTTAATACTAATTTGCTCTATTGTGAAAAAAAAAACTTAGATACATATTATCTAAAGCAAAAAATAATGAAATAATACTGAAAGCTGTATAAATTATGTAGTATTTATAAACACGTTTTGTAAATTATAATTAAGATTACATAGACTGACGGCATTTTGCCATGTTTAAGATTTAAGAACAAAAATAAATGTTAAAATGTAAATTAATCTTTCTGTTAAATAAATCAGTTAATAATAATAATAATAATACATAATTTTTTAGCAAATTTTATTAGTGTCAAAATTTGTTCATTGACTGTTCAAAAAACACCCTTTCACCACAGATATTATTATTGACTCGTTTGATTCTTGGTAAACTTGCCAAATGAAACATTTATACCAAATTTCATGAATATCCCATTATTTAAAAATGGTTTTGGGTAATATTTATCTTGTTGTACTTAAACAAAGTCATCATTCCATAAAAAGGACTTTAATTTACTACAGAATACATGGTATGTTTTCAATTTTGGTCTATTTAGAACTAAAACGTGTGTCATATGATTAGATTGTGTTATAATACATTTTTCGTCTTGATCAAAATCACAAGTCTGGTAGGTTTTTTTCTCAGCCTTTGGTGGGATGAGAGGTTGAAAACGGAGATTTTATAAATTTCTTATCAGAGGTATTACCACTTTTTCTATTATTTTTTTTAAAAACATCATGATGCTCTGTCATTTTCCCTAAGTCCAAACACCTTAATCTTGGTGATCCGACCAATAGGACTCAATATATAAGCTTTTTAAAAATACCTACTTAATTCGACTTTTTTTTTGAAACTTCGTTTTGTTAATTTTGTTTCGTTTTGTAGAGCGTGATTCTTTTCTTCTCTTGTTTTTTAATTAAAGAAAGGTTTCTTCGTAGTTGAAGTTCCAATATTTTATTTAACGACTAAATAGTAACATAAAAGTTAATAACACAAACTGATAACAGTAATATTTGAATATAAAGGAAAACCTAGGTTGCTCCTTAATCGTTCCTTAAAACACAAATTTTACAAAAGGATCAAAAGACCTCCTAGGTAGCTCCTTAGAGTGTCTTTCACCGCTGCTAATAATAAATAATAAATTTCTACGACTCTTTATGTAGTCGAAAACTAAACAAATAATTGTAGTAAACATTGAAAAATTAATTTGATTAATATGAAATTGAAAAGTTTATACATTTATAGTAACAAAACAAACTTTAAGTAAACTATAAAAAAAAAACTTTTTAGTTTTTAGGTGGACGAGGCTGGGAAGCGATCCCAGACCTCCAGCGTGACAGTCTGTTAATATTGAATGAAATTGGTAAATAAATGGTCTGCTACAATTTTATAAATCTCAAAAAAAAAAACCATAATGTCCTCTAAAAAAACCCTCACCTCGTCTCATACTCAGATTTTGGATAAACATCCAGCCTCAAAATTTGCTGTCGACTCTAGTAGACTAAATAAGCTTGCGTTGGTGTCGTCTTTTCAAACTATATACATTTATGCCTCCAAAAATCATGAAAGTTATTAAGTTTAACGCAAACATTTTATTAACTTCCCATTGGAAGTTATTGTAATTGGTGCGATTTGTCGAATTGAAAATGCTGACATAAATCTTCACGTTTTGAAGTCTCTAGAATCAGAATTCGTCGTTTTAGCAAGATGTCTGTATGTGCGTATGTACGTACGTTCGGAGTGCTTTTTTTCGTCCACTAAATCTCGAGAACACATAAAGATATCTACCTCGGATAAATTTTATTTTACTGATAATATTGTCATAACGTGCTGAAAAGGTTTTCTAACAAATTCAATAAACCGTTATTTTACTACAGCAATTTAAAAAGGATCTGTAAAATGTCATTTATCGGGAATATCTCGAGAACGGAATAAGATATTCACTTCAGACTAATTTTATTTTACACATAATTACACAATACCAAATAGGTAAATATTAACAAAAAAATGAACAGACATTTTTTTTTAAAACTAAGAAACACAGTTGAAAAATAATTTTCATCTCAAATATTTCAAGAACAAAAAATGATTCCGAACTCAGTCTATTTTTTTACATACACTGAACCAAATATTAGAAGAAAAATCAACTAAATGTTTTCGTAACATTTTAACTAAGTAATATTATGAAATTGATGATTATTTGTAAATATTTTATTCAAATAAACAAACTGATTTACAAAAATAAGAAAATTTATTCGAAGCGAATAATTTATTTAGTTGGCATTTTATTTGAAGAAACAATAGTTGAATTGGCGAAATAAATGAGAAATTTGAAGATCTTCCGTTTAAAATTATATTCAAATCCACAATACATTCATCAATTTAGGTAATGCTTCGGTAGTTTTTTTTTTAAGGTCTAATTATTTTTAATTGTAGAATTTTCGTTCAATCAGCAAACAATTTGTTTCTTATTTACTAAGAAAATATTCAAATTAACTATTTCTTTTTATTCAAAATTAAAATTTTTTCGTTAAAATTTCAGAAAAAAAATGTTTATTATGAAGATTTTTTCCATCCCTTTAAGCATTCTACTACAACAACGAAACATTTTTCGATTTGAATAAATTTCATCAAATTACTATGAAAGTGTTTCTTTCTTGTTTGCTGATCGTCAGTTTTAAACCGGAATTCGAAACAAAGTTAAAATCAACGAAAAAGTTATTCAATTTGAAGATTTTTCGTTAACCGTTTTAGGCATTTTGCAACAATAACGAAAAATTCCCCGATTTTAATAAATTTTGTCATATTATCAAAGTTTCTTGTTTGCGCGTAAGTTAAATTAAAAAGGCGACATTCTGTTCAGTTACTATTGATCTATCCATTGAGCTTGAGCCGTACCGGAGTAAAAAAATAACAAGTGATTTTAAAGTAACAAAAAAGCTAAATTTGTATTCAATGTACAGTTAAGATAAATAAAAAAGGAAATACTTTTAAAGACCTTAATTAAGGTGTTTAAAAGTCTGTTTCATTTTATAAATTTGTGTTTCTTGTGCTGTTTTTGGTGCCACTTTGCTGTTGGTATAGTGTTTTCGGTGAGTTATAAACTTTTTATATTTTTGTAACTTGTTTTATTGTTTTTGTTTATTTCTGTGTTAATAGAGTTTTTATTATAATAATTAATTACTATATAATAATTATTTAAACGAATTATACGTTTTCTTATATAATTTATCAGATCGATGTTGCTTTTAAAGCCAGCAGTCTGCAATTAAGGACCCCATGAACGAGATGGAGTATCTAACCGAAAGTAAGAGAAGTTTTCATATTCACGTTCTTAAATAATTCTTTTATGAAGCTGATGGCTTTATTGCACTCAATAGTTTTATTCATAAATAAATAACACATTCTCTTAGCATATCATGATCATGTTTTGTTTTAAACTGAAAAATTCTAAATTTCACTTATATTTTTCTCCTGCACAGATGGGCGTTGTTGTGGAGTCTTGAACCTCGTTCACAGCATTTTGATTTATACATCAAAAGTTTAGAAAAAAACTACTCCGGCTAGCGACAAAAATAAACACACCAGAATCTCAATCCGAGACTCCAAGCTAAGTTTTATTTAAGACGGCAAAACAGTGGCGGACTTTGAAAGCTACTTAAAGGAGAGGATGGAAGCAAATTTGAGAATCCAGTCATCTGTTTTCATAACTGGGGAGGTTTTGAATCCAAATGAAATCATTGTTTACTTTGATGGAATCAAATATAAAATGAATACTGCAATCGCTGCTTTCGATGTCTGCTTCAAGAAATGTCAGGTTTTTAAACTTGAATACCCAGCAGCATCAGCCCATGTTTGGACATTTATTCAAAAATGTTTGTATGGATTAACCACCGAATACGATTTCGAAAGTCCGGCAATCAATTGTTATATTCAATCCTTAAAGTAACAACTTAAAAAACTTATTCTCAAAACGTTTAACAAAAAATGTGTTTAACAATAAATAAAATAATTTAAAGAAATTTCGTTGCTGTCGTTATTATGGTTATATATATGTACGTTATTACTTTCACGGTCGAATCTTTAATTTTTTTTCAGCAGTCATTCAAAGCAAGAAAAAAAAGTTAAATTGACTAAACTAATAAGTTCAATTAAGGCAATTTTCGTCAAATTCACAATTTCTATTAGTCAAATTAATTAAATTAACATTTAATTTGACTAATTTGTTTTTAAAAATCAAAAAAAAAATTGTCAAATTAACGGTCTTAATTAGCAGAATTGAAGAAGTGTTTTACTAATTTTTGTATTCAATTTGAAAATTATTCTTTAAATCAACAAACGTAAAATGACTAAAAAATATTCGTGGATTTACCGAATTTTCTTCAAATTCACAGCTGACTACCAAATACTCAAATTGAATAAACGAATTATTCACGACAACAAAGTGATTAGTAGGATCTATGTTGACCTATTTTTTATCAAATTAACCTGCGATTTAGTTGTTTTCATCCCCTTTTTTGGTTCAGTGAATAATGACGTAGTCAACAACTGGTAATTTTTTTAAAAAAATTCAATAAATATTTTTTTCTTTAGAACAAAAAAACTAGAAACAAAAACTATTTAAAATTCTTAACAAATATTTAGAAAAACAATGATATCGATTTCAAATTCTTACCAAAAATACCATCTAAATGTTGTGTAATTTTGAGATTTGTACAATAATCCTTTAAAAAGCTTAAAATCAAAATGTTGCAAGAAAAACCTTTTCAAAGATGTTTTAATTCGAAAAATTCTTACCATCAAAATCGCTTCAAAATCGGAATTTTGAGTATTTGCATAATTTGCCTTTTTATATTCCATGTTTTTTTTTGTTGTTGGTATTTTTTTAGCCAATAGTCTGTTTTTAAATAATTGGCTTAAATAATTAATACCTCCATACCGAGAAGAGTTATAAATAATATAATATTATATATGAATTTTACAATAAAAATATTAAAATTTTACTATTATAAATAGCTAAAGTACAAAATATAGGTTATGTCACATTTTACCCTGTGTCTCTATATTTATACCCATACCTACTTATATACTGATTATCCAAAAACCCAAAGTTATTACACTATAAAATAATTATATTATAAACTCTACCGCCCACAACTTATGTAAATATGTACGTATGTATATGGCTTTCAAGTGCACTATTGGGAAGTTACTAGTGTGGGTCGACCCCAGACTCATTTTTGAATGTTGTAATTACTTAGAAAAAGATATATCTAGTATTATTAACTTCAACTTGTACCACATTTTTTATCAATTTGCATGTCTTGAGTAAGGGCGTATATAAATACATCAACCAGCCCTGTGTTCAACTCTGAATTTTGTTCAGTTTTGTAATAAATACCACTCCGTGGTGTACTCATTTTTTTCCATTCCTCAAATGGTTTCAGAGACGGATGCTTTTCAAGCATTGTTAAATACTTTTTTCCTGAATGTATGCACATCCTTGTCGATTCACACCGAGACTGGGAATTTGCCTGTGGGCGGGTATTGGATGACTTTGTGGATACAATACTTATTCTCTTATTCTTGTTGGATGGGAAGTATGTATGTTTTAATTTTTGTTTTCCAAAGCTTCTGTCATCTTTTTTTTATCAAAATCCTTACCCTATACATAGGGGATTTATGTATTGGAATGGTTCGGTTTTACATTAGTGAGATGATATCCCTGAATGCGTATTTCAAAGGCATAAGTAAAACACCTACCACCCATCTATCATCACAGTCTATTCAAAAATGATAGGACATCAATTATTCAAATAAAAACAAAAAAATGAAGCGTACATCCGTACGTTGAAGGAACATCCCGCGAGCACTATGTCAACATTTTTAAGTGAATTTGCGATTTAACATACCTATACCTTAATCTTCTGAGCCTAAATTGTGGGATTTAGAAAATGGATTCAAAGAAAGAAGTATTAAATTGAATTTCTTTCTAAATTGACTTGTTTTTTTTAAATTCGGAATTCTATAGAAATCAAGTGTCGTCAAAATTGAGTAAGTAAATTTACCACAAAGCTCATATATAATTTTGTCCACTGATTTGAAATCACGTGTGGCGTAAAGCTATAGTGCTATAGTATAGTGGCGTATAGCTCTATACTCAAGTACCTACATGTCTCCAGAGTTAGATGGAAATCAATTGGAAACCAAACAAAACAACTGTAAATGTATAAAAAGGAATCGTTTTCAGTGCCACTTTAAAGCATTTCAGATGCTTTGAAATCCTTCTTCCACCGCATCGTGTCATAGTTACCAACCACACCGTACCTATGTATATGTAGGATAGGTTCTTCCGACTGTTGCTGGATCGTATGGAATCTTTCAATACTAAGAGCTTTTGCGATGAAAATCTGGTTTATATTGTTTTCCTGTAGCATCATCGTCGTGCAGCGATGTGTCACATGTACCATATTTTGACACTCAGATGCGCTGTTGTTTTCCTCCGAGAGTTTGGCCGTTGATGGAGTCGAGTCTGTAGCACGAGGAAATGTTGGAGGTAGGAAGGTGGTGGTATTAGCATAATACTTTTATTGTTCATTAAATTGGGGCGGTGGGAGAAATAAGTTGGGGATTCTACTGTTATTGTGTGATGGAGAAAACATCTGATGGTTGATGTACCTACCTACATACTCGTTTATTAAGAACTTATACGAGTGAGTATATTCAACACAAGCCCATCATACAGCTTATAAGCGGATATCCTTTTTTTGTAAATCAAGCCTCAGAAAATGCGACGGGATTGTTGGTATGCTTGGTTTATTTTCAATTTTGAAATAACTTTAATCGTATTATCAGATTGTTGGGTAAAGCCGACTGTCTGATATTTGCAATGGCGAGAAATTTGAAAAAATGGGATGGTGATGGTAGTACTCACATATTATAGTTTTGTTATATTTATACTACACACTTTTGATATGTAATTATAGATTCACAATTAAGTTGCTTCTCATAATTAACTCAACGAGCATAACTTATTTCAAACACCACGCTAGGGTAAATATGATTAGGTCGTTATTGCTGTTAAAACTTGATTATACACTGATTATAAGTTAACATGATAACCATGATTAACTTACAATTATTTTGACCCCTTATCGTCATTTTATATGAAACACATCTAGGGCTCTTTTACAAATATTAACATAAAATGAGGAAATATGCTATAAAGGAGTGAACAAATTATTTACAAATATTCAAACATTTAATAAAAAAAAACACAATACATTTTAAAAAAAAACCTTTGTTTGTGCTTTATATAACGGTTACAAAAAATGATTAATAATATTCACACATTTATCTATCCCATTAAGATGGGATAAACTCGCCTTCAGGCTAAATTCGGCTCAAAATTCGTTTATTAGGTACTCAGGGCCATAGTATTTATTCCTCTGATTGTTTAACTGATGATTGAAAAATCGTCTCTAAATATACCTACCTACTAATATGCTGTTATTGATTTTTAACTTTTAGTTTAATTTATGTGCTAAAGTTAATATTATTGAGCAATCACATTGCTGACCGTGTTGTGTTGCGTAATTATTGTGGTACGATCCATTTCCAAGAAATATTTGTCAACTGTATTTTGAGCAACAATTAGAACTATTCTAGCAGATCTGTTATTCTGCTATGAATTTTCTATTATGAATCATAAAAGATCTTTTATAATTGGTATTCAGGTGATTGAACTTTTATAAAAGTGTTATGGAACTTGAAAGAGGAAATATATATGTAGTTTGTGGTGTGCGTAAATAAATGTTGCAATTTTTCTAAGAATTGTTGCATTTAATTAATCAATAATAAATCAATAAATTATCAATAAACTCTCCGATAGAATTCCAGCTCTCGAAGCATATTGGGCAAAGTGGGACTCTCTGCATGTGCAAGAAGGACTACTAAGGCGCAAGTGGGAGTCTGCAGATGGCAAGTCTTATGTGATGCAGTTAATCGAGCCTAGGTCATAGGTTAATGACGTTCTTCGACAGATGCATGATGGAGCATCTGGAGGTCATTTGAGAGTCAACAAAACGCTGGAAAAGATACGACAATGATTCTACTGCCTACATGCAAGAGAGGATGTCGAAAAGTGGTGCAGAAAATGTGATACTTGTGCTGCTACCAAGGGACCAGGTAGAAAGCTTCAAAGTTAAATGCAGCAGTACAATGTGGGCACGGTGACGTTAAATAAGGCCCAACGAAATAAGACCAAATCTCAAATTTGGCCTAATTTCGTTTTGAAAATGGAAATAAGGCCAAATTAGCTTTAATTCTATTTCCAAAACGATATAAGGCCAAATTTCATTTGGAAATAAGACCAAATTTGTTTCTACGAAAACATTAAGTAATAACAGAAGCTTTGAAAGCAGATCAACTGACAAGTCGCGTGAGCGGGACAGAGGACCCGAAAAGGAGTTAAAATCCTTGAACCTGCGAAGCGGGCCACCCAAAGTACTGTTTAATTCAAAAACTTTGAAGCATAGGCGCCTGCCAGTTGGGGGATTAGTTCCCCAAAAAAAAAAAAAGAATCTGGGAGGCACCTATGTTATCAGTCAGTCTGCTTTAATTTTTTTTTTCTAAATAGCACTTGAGTGGCCCGCTTCGCGAGATCAAGGATTTTAACTCCCTTTTCGGGTCGTCTGGTCCGCTCACGCGACTCCGTCGCTCCGCTTAGGGTATGCTCAGTCGTCTGGCAGGCGCCTATGTTGTTAGTCGATTTGTAATCAAAGTATTTTTGAACTAAACAGTACTCTGGGTGGCCCGCTTCGCCAATTCTCAAAAGCACCTGCGGGTCTTAGTTCTTTTTTGTGGTGGAATTAACCCACGCGGGTTCTTTTTTGGGAAATAACAACCGCAGGGGCTAGTTCCGTTGGCGTTTATGCACTGCACCTAATGAAAACAACATTACGGCGATTTGTTTTGCAGTTTTCTGAAAAAAAATCATGAAAACGAAATAAAGCCAAGTTGGCCTTATTTCGTTTTCTAAAGCGAAATAAAGCCAAAACTAAAACTTGGCGTTATTTGCATTTTAAAAGCGAAATAGCTAAGGCCAAATTTTTGACTTTATTTCGTTGGGCCTTATTTCACGTCACCTGTGGCATAGATAAACAATATAAAGATACAAATCTTTGGCTGTCAATCGGGTTTTCCTACAAGCTAAAAGGTGGGTTGGCCGTAGTGGAAATCAGTAAGTTGCATTAGTGTGCTTTAAGTGCCTGTCCACATTGGATTTGTAATGCTAGGTGCAACCTGTGAGAGAAGTAGATTTTATGTGAATAAAAAAGAGATGGGTAGATTCCACCCAAATTGCACCGATGCGCCACTTTCAAACAATATTCTCGGATTCAACATGATAGATTTTATATTGTGAGATAAAGATAGATAGATTTCAAGGGTGGGAGTTAGGGATGGGTAGATTGAACTGAGAGGATTTACTCTTCATCGTATGGACACAACGAGCATGTTAACAGCAAGCATTAAAAATCCAATGTGGACAGGCACTAAAACATGCATACTAGTGCAACTTACTGATTTCCACCACGAGTTTTGCATGGATATGTTCAGAAAGTATAAAAGCGACAAAACCAATTCATTAAGTGCAATGTGCAAACGACACCTAAAATCATTTAGTTTACAATTGGGTGCACATAAAATGGTGCAGTAATTGAGTGGTAGTAAAATATATAGCAAAAATGCATAATGAAAATAATATATCAATAAATGTAAGTTATCATACGTAGAATAAGCTGTTTTGTTCAGTCAAAGTTGGACATAACTTGAGGATTTTATTTTCAACTTGTGAATTTTATTCACTCAAAGTTGACAACTTTCGATTTCCAACTCTAGAGTTTAGAGTTGATCAGCTTATGATTTTCTAACTCCCAGAAAAATTAAAAGTTGGTCGAGGAAACTTGAGAGTTACATGCATATATTGTTTTTTCTCTGTTTTTGTGTCAAAAGCTTCGCGACTTCAGTTCTCACAAACAAAATATTGTTATAATATTGTTCCCATGTAGTCAATTATATTGGACATCAACTTTTTTTGAAACAGATTGATGATGAAGCTAGATTCATATTTTACTGTAGTACTGCTGCGTACTGCTTCTTTTGTTGATGTAGGTACTGCTTTCTCAAAAACTGAAACGGCAGCTCTGGTTGCACCACATGAAAAAAACTAAAAATAGTTTTCGCTAATCCGTATTTTGAGGTTTGATACCGGTGCTGTTGGCAATAACCCTGAGTAATAAACAAATTTTGAGTCGAATCTAGCTTTAACCCTGATCCACATCTGTGTCGTGTGTTGTGTTGTGGAGTCGTGTGTTGCTATCGCTACAATGTATTTCATATGCGTAGAACCATATTTGTCTCGTGTGTTGTGTTGCAGTGTGGTGCATAAAATATTCTTTATACCATGATTTTTTCTCATAAGAATTATATTTATTCGAATCAAGATGTGTGAAAAAAGAAAAGTATTGGCATTAATTATTATTGCAGAAGGCGTAGATGACGATGAACAAGCACAAATAAATATAAAAATAATTTGGATGAAAGAATGGCTTATGTATAAAAAAAAAATTCCAATGAAAATTGAAAATTAATTGAGATTATTCACGACTCTGTTTTTTATCTCACTTTTATTTCTTGGTAAGAAAGAGATGGCTTGACAGTAAATCAAATGACTTGCCTACACACAACTCAACTAAGTTGAAAACATTCACATCAACTTGAAAAGTTTCAAAATCTTTTGATTTTCTGACAACTCAATCGTCAACCTTCAAAAAAATCAACTTCAATTCCACACACGAGTTGATCTGATGAACTTGACGCAATTGAAATACAAGTTGAACTGTTTATGGAGTGCTTAATGCTCGGTTTTCATGTAATTCAAAGACTCAAATTAAAATACTTTGACAAGACAGGGGGCAATTACCAACGCAAAAAGCAAAGAAAATATATGTAGATTTAAGCCTTCACTACATAGACCTACTTTTGTACAAAAGTGAGAAATTAAAATGCTCGCTAAAGAAACATGCTTGAAAAAAAAAAAACATATGAAAACTGTTCTGACACACAAATTAAACCACCATGCACAATTCCTCATTGTTTTTTGCAAGATATTTATTTCTCACTTTTGTACAAAAGTAGGCCTATGTAGTTAAGCCTTAAAGGTATAAAAGCAAAAATGCACACAACGCGGCAAAACATTATTTGTATAAAATTGTCTTGTCAAACTGTGTCTTTCAATGGCAAGTGGAAGCCTAGCATAAAAGTTATATTAATAAAGCCTGATCCACATCTGTGTCGTGTGTTGTGTCGTGGAGTCGTGTGTTGTGTCGTGGAGTCGTGTGTTGTGTCGTGGAGTCGTGTGTTGTGTCGTGGAGTCGTGTGTCGCTGTCGCTACAATGCATTTCATATGCGTAGAACCATATTTGTCTCGTGTGTTCTGTTGCAGTGTGGCGCATAAAATATATGGAATGACAGCGACACACGACTCCACAACACAGATGTGGATCAGGCTTTAGGTATATATTTTGTGTTTAAAAATAATTTCAGTGTAAAACACAACAACAATTGCACTTATTTGAAGCCCTTCCACAATATTCCACTGCGTATTAACACATGTCAAAAAAGTGGGAAACAAATTATGTATAATACTGTGGAAATTTTGCCTATGGCATAAGCATTTTGCATTCAAATTTATAATATTACATAAAAAAACACACAATAAAAACACCCTATCCTAAATTAAAACAAAGAAATTGGCTTCAGCGAATATTTCGCACCTTTAAAACTCTCCCAATCCAACGTGGAACATTCACTCTGCAGGGCGAACCATTCACAATAATAACTAAATGAAAAATAAACAATGATAAACGTTGGTTTGGGAAAGCCTTTAATATTTTAATTCTAATACCCGACAAGGTATTTTTGTTTATCAAATTTAAATTTTCTTTGTAGGTACATATTTTTGTCGTTCGCGTTTCGAAAAATCGTCGGAATTATATCATTAATAAAGTATGCCTGCACCCTCAAAACAAGAATTTTTTGAACACATCCCATGTCAGAGGTGAATTTATAAAACCTTACACCCCGACTCTACAGGTGATGAAAGATGGCCGGACTATGGAACATGTCTAAAAAAAATCCCATGGAGTCACAAAAATCTGTCCAAGCAGTGACATATCCATACAAATCAGATTGTGGATTGGATTGTAGATTGGATTATGGACATTGTTCATGGTCTGTGGAGTCGGGGTGTTACGAATTCTTTGACATTGGACTGTAATAAAAATAAACAAAGTAAAATAACCAGGCAAATAATTTTTCCGTGTTGTAATTTTCTAGATCTGTTTTCTGTGAAAATATTTATAAAAAATAACCATGTCACCTAAAGAAAAATCCGACAAAAAAGGTTCTAGATGAAATGGAACCATTGCCATTTCCAAATGAACAGAAGGACTTCTAGCTGCCCGAGACCGAATTCAATGGCTCTGATGACTCGAAAACAGGCTGAAACCGAACAGAAGAAAATTAATGAGCCACCATCTTAATCAAAACCAATTGGTTTGTTTTAATATTGTCGCATTAAATAATATTTAATTTTTTATTTAGTAGAAAAAGCAACATAAGCAGACAAAGTTAATGTGCAACCAATTAAAGAGCTGGAGAAAAAAATTGCCGCAAATTTTGTTGAAGTTCCCAAACTTACACCAAAGTGATCCAGTGGTCTATGTCAATGAAGTCCAATCATCTACACGCCCTCCACTACGGGCCCACAAGAGAAGACGAAACTTATGCACAAATAAATCATCTGGGACTCAAAAAAATGAAGAAAAAAAAATGAGTCTGGGGTCGACCCACACTAGTAACGTCCCATTGGTGCACTTGAAAACCATATACATTAGTGGTGGGTGATAGAGTATATATTATATAGTGTCATAACTTTGGGTTTTTGGATAATCAGTATATAGGAAGGTTTAGATATAGAGATACAGGGCAAAATGTGACATTGCCTTTATTTCGTACTTTTTTTTCCTAACTCTTCTCGGTATAGAGGTAGGTATTAATTATTTAAGCCAATTATGTCAAAACAGACTATTAGTTAAAAAAAATACGAAAATCATGGGAGTGTAGGTACTTAAAAAAAAAAACATGGTTTTAAAGAATATAAAAAGGCAAATTAAGTTTCATATGCAAAATTTTGATTTTGTTGCGAAACCTATATCATTGTCTGTTTTTCAAAATATTTGAGTTGAAAAAAATTTGTTAAGAATTTTTAATAGTTTTTATTCCGGTTTTTTTTGCTCAAAAAAAAAACTGTTTATTGATTTTTTTTTTTAATTATCAGTTGTTGAATACGTCATTATACATATGTAAAAAAAAATAAACTGGGTTCGGAATCATTTTTGGTTCTTCAAATATTTGAGACGAAAAATATTTTTCAACTGTTTTTCTTAGTTAAAAAAAAAAGTGTCCGTTGATTTTTTTTTTAATATTAACCAATTTGGTATTGTGTAATTATGTGTAAATTAAAATTAGTCTGAAGTGACTATCTTATTCCGTTCTCGAGATATTCCAGATAAATGACATTTTACAGCTCCTTTTTAAATTGCTGTAGTAAAAAAACGGTTTATTGAATTTGTTAGAAAACCTTTTCAGCACGTTATGACAATATTATCTGTAAAATAAAATTAATCCGAGGTCGATATCTTTATTCATTCTTGAGATATGGTGGACGAAAGAAGTACCCCGAACGTACGTACATACACGCATACAGACATCTTGCTAAAAACGACGAATTCTGATTCTAGAGATCTCAAAACGTGAAGATATGTCAAAATTTTCAATTCGACAAATGGCACCAATTACAATAACTCCCAATGGGAAGTTAAAAAAACGTATATTTTTACATCATTTAAGTTATTAGGTTTCTTAACTAAGTAAAAGAGAAACCAAAATTATACTAAACTGATAATGCTTCGTGCATTAAACTACGTATCATCTACTCAGTGGTGCTGCAAGCTAAAGGTAGATTCTGTATAAAGTTGTTTTTTGCACAACAATAATAATTAATATGCAATCAATAACATATGAACCAGTGTACATTCAGTATGCATGTATTATAGACAAACAATTATGTTTAATATATAAAACTTATTCTTTTATTCAAACTGAACAAAAATTACTTTACAAAAATAAAACACCTTTATTTCACTTCAAATACTTTACTTCTAATACTTTTATTATAAACAAGCACAACTCTTAATTCACTATTTTACACCGACGTTTATTTGTTGACTTTCAAAATCAAACTGAGGTGTTCGGACTGGTGGCCGTGTATTTATATCCGAGAAAAAGCTACTAGAATCTTCTAGGGTTTCTGGAATGTACTTCACTGGAAAGTCTCCACAAGTAGCTCAAAAGCTTTCGACCAATTACAAATTGTAGCAGTTCCATGGTTTGGGTATTGGATAACAATGCGAGTGGTTTAGGTATTGGATAATATTTGTTAATCTTTTGTCCATAGATGGCGCTGAACTCAATACTAATTTATTCAGTTATAGAAGAATAAAAGATGTCGTTGTTTGCATAAATGGGCATATGGGTTTCTGGAATGTGCTGGAATGTACTTCACTGGAAAGTCTCCACAAGTAGCTCAAAAGCTTTCGACCAATTACAAATTATAGCAGTAACATGGTTTGGGTATTGGATAACGATGCGAGTGGTTTATGTATTGGATAATGATATAGTGGTTTAGGTATTGGATACTATTAGTTAATCTTTTGTCCATAGATGACGCTGAACTCATTACTAATTTATTCTGTTATGAAAGAATAAAAGATGTCGTTGTTTGCATAAATGGGCATATTCACCACAATATATTTAGAGTCGTTTCAGAAAGTAAACAAAAGTAAAAAGACTTAATAGACTGATAGCTGACACCAAATTCTTGGTTTGGAGGTCTGCATAGCCAAAATTTTCCAACATGTATGTTGAGGTACTAGGTCCTCGATTTCAAATTCAATCGTCTGGCAGGATTATTTTGTCGGGGTATTGAAAACCGCGATTTTCCAGATTTTGGTTTAGAGTATATAACTACTTAAATATTCACATGTAAACTAAGGTATACCTAACGATTCAAATGATATAATCAAAAAATCATCAAAAATCCCCTCATAGCAATTATATAGGTGGTAGATGATTAAAGTAAAATATTTATGTATATGGTTATAAATCAAAAACAATAGTTTGTTTTCTGCCCATATGGGCCTTGGAGGGCGTCTGGTTAAGTGTGACGACACTTTAACCGTCTGGGACATACATACATAATTGTAATGAGGAGATTATTTCTGATTGACTCTATGGAGTTTTTGGAAGGCACTTGGTGGAACTTTGATTTCATTTTTAAAAACAAAAATAAAACACTTGTTAATTTTTTTTGAACCACAATATAATATTTAATTTTTTCCACGCGTTTCGTCCTATTAAAACATCTTCAGGAAACAAAGTGAAGCTTATACATAAAAAGTAAGTGAGGGAAACTCAAGCAATAACAAAAATAGTACATGAGTAACTACAGTCAAGACAAGAAAAATTTACAATTCTTAGATTATTTAAAAATTGATTTTAAAATTAATATTTAAAAAAAAAAAAAAAGTTTAAAAGTTTTTTTTTAAATAAACAATGAAAGCTAATATATAAACTATAGTTTTATATTGAATAAATAAAATAAATCGGGTGGCACAACGGCTCATGAAGAACCAGGGCCTAGTGACTAACAACTCGCAACCATTCCTGTGTGCGCCTTTCGACAGGAATGGAAGGGACCTACAATTTTATGCCGAATCCGAAAGGCTAGACGAGAAGCACTTATTCGTGACAAGTGATACTCTTGGAGGATTTGTCAATTCCTCGCAAGACGCAGTAGCCCTGAAAAAAAACTTTTTTAGTTTTTAGGTGGACGAGGCTGGGAAGCGATCCCAGACCTCCAGCGTGACAGTCAAACGCACTAACCATTACGCTACGTTTTATATTGAGCAGAGGGCTATTGTTGGTCAGGTCAATTTGATTGTTTAGTCAGTTGTCTCCTCGTGATTTATGTTTGTTTATTTCAAAGATTTCAAACTTATCTTAGACTCGTCCAGAATTTAAATTATGTAGGAGTTCTATACTTTCTATAGAACAGAGGTGGCCTGAATTACGGAGATGTTGTGATAATCCAGAAGATGGGTCGAGATGATTTACTGGTCGTATGTGCTCGCTAAATCTTTTTTCCAAATTCCTCGATGTCTTTCCGACGTAGACACCATCACAATTTTCACAATTGACTTTGTAGACACCACTCTTCTTAAGATGGTTAGTTTTTGAAAAAAATTTGTTGTTGCATACAGCATTTTTCAGCGTTGAATCATTGAAGAAAGCGGGTTTTATATTAGCTTTTTTTAAAGGCTCAATAAGTTTTTCAGATGATCCTGTAATGAAAGGAATTTTTCTCCAATGTATGCCATGTTTCTCTTTTTCAGTTGGGGTTTTTGGTTTCTGGTTTTTTGATATGTATATCATTTAAATAGTAATACCTTCGAAATCAATAGTTTTTTTCGCCGCTATGGGCCTTTGGGAGGGCTTAAATCGTCTGAGACCCCAAAATTCGTAATGAGAGCGTAATTCTCTTTAATTTACATATATATAAAATCTGGAAAATCGCGTTTTTAAACCACCCGCCTCCAGCCCCAGCGACAAAATCCTGCCAGACAATTGAATTTGAAGTCGAGAGTACCTCAACATAAATGTTCGCAAATTTTGGCTATACATATGTACCTCCAAACTAAAAATTTGCTGTCATATCTCGGTCTTTTTAGTCTATCCACTTTTGTTTACTTTCTGAAACGACTCCAAATATCAAACGGCACGGTAGTGCCCAGCCAGTTCTGGCACTACACCCTTTTTAAATGATGAAATTCAGGCGATTTTCGACCCCCCTCTAACTCACAGTATTTGCTAAGCTCACCAGGCTCAGTCAACCCACCAAATTTCAATTCTTTAACATTAGTGGTTCCCAATATATAAGACTGCAAAATTTGCAAAAACCGTAACTGACAAAATTATCGGGCATTTCCCGACATCGTAGAATCTTGCACTTTCGCAAAACGGTAGGCTTTGTGGTGTTTACAAAGAAAAAAATCGAAAATTTAAGATTTTCCATTCAGGGGGCGTGGTACCCGCCAATTTGTATAGAATTGATATAAATTACTAAGAGCACTTCTTATTGTCGTAGATTGATAAAATTCGGGAAAGCGGTAGGGCTTAAACTGGAGGCAAAGGAAAAATTTTAAAATTTGAGATTTTTCATTCAGGGGGTGTGGTATCCGCCCATTTTCATAGAATTTATATAAATCATTTGGAGCACTTCTTGACTATCGTGGAACGATGAAATTTGGTACAACGGTAGGGCTTAAAGTGCTGGCAAAGGGAAAGTTTTAAAATTTGAGATTTTACATTCAGGGGGCGTGGCATCCGCCTATTTGAATAAGAATTTATATCAATTATGAGGACCACTTCTGATTGTCGTAGAACGATCAAATTTGGTAAAATGGTAGGACTAGAGGTGCCAGCAAACGCAAAATTTTAAAGTTTGATATTTTGCATTCAGAGGGCGTTGCATCCGCCCATTTTCACAGAATTTATATCAATTAAATTGAGCACTTCTGTTTGTCGTAGAATGAAGAAATTTGGAAGAGCGGAAGAACTTGAACTGCAAACATAGGCTAAACTTTTAAATTTGATATTTAACATTCATGAGGCGTGGTATCCGCCCATTTTCTCAGAATTGTTATTTATTATATCGATCACTTTTGATTGTTGCAGAATAATACAATTTGGTAAACTGGTAGATCATGTGGTCAGTACAAAGGAAATATTGGGAAATTTTAAATTATCCATTCAGGGGCGTGGCACCCACCCATATTCTCGGAATTGATATCAACTATGTAGAGAACTTCTGATTGTCGTAGAATGATGAAATTTGGTAGAGCGATAGGACTTGACATGAAGGCAAAGGGGAAATTAAAACTTTGAGATTTTACATTCAGTGGGCGTGGCAACCACCCATTTTCACAGAATTAATATTAAATATATTGGGAGCACTTCCGATTTGTGCAGGATTATAAAATTTGGTAAAGTGGTTAGTTTTCAGGCGTGGGTATGCAAAGAAAAAGTTGAAATCATGAACTTTTTTATGCAGGGGCGTTTCATCCACCCACTTTTCCTGATAAAAAAAATCTTTGCAAAAAGTAGTGAAATCACAACAAAAACATAAATGTTAAAAAAGGAGCCAAGTTCTTCTTTATAAAAAAACCTTTGCGTAACAAGTCAGCCGTAAAAAGTAGTGAGATCTAAAAGTACACCAAGTTCTAAGTTTATTAATGTTAAATATCAAATATTTTAAGTAGAGTTATATGGAAGAACCTTAAAATATATCAGAGAAATCTGTTATTTAATGATTACTGATTTAAATTGAGTTAGTTTACTTGGCAAGTTTTCTTTTCAAAATTGAGTAATTAGGTAATAAAAAAAACTTGCCAAGTAAACCAACTCAATTTAAGTCAGTAATCATTAAATATAGTACATTCAACGACGGAATTTTGCTTGCAAAAAATAGTGCTCTCTGGATTATTTTTTTATATGGTAGGGGTTACCCGAGGTATAACATACCCAAAGTCCCCAGCCCAGGGCCGCGAACTAAACTCAGGAGGGGGGTCAAAGGTACCCCTTTTTAGATTTTCGTGAATATTTCCACAACCTAGCATGTTAGCGAAAAGTCTATACTACTTAATTAGAGACAATATAATTCACTTTTTTGCAAGGGTCAAAAATAAAGGAGATGCGGGCGGTAAAAAAGCCAACAAATCTGAAAAAAACCTGTTATTGTCTTAGATATTGAACGTTTTCTGACCAACTTACTTGGAAAAAATATAAAGCGTTAATACACATCCATTGTTAAAAATATAATACAATTTTGCTTTGGTTTCCACCTTAAATTTAAACATTTCGTTAACTTTAAAATTTTCTGCGTTAATTTGTATAATATCAAGAATTTGCCTTTCGTTAACCTTTAACTCATCAAATATAACTACATATAAGAATGTAAAAATGAATTATTAAATCACATCGAATTTAATCTCTGTAAAATACAGTCGTCAGTCTTTTATTTAAACTTTTAATTATTGTTGGGAAAGTTCCTGGGTCATATTTTCTACATTTGGTGCCGAAACCCGGGACCTTTAATAATAAATAAAAAGTATAATCGGAAGAAAAGATTTTCAACGTAACGAATATTTTTCAAGGTTAAATCAATAACGTCTAACGCTTAACTCAAATGGATTTAGCAAGTCGGGCTTCATATCGTGGTCAAGTAACTAAGCTTGTAAAATCCGCAAACGAATATTGATCGTCTGAAAAATCTAAAGCCAATGAAAATTTAGATAATTTAGACACTATCGAGGAAGAGCTAGAGGTTTTCCTAGATCGCTTAGTATCTGCGCACGAAAGCCTTCTAAGAGCAAACACAGAGGTGCTGTCTGCGATTAAACCAGAAGACTTTTCAAAAGAATAGGATGCTGTGGCTGACTACAACGATAAAGCAGTAGGTGTTATCACGCGATTGAAGCACAGACTGTCCAAAGTCCGCCAGTGTCAAACGTGTTCAGTTCCAGAAGGGCAACGTGTAACTGAACAGCCAACGGTTATGCATAGTACAATGCAACAAGCGGTAAAATTAAAAAAATTGTTCCCAAAAAGGTTTTCAGTTGACTATAAGGATTGGTTTCCCTTTTGGGAGCAGTATCGAACTTTAATCCATGAAAATTCATCCCTATCCACAATCGAACAGTTTAATTATTTAGAATCCACATTGATTGGTAGAGCTGCAGAAACTTTATCTGGCCTAACCCCTACAGAGGCCAACTACAATTCAGCGATCGAATTGCTGAAGGAGGAGTATGGAGACCATGAAAAAATAATTGATCATACAATGCAGCTACTATTATCGACACAACCAGTTACTTCTAAGACAGATTCAAGCGGCCTGCGGCGTCTCTATACATCAGTTTTAACCTCAACTCGATCGCTGACGTCCTTGGGTGTTCCTTCCTGACAATACTTTGTTATGCTAAAAGGTGTGCTCCTTCGGTGTATTCCAAACGATCTGCGTGTCGATTTTCATCGGTTTTACGATAATCTATCTGTGAGTCTTGAAGCAACAGGAGAGAATGCGGACGATGCTCCTTCATTGGCTTCTGACATATCTTCTACGAAATCAATTGGAGATAAACAGGTAAATTCTTTACTTAAATTTCTTAAGCGAGAGGTAGAGGCGCTGGAAAAATCGATTGAAGCTAAATTTGTCCCAACACGTCAAACGGGTAACAGTTCTTGGAATGTTAGGACTGCTGTGGGCTTATTTACTGCAGGAGACAACGAAAACAGGTGTTTCTTTTGCAAAGGCTAAGGATCACATTACCAGTGATTGCAATCGTGTACCAAACTTATCTGAGAAAAAACAATTGTTACGTGATGATAGAAGGTGCTTTCGATGTTGTAAAGGTGGACACAATTCTTAAATGTGTAGCAATAAGCACATTACATGCAAATCCTGTAATGGTCATCATGCTACGAGCATGTGTGATCCTTGTTTAATAAAGATGACAACATCAACGCAATTGCATTCACTACAGCAAGAAAAAACTAAAGGTAGTGCTCCTGAATCTAAGTTAGGTTTATCAAAACAATTTTCACAACCGCAACCTTCTTCGAGTCAGCAAACATTAAATTTGTACACCCCACAAACAACGGAACAATCATGCAGTGTTTCGCTACAGACAGCTTGTGCCTTTGCTTCTAACCAGTTTGCTAACGGAGAAATATTCATTCGTTTTGTCATGGATGGGGGTAGCCAAATGTCGTTTGTGAAATCATCTGTAGCTCGACGACTAAATTTAGCATCGATCGGTTCGCACAACTTAAGTATCATAGCATTTGGTAGCGACAAACCTAAGCCAAACAGGTTATGCAATAAAGTACGGTTAACCCTACGGAGCCAATATAGTAACCGTACATTCTTTGTTGACGCGATTGAAGTGCCAGAAATTTGTGTGGATGCCCTCGCCGTACCTACAAGTGAAATTATTGAAAAATCATTAAATGGATTGCCACTAGCAGATGCACGTGTTCTTGGTCTTAATCCATAAGAAGGTTTAAGCGTTATTATTGGTGCCGACTACTACTGGCAGTTTGCTAAAGATAACTTAGGTCCTCGGACCTATTACGTCCGTGATGTTTCCCTTACGGGACATAGGGCCTCCACTACACCTACGCGCCATCGTGTACGATTTCTTGAAATATATTTCAGCTCTCTCCAACTTTTCCCCAGTCGTGCCGATTCCTGTTCGACCGTTCTTCGCCATGTACTTCTAGGCCGGCCCACTTGTCTTCCCTCCTGTGTGAGTGGGTTCCACTGCATTGCTTGAGATGCAATGCACCGATCGCCTTTTCGAAGCGTATGGCCAATCCACTGCCACTTTCTTCTTCGTATAATGGAGTCTATGGGCTCCTGACCCGTTCTCGCATGAAGTTCGGCATTGGAGATACAGTTGGGCCAGAAAATCCTCAAGATGTTTCGTAGACATCTATTAACGAAGGTTTGCAGCTTTCTAATGACAATTTCAGTGACTTTCCAAGTGCTGCAGCCGTAAAGCAGAACGGATTCAACATTGGAGCGGAACAGTCGTAGCTTGGTCTTTAAGCTAAAAGAGTTGTTTCTCCATATTTTGGACAGCATTCCGAACGCAGCCTTTGCTTTTCTGATTCGGCTGTTTACGTCCAGTTCAGTTCCGCCACCCGTAGAGATAATACTCCCAAGATATTGGAAATCCTCTACCATCTCTACCGGTTGTCCAGAAATATTTACTTGGATTGATGAGGAAGTTCCAAGGCTGATCCTTTTAGTTTTTGCCGAGTTGATCTTAAGCCCTACGATTTCTGCTTCTCTCTCCACCCTTGTTGTCATTTGATGGAGATCCATGATCCTATGAGAGAGTAATCATAGAGATAAGCACAGACGAATTACCGATAAATTAACGGCAGTAGAAACAGTGTTTGGGTGGACAATTCAAGGGCCATTACCGGTGGATGCAGTTTCAAAAGACACCATTACATCTCTTGGCATATGTGTCTGCGAAGAAGTTCGTAATTTCTGGCAACTTGAAACTCTTGGAATAGTTCCTGCTTGTAACAGAAATGTCAATAAAGATTTATCTCTAAATATTTCCAGATTCGGCGATCGCTACCAAGCTATGCTTCCGTGGAAGGAGATGGACCCTCTTCACGATAATTATTCAGGAGCCATAAAACGATTCAAGGCCCTGGTCAGGAAGCATGAACGGAAAACTTCTAGAGTATGACAACGCAATGAACGAAATGCTTTTAAGCGGAGTAGCTGAACCTGCAGGGCATCCAACTTAAAACGAACGTGTCTTCTACATGCCCCATCGCCCTGTTTATAGGGAAGACAAGGAAACGACAAAACTACGCATCGTGTTTGATGCATCAGCTCATGCACCTAACCATCATTCTTTGAACGATCATTTGGAGGTGGGCTATAATTTGCTTCCAGATATTTTGACGATCCTCCTTAATTTTCGGTATGGTAAGATTGCGTTAACAGCTCATATAGAAAAGGCTTTCTTACAGATTTTGCTGAACTCAAACGATAGAGATAGCCAGAGTTTTTTTTGGTTTTCGGAAAAACTGAGCAACATTGAAAATCATCCTGACCTAAAGGTATTCCGAATGACTCGTGTGACATTTGCTGTAACGTGCAGTCCCGGTCTCTTAGCTGCGGCAATAAGAAAGTCAATTAAGGAAGCTGAAGACACGTACATGAGGACTTGCGCTCTTCTCCTTAGAAGCTTTTATGTGGATGATCTCATCTTCAGTGTCGATAGTGAGATAGATGCCGTGGAAATGCAACGAGAAGCAAACATCATTCTAAGCAGAGCTTCTATGAAATTGTGCAAATGGAGCTGCAATGATTCTACCGTTCGACAAGACTTGATTGTGGAGCAGGTCATTCATAAAACACAGAAAGTTTTAGGTCTGCATTGGATTGTTGCTACAGACGAGTTGTGTATTAATTTTGACGGTGTTCTTGACCTTTTGAATTCTCGAGAGATTAAGGGAACAAAGCGGAATGTTCTTAAGGTAATGGGTAATGGGATGCGGTGCTACCTGATGACATGATGAACATTTGGATTACATGCTGCAAGGAAATTAACGATTTACGAACGATTGCACTAAGTCGTCATGCCTTTATTGGAAAGAAATCGACAGAAATCCATATATTTGCAGATGCAAGTCAATATGCATTTAGAGCAGTTGCGTATGCCAGAACTTGTGATGGTAATATTTTTGTACGATTTGTATGCGCTTAAAATAGAGGAGCACCTCAATAACAAGAATCAAAATGAACTTACAATTTCTAAACTAGAACTTACAGCCTCTCTCGTTGCAGCCCGTTTACTAGATTATCTAAGAACAAAATTGACCATTGATTTGGATGACGCTTATTTATGGACAGACTCAGAGATATCTTGGTTTTGGATTATAGGCTCAGGCAAGCGCTGGAAACCATATATCGAAAACAGAGTCACCGAAATTAGAGCTATATGGAACGTATCGAAGTGGAGTCACTGTCCAGGCCTAGAAAACCCTGCAGACCTAGTTACCAGAGGAATAAGTACAACTGGCTGAAGGAAGATGCTTCAAAGTGGCCACAAAACGACATTAACGTGATAACCTTAATGACATCTTTTACTTCCAAGTTGTTCAAACGATACCAACGAAACTGAAGTGTATCCAGCCAAATGTTCACAGAATACTGGTAAACCCCTTTTAAAATATTATGAATTCAGCTCTTTGAAACATCTGTTACGCATTTCTGCTTACTGCTTTCGTGCAGTTATTTTTTCAAAACAAAAAAGACCCGTTCAGATTTTCTCTCAGCAGATGAAATTATTGCCGCTGAAAAATACTGGATTAAATATATTCAGGGGCAATATTTCCATGAGGAATTAATATTATTATCTAAGCGAAATTGCATTGACTCGCAATCTAAATTATCAGCTCTTAATCCCTTTTTAGACACTGATGGCCTTTTAAGAGTTGGAGGACGCCTTCAATTTGCTGGTTTGGACATAAGCGAAACACATCCAGTTATCTTACCGAAGTTGTGTCACACTACCAGACTGATTGTGAAAGATGTTTACGAGAAGTTGTTTCATGCTGGTACAAACTCTGTTCTTTCACAACTTCGCTCCAAATTTTGGATACTGAAAGGAAGACAACTAGTGAAGACCGTCATAAGAAATTGTTTTGTTTGCAAACTCCTGCGAGGAAAGTCAGCATCACAATCCTTTGCACCGCTGCCACGGGACCTAATCCTACATTTACGGCCGTTTGAAATCACTGGCGTTGATTTTGCTGGACCACTTCATGTATTGGATAACGCCAATCAGTCAAGGAAAGTGTATATCATGTTACTTACGTGTGCAGCTTTTCGTACTGTACACTTAGAGATGGTGTTAGACCTCACAGCAGAGAGTTGCCTCTTAGTTTTAAGGCGATTTATTGCTAGGAGAGGAGTCCCACGAATTATCTACTCGGATAATGCCAAAACCTTTAAAAAGGCATCATCGGAACTGGGTAAGAAGCTCAAACTAAACGCTAATCAATCTTTTCAGTGCTTCTTAACTGATCAACGAATTAAACGGAAATTTATCGTCGAACGTGCTCCATGGTGGGGATGCTTTTGGGAGCGTTTAGTTGGAGTAGTGAAATCTTCATTGAAAGCAGCTGTAGAGAGAGCAACTTTAACTATTGACCAGTTTACCACTCTCCTCACAGAAGTTGAAAACATTGTTAATTCACGACCACTCACATACTTCAGTGATGACACTACGGATTGTGCACCTCTTACTCCTGCACACTTTTTGGGTACTCAAGGAGACGCTGGCGATGACATTTCAGAATTACATTTTCAACCAACGAACCAACAATCACTTAGAACGCAGTGGGCTCAACGTCTACGAAATATATAAATTTTTAAAAGGCGTTGGTTTGGAGAATATCTTCGGCAGTCGCGCTATTTACATCATGAGAAGCAGGCAGCTTCAATAGATATTTCTACAGGAGACGTTGTACTTTTGCAAGATCCATCCCAACCCAGAATACTTTGGCGGTTAGCGATCATCCAAAAAACATTCCCAGGACGAGACGGAAAGGTAAGTGCATGTGAACTACGATTATCCAATGGGTGAACTCTTCGAAGACCAGTTAAACTCTTATATCCCTTGGAAATAAATAATTAATTAACTCGGTGGCGGAGGATGTTAAAAATATAATACAATTTTGCTTTGGTTTCCACCTTAAATTTAAACATTTCGTTAACTTTAGAATTGTCTGCGTTAATTTGTATAATGTCAAGAATTTGCCTTTCGTTAACCTTTAACTCAATTATGTTCATAGTATTATAAAAAAAAATAAATCGGGTGGCACAACGGCTCATGAAGAACCAGGGCCTAGTGACTAACAACTCGCAACCATTCCTGTGTGCGCCTTTTCTTTTGAAAGAAAGGGAAGGGACCTACAATTTTATGCCGAATCCGAATGGCTAGACGAGAAGCACTCATTCGTGACAAGTGATACTCTTGGAGGATTTGTCAATTCCTCGCAAGAGGCAGTAGCCCTGAAAAAAAAACTTTTTAGTTTTTAGGTGGACGAGGCTGGGAAGCGATTCCAGACCTCCAGCGTGACAATCGAACGCACTAACCATTACGCTATGGGCTACTACATAGTATTATAAAAGTTAACTAATTAATATATTTCTACTCCCGCATCTCTATTGCTTCCATAAAAACTATGAACATAACTTTTATTGGAAGGGAATTTAATTTTCTTTTACTTTGTCGTATTGGCTTTGCCTCTATTATGCTCAGTTTCCGAAATATGGAAGAAAAACTACAAAAGGGGACCTTTACCACCCCTCTCCTGACTAAGGCTAGCGGCTCTGGGCTGGGGAATTTGATTATGTTATACCTTAGGGTCCCCTCTACCACTATCACAGTACCTTTGGTGGCTTGCTTCGCAGGTTCAAAGAAATTATTCATTCATTAACCGCAGGTTCAAAGAAACATTACTATCACATACTACAAAGAATTATAATAACAAACATTATAAAAAAAAAAATAAAAAAAAATTGTCGTCGTAACTTTCAATTTTTCTCAAAAGCTAGAAGACACAGAACGATTAAGTTTTCAGTTTTCAATTGAGAATTAATAGGAGTTGTAAACAATAAAAGCCCATTCTGCATTTTATTTTACAATTTAAATAAAAAAATCAAAAACGAAATTTTCAACTCTTTTTTTTTTTAATTTTGAGTTTGAAAGTAATTTTTACAAAAACTATGGACATCAGTAACTTGATTTGAAAATAAAATAAAAGAACGGAATTCTGGCTTTCAAAAAAGGTAATTTTTTTTGTTGTAAGTGTTGCCGTTGTTTTTTAATATTATTTTTAAAAAAATGTCCCTCCTCTCTTAATGGGGGGAGAAAGCACCCCCCTCTATGGCATAATAAATTTTGTATTGTGTTCCTTTGAAAAAACCGTTATCATTTTTTGGCGCCATATGAAAACAACTCTTGCTATTTAAATTTTGCCTAGTTTAGTATACATCAACTTTTTCGTATAGTTTCGGATATATAGAAAAAAAGGAAATTATAACTCCTTTCTTGGCTTCACGCCATGATGAAACATCAGTGAATGAATGTGTATTAGCGCTTTTAGTTTTTTCCAAGTAAATTGGTCAGAAAACGTTCAATGTCTAACACAATAACAGGTTTTTCAGATTTGTTGACTTTTCTACCGCCCACATCTCCTTTATATTTGACCCTAGAAAAAATGCGAATATAGGTATATTTTTATAGATAATTTTATTGTCTCTAATTAAGTAGTTTAAACTTTTCTGCTAACATGCTAGGTTGTGGAAATATTCACGAAAATCTAAAAAGGGGTACCTTTAACCCCCCCTCCGGAGTTTAGCTCGCGGCCCTGGGCTGGGGACTTTGGGTATGTTATACCTGGGGGTAACCCCAACCATATAAAAAAATAATCTAGAGAGCACTCTTTTTTGCATTTATTTTATAATTTTGAGTCTTCGTTGACTGGGCTAATAACAGATTTCTCTGATATATTTTAAGGTTCTTCCATATAACTCTACTTAAAACATTTGATATTTAACATTAATAAACTTAGAACTTGGCGTACTTTTAGATCTCACTCCTTTTTACGGCTGACTTGTTACGCAAAGGTTTTTGGATATAAAAGAACTTGGCTCCTTTTTAAACATTTATGTTTTTGTTGTGTCATATTTAACATGATTGTTGTTATTGATTGCACATAAATTATTATTGCTATCAGCTCTTAGACTATACAAATGCATTTACAGTCACGGTAAAGTACGAGAACGTATATTATGAGTATATGTTGTAACGAAGCTTACACTTTCATCTACCTGCCCCCCGAGCTACCAAACCAATCTATTCAGTCGAATAACAACCTACCGAACCGATTTATTTAAATAAATAATAATTAACCGCACCGAACTGATTTATTTAAATAAATATTAACTTACCGCACCGAACCGATCTATTTAAATAAATAATAATATATACCGAACCCCAATTGCACCGAAACCTGGGTTAATTTTATCATTCACCGAACCATGCATTAACTTATTTTTACTCCCCCGTACCGCGCTAACGAACCACCGAACCCATGGTCAATGTGATTACACACAACCTTGTGTCTGTTTTTTCGTAATGGGGGGCGCATTTAGGGGACTTAGGCAGAATTTTTGTGCTGCATATGTCCATACTGTGAAAAACAGGCCAGCTGTTTTGGCACTTAGTGAAACCCAGGTAGGGGAAAATACCGATCACTCGGAATTCAGCCTACATGGTTATAGCTTAGTGCCTTTATTTTTTTCTCATCATGGTCTCGCCGTGTATGTTCGTAACGATGTTGCTTATCAGCTTCAACCACAATATGGTTCTTTTTTGAATACAAACTTTAATTTCATGTGGTTTAAATTCACCATCCAATAAGCGCATCATCCATACTTGTTTTGTTTATCGTAGTCCTAGTTTGGATGGTAATTCGACTTTCAATGAACTCGATGCACTATCCGACTCCATCCAGAGAATTATTTCCCATTTTCCGCACAGTGAAATCGTTGTTACGGGCGATTTCAATGTACATAATTCTTCGTGGCTACGCTATTCGGGTCAGACAACATCCGAAGGAAGGTACGCCGAGATTTTTGCTGAGTTAAACAACTTAACTCAGCTTGTTGACGAGCCTACTCGGATTCTTGACGTTGCAGGTCAATCCGCTAACACTCTAGACTTGTTCCTTACCTCTGACCCGGATAAATACACTATTAGTATATTATCGCCTCTAGGCACATCAGACCATTGTATCATATCTGCAAATTTCTCATGCCAACAAAATCCAGTTAGAGAAAAAACTCCCAAGAGAACCGTTTGGCAATATGAGAAGGCCAACTGGGCTGGTCTCAATGATTTTTTCAGGAGCTTTAACTGGTCACTATGCTTCCTCGATAGTGACGTAGATGCTAGTACAGATATGATCACAAATTTAATTCATTGTGGAATGAGAAATTTTATCCCGAATAGAGTAAAATCTATCGAACCCAAAGAAAACTCATGGTTTGATTCGAGCTGTAAAGAGTTTATCAGGATCAGAGAAGTAAGCTTCCGTTGTTATAAAGCCAACCCTACTGAGGAAAACCGGAAAAAGTTTCAACAAGCTAAAAAGACCTGTAACGTTCATATTCGACGAACCAAATTTTTACATGATCAAAAGTTACGGCAAAAAATACTACAATGTCCCAAAGGTAGTAAAAATTTTTGGTCATTTGTAAAAAACATACGAAACACCACCTCGTCCTCTGTTCCAACGCTCGTCTTCAATGATACTCCTTTTGTCAGCTCGCAAGATAAAGCCAATTTTGCTGTTAATTCGACGCTGCCAGAAAGTGTTCTGACTCCTCCTGTACTTGAGAGCGTAAATGATTTTATGGGACAAATCTTCTTTCGCACTCGTGCAGTTGCTAGAGTTCTAAAAGATCTGGACGTTCACAAAACCGCTGGCCCGGATAGTATCCCTCCCATTGTTCTGAAGAGGTGTTCTTCAACGCTGGCAAAACGACTGCGTAAGCTTTTCCATCTGTCCTACTCTACTGGTCTCTTTCCGAGTGGATGGAAAACAGCATTTGTCCAGCCTGTCCCTAAAAAAGGCGTGTCTTCTTCCCCATCCAACTATCGACCAATTGCACTTACGTCCCTTCTTTCCAAGGTCAAGAAAACGCTGATTATTTTCAGCTAAAGAAATATCTCGAAGAACGAAAGCTTCTTAATCCTCAATCCTTCTTACCTCACCGAACAGTGGAACAAATCTTTACATCGTTTTGGAGAAAGTAAGATTATTGCACTTGATATTTAAAAAGCGTTTGATAGAGTTTGGCATCAAGCTCTTTGATCGAAAATGCGCGCATTTGGTTTCGATGAATCTCTTCTTCATTGGATTAGAAATTACCTTTCGGACCGCTCAATACAAGTTGTATTGGACGGTTTCAAGTCTGAAATCCACAAAATAAATGCTGGTGTGCACCAGGGCTCCGTTTTGTCTCCGACCTTCTTCCTAATATTCATAAACGATCTCTTATCTGAAACTTCTAATCCATTAAACTGTTTTGCTGACGACAGTACCCTCAGCTTTTCATATTCGTTTCTTGATTCACATCCATGTCTTTCGGATGTGGGACTTGAACGGCAGCGTATGATAAGCTCATTAAATTCTGATCTCGACAGTATTATCCAGTGGGGAATAAAAAACCGTATAGAATTTAATGCTTCTAAAACTTAATGCTCTCTCCTGTCGTTAAAGCGGAACCCACCCCCAATGCTGTTATCCATGAGCGGCACTTGCATAGAGGAAACTGAACAGCTTTCAGTCCTCGGTATGTGCGTCACAGACCACCTTTTGTGGAATAGACCACATATTTGACATCGCCAAAAATGCTGCTAGGTGTTTAGGTTTTCTCCATCGATGCAAGAAATTTTTCTCCCCCTCTGATCTGGCTGTGATCTACAAAGCCTTTATTCGTCCAAAACTTAAGTACAACTCCCACATTTGGGCAGGTGCTCCAATAACCCACTTGATTTTATTGGAT
Organism: Melangyna quadrimaculata; assembly: GCA_949320155.1. Taxonomy (NCBI): domain Eukaryota; kingdom Metazoa; phylum Arthropoda; class Insecta; order Diptera; family Syrphidae; genus Melangyna; species Melangyna quadrimaculata. Next base: position 115,537,949 of record OX439483.1, read on the forward strand.
AGAATTCAAAAGAGAGCTCTTAAAATGATAGGTGAAAGAACTATAACGGAAACGTTTACATCTCTGGAGCACCGTCGAAATGTTTCATGCCTTTCGTTGTTTTACCGTTATTTTAACAAACATTGCTCTAGTGAAATAGCCAGTTGCATTCCTCCCCTTAAAATATTCAACCGTAATACTCGCGCTTTTAGGAATGCCCATCAGTTTACCCTTGAGCCCAACTTCGGACGTACTGTTAAGTTCAGAGATTCTTTCTTTAGTCACACTACACGAATGTGGAATGCTCTACCCAGCTCTATCTTCCCCTCCCATTGTGATCTACAGACATTCAAAACAAATGTACACCGGTTCCTCCCCTCCAACCTACCTAATCGCTCGTGCTGTGTTTTTCACTTTAAGGGTATTCACAACCCCTTTAGCGCGCGCTAAATATAAAAAAAAAAAAAAAAAAAACACTGTTATCAATGAGATAACATACAACCACACACAGGAGACAAGATGGTGAATGAATGCAGTCTCTTGTTCTTCTTCGTTGTTTTTCTACGTTTTTCTCAGTTCACATGCACGTTTGGCTGAAATATATAATAAAGGGAAGTACGATTTCAATGCAAATTTGTCTACCCAACGCTGTTTTGATCTCTGAAACTAAACTAGTCTCGAGACATCGGCTTTACTTTGAAAAGTACACGTTATTCCGAACAGACAAAGATGTTGCCAAAACTGGTACGGCCATTCTGGTTAGATCATCATTTCAATGCCAAAAAGTCATTATCCAAGGTTTGGTTACATTTGAAGTAACCTGTATAGTCATCCCTCTTGACAATAATGAAAATATCCTTCTGATATCTCTATACAACCAGTGTTCCACATCCCATACTGATATTAAGCACGACCCTGATTTGCTAAACGCATTTTGTCAAAATTACACACAATTCATTATTTCAACGCCCGTCATCAATTATGGATGGATACTCTAAGCACTACCCAAGGAGTTGCTATCTCTGACTGGCTAAGCGCTAACTCTCACACTCATTCTTTTGAGATTGTATCTCAACCAATCCCCACATTTCCCCGAACTCCTTCTACACTTGATTTTTTCATGTGCTCCTCAAACCTAATTTGTAGACTACCTTCACTTGAAAACTTCTCCTGCACTGCAATTGTATCTGACTCTGACCATTTAGCAATAAAATTAATTCTTCGTCTCCGGACCAATTTCAATATCCTTGCTACTCCTCAGCAAGAATTTATCAACTACAAAAAAATCAATTGGAAAGTATTCCATAGCTACTTAACGGACAAGCTACGAAATAACACGCCTAGTTCATCAACCAATCTGAGCAATCAAGAAATCGATTCAGCAGTCGATATAATTGAAAACTCTATTACAGATACAATTGCAGAGCAGGCACAACCGCTACATTTCAAGTCAAAATACAAAGACCTTCCAGTACATATACAAAATATGTATAAGTATTGACAAAAACTTCGAAAAATTCTCCAGAGAATTTTTTACCGTACTCTAAGTACACACGGCAATGAGTACCAGAGTTTTTACTCGCATCTCAAATGCCTAAATACCCTTATTGACCAAAACACGAAAGCATTCATCAACACTCAGTTCAGAAAAAGACTTAACGTCATAAAACCTGGACCAGACACCTTAAAACAAATCAACAAAATCGTTGGTAAGAAATCTCCCATACTTGGCCAACTACAATACAGCGACTCTATCTTAGCATCAGACCGAGATAAAACAGACGCATTTGCTGATTTCTTTGAAAGTAATTTCAATCCTAATCTCCCCATTCATTTGCCTGACTTTTTATCCAATGTCAATAACGAAGTGACGAGACTTATATCTCACAATTCCAACTCCATGATTACTTTCACTGAAGAAAACTCATCAGTCTGCACGACTGTTGATAATATCTTTACGAGCCCATACGATCTTTACGATTCAATTCAATGTGGCAATTCAAAAAAATCTTCGGGACCAGATAAGGTCTCAAACTTCGTTATTAAAAAACTTCGCCCTACTGCAATCATATTTCTGACAATTATTCTTAATAATTGTATCAACAACAGTTATTTTCCAGGTAAATGGAAAATAGCTGAAATATTCCCAATCCCTAAGAAACCAGGGTCAAATTGTATAAACTATTATAGACCAATTTCATTGCTCCCAAACCTCAGTAAATTACTTGAAATGCTAATCCTTAACAAACTTCGCTCACTCTGCTCTTATATGGGAATATTGCAGCACAACCAATTTGGGTTCAAAGCTTCCCACTCCACCTTTGATCCATTGTTGAAGCTTCACGCTGATACAACCCTGGCTCTTAACAAAAAAGAAACCACTGTAGCTTGTTTGCTTGATATCCAAAAAGCATTCGACAGCGTCTGGATAGATGGCCTGATTTTCAAGTTGAAGTCCCTTTACTTCCCTAGGCATCTTATCCTCATCACCCACAGTTTTCTTACTAACCGTAAGTTTTACGTACGTGTAGGAAATACTAACTCACCTCTTAAAAATATTTCAGCTGGAGTTGCCCATGGTTCCCGCCTCGTGCCCGACTTATTTAATCTCTACACCTCTGACCAACCAATTAATCCACCAAGGACAAAAACCCTTTTATTTGCTGATGACTCCATCACATATAGCGCATCCATCAGCCCAGATATAGCACTCCATAGAGTAAGGGAACATATCCTTCAACTCTGGGAATATTACCTCCAATGGGGAATAAAAATCAACCCCTCTAAGTCAGAGTTAATCTGCTTTAGAAATCCTTCGCAAAATGGCATAGCCACGAAATGCAAAAACCTCTCCCTGTCACTTCCTGACAATTCAATAATCGCCCCTAAACGAACTGTTAAATACCTCGGAGTTCACTTCTTCGAAAGATTCAAATTTAACCAACATGTCAAATTCACTCTTCGTGCCTTATCTCTCCTACGTCCTCTTATGCAAGTAAGAGGTGGTCTCCAAACCAGGACGAAACTTCTGCTTTACAAGCAACTCATTCGCCCCACACTAACTTATTGCTTCCCTATATGGTACACAATAAGCCCAACATACATGAAAAAAATGCAAATATTTGAGCGAACAGCCCTTCGCTATTGCACATACCTCTTCAGAAAACCCAACTCACTTCGCTATTATAGCAACGAAAGGCCTTACGAAGCTTCTGGAATTATCCCAATTGACAAGTACATGCACCACCTTAGCATAAAAATGCTAATGAAAATCCCATCCCATCCCAGTCCTCTTGTTAATTTAATTTCAGGAAACCCATCCATAGACGACCGATATCTCCAGGTGCTATCCATGATGGATCAAACATTTGGAATATCAACAGAAGACAGCTTCGGAAATTTCTATGATGCTGCAGGAACGCAGTACAACAGAGGTTGAAGCCCCAAAATACCAATAAAGCCCCATCACCAGCCCCATCATCAGAATACACCAACCAAGGACTACTATCACAAGACAGCTCCGACATCTATGATGCTGCATGAACGCAACACGGAGGCCGAAGCCGCTTGATGATCCACTGAACTTCAAACCAAGAAGGAACTTCACAAAACAACCCCATCACCACCATACCAACCAACGACCGTCAGCACTGCTCAAGCCGACGTGAAAAATCAAAAATTAAAAAAAAAAAACATTATTGTTAGACTTAAGACACTTTTTATTAAAAATGCATTATAAAACCAACAACTTCTGTGCTCACAGATATTAAATGTTAGACTAAGACTTAAATAATTGTAAAAAAAACAAACATTGTAAACCCTAAATTCAGCTTATTAGACTTGACTTTCCTTCAGCTTGCCGCTGTCGGCGGGGACCGAATCCCACACTGAATTTTTCGCTTTGTGCTTCTTCTAAGCATACAGTGAACGTACGCTATCTGCACGCCGGGCGCAGACTTGAATTTCCTTCAGCTTGCCGCTGTCGGCGGAGACCGAATCCCACACTGAATTTTTCACTTTGTGCTTCTTCTAAGTACACGGTGAACGCTATACGACTTACAAAACCGGGTGCGGACCTCGAATTTCCTATAGCTTGTCGCTGTATGTGGGGACTATTCCCATTTATTTGTATATGAAATAATCTGTTAGTTATGTAAGGAAAAATATTTAATTGATTATATGAAGTACTCTGTTATTTATAAATATAAGTCAACCGAATTATACATTTTTGTAAACAATTGAATTTCGAGTTAAATAAAATAAATACGTTTGATTCGGAGTTTGGAAACTCTTAACCCAAGTTTTGTGCTTTCTTTGGGTAAAACCCTGGACACCGACGTGTCTACCTCAGCATCAGCAAAAAAGCATCACAAAATAGCGCCCGAGCAGGGACCTTAAGAAGTTTCTACCGAACTCCGACCGCTGACCGGCCGAGATTCTCCTACATGTACCACCGACCGCCGTACACCGATTATCAGTAACCAAACATCTACATCAAATCACAATTATTTATTTTTCCGCCGATTACAAGATTAAACCACCACATCATGTCCGACGTTGAAGATCAAGACGATCCTTTCCTGAACCCGTACAAAAATTTGGGTTTCATCTATTTTCTTAAGAAAGTCGAAGTGATTGAGATGCTGTCTACTCGAAATTTATATGCAACCGGAAACATGCAAGTCTTGCGACAACGCCTAAGCCGTCACCTTAAAAAAGTTCGAGAACATAGTTCAACGCAAAATCTATGCGAACATTGGGAAGGCGTCATAGAAGAAAGGAACAACGAAGACCCTGTAACTGAATCGCTTTCCAGTAAACCTATTCCACCGATACCCCCTCCTACTAGCAATACGGAGCCACACATGCCAGCCCCAATAAATGCTGGATCCGAGGCCAAGACCGTTGAATTCGAGCAAATTACGATACCTGTTCCCCCGTTCTCAACGTTACCATTCGCTCCAACTGCTACTCAAACGGACGGGTGCGCAAACCCAATGGGAGCAGTGCAAACACACGCACCGTGCGCAACAACTTTATCCCCTGACACACTCCTGGTGGACCAAAATGCCGACAGGCAGCTTCACGCCACGAGATTAACCGTAAGCTATGAGGCAGAAGTTATGAATACCATCCGCAGGTGGAATTTGAGTTTCAATGCCACTGGCAGCCCATTAGAATTCCTTGAAAGGATGAAGGAACAAATGCATTGCTATAAAATACCCCAGAGAGATATGTTGAGAGCCTTACCTGAAATACTCCGAGGAACTGCCCTGGAGTGGTTACGCGTCAAAGGCAGTTTTTCTTCCTGGGATGAGTTTCACCAGGCTTTTATCAAACAGTTCCTACCGGCTCGTTATGTATCTATGTTGGAAGACGAAATCTTTCGCAGACGTCAGGGCCCTCGTGAAAAAGCAAAATATTACCCCTTAGCTACGCAATATTTGATTAGCCAGCATCCCAGTATGACCGTCGCCGACCGAATCGACCGCATATTCGATAGTTTAAGACCTGAATATAGATATTATATACGGCGTAAGGACTTCGAGACGGTCAATGAATTAGCCTTATCAGCCGAAGAATTCGAAGTAGTCAAAATTGACGAATGAAACCTGCGTCCTACGCCACCCACCAGTTCACCATATACCTCTTCAGCCCGTGCTCCCGTAGTTGACTCACCATACGACCGACTCACACATTGCTGGAACTGCAAACAGCGAGGTCATCTTAAGGAAACCTGCCGCAGGCCTTTTAGGCTCTTCTGTTCCTTCTGTGGTGAGGACGGACGTTTATCCAAAGATTGTACTTGCCAACGAAACCCAGTAGCCGTTGTTAATTCACCACCCGCTACCGACCCCCGCTGTTTCATACCAATCAAATTGGACAATGAGGTTTACCACGCTTTACTAGATACAAGTTCAACGAAGACTTTTGTGGGGCTGAGATTAAGGGAAAGATTCAGAAAGTTGGACCTGCCGATGCGAAGTGATACTCAGAACATTCATTTAGCCAACGGGGCGCCCGTAGTCACGTCAGAACACTACACTGTTACACTCAACTTAGGAGACGTCCCGCTTACAGGGGAAATCACGTATTTGCCTTCACTCGACGGGGATGCTATACTTGGGATGGATTTATTGGGTCAGTCTGGACTCCAAATATTTATGGGAGGCAAAATGGTAAATGGCATGGTGGATGGAGAAGCAAGCAGTTCTCATTGCATGGTAGCGTCGCACCTTTCCACAACCGACCAAAGCATATTAGATGATTTTTTAGGAAAAGAGCTACCAAAGTTTGATCAGCTTAAGGGAATAGCGAAAGTCCCACCGTACCGTATTCGGTTAAAGGTGGAGGAACCCTTCAAACAGGGGTATTACCCGCGTAACCCGGCCATGCGAAAGATCATTGATCAGGAGGTCGACGATTTGCTGAAAACAGGGAAAATAAGCCCATAGAAAAGTCCATACAGTTCACCCATTGTTCTGGTAAGAAAAAAGGAAGGATCCTGGAGGGTGAGTGTGGATTTCCGTCAGTTAAATGAAGTCTCCTACAAAGACGCTTATCCATTGCCATATATAGTGGCTATATTGGCCAAATTAAGAGGAGCCAAGTTTATAACGACCATCGATTTAAAGCAAGGCTATTGGCAAATCGCTTTAGAGCCATCATGTCGCCCCTACACCGCCTTCACTGTCCCGGGAAGGGGACTCTACGAATGGAATGCAATGCCTTGTGGATTACATTCAGTGGGGGCGACCTTTCAAAGAGCGATGGACTCAATTTTATAATAATAGTCATGAGCAGCACGTTCGACCAGCATATCCAGCACCTTTCAGAGGTATTCTCCAAACTTCGCGAAGCCAACCTCAAAATAAAAGTCGCGAAAAGCAATTTTTGCAGAGAGAGTTTAAAGTTTTTGGGCCATGTAGTGAGCAAGGAAGAAATCTATACTGGCCCCGATAAAATATCAGCCGTTCAGGAACTAAAAGCTCCCACTAATGTCAAAGAGTTACGCCGAATCTTGGAGATTTTTACATGGTATCGTCGTTTCATCAAAGACTTTTCGAGTGTCGCCACGCCTCTAACCGGATTATTAAAGAAAAGTGTAAAATGGCATTGGGAGGACCCACAACAGGCAGCATTTGATACTCTTAAAACCAGACTCCCCGAAGCACCGGTGTTGGCTTGTCCAAATTTTGATCTACCCTTCACACTGCAAACTGATGCTAGCAATTTCGGCCCAGGAATCGTACTGACTCAGATGATGGAATGGAGCGAAAAAGTGATAGCTTATGCCAGCCGTACCATCACCGACCTGGAGCAAAAGTATGCTGCTACGGAAAAGGAGTATCTGGCAATATTATGGGGCATTCGTAAGATGTGGCCTTACTTGGAAGGTTACCATTTTTTTGTCATAACTGACTATCACTCCCTTAAGTGGCTGCATTCTCTGGAAAACCCGTCAGGCAGATTGGCACGCTGGGCCCTTGAGCTACATCAGTACGATTTTGATATCCAATATCGCAAAGGGGCTATGAATGTTGCTGCCGATGCATTATCACGAGACACTTTACCGATTACCGAATGCGATAAAATAGCATCCGCCCGAGACGCAACACCAGATTGGATTCGAAAGAAAATGTTTGAAATCGAGAGAAATCCTACTAATTTCCCTGACTATAAAATAGTAGATAACCAACTGTACCGCCGTTTCGACACCGCCAAGCCGTTAGCCTCTGCACAAGAGTTTGAATGGAAACTTTGTGTGCATTTAGCCGACTGAAGTCAATTGTTACATGAGAATCACGACGCCGTCACATCCGGACACTTGGTTATTGCCAAAAATAATTGCCCGAATGGCTAAACGGTATTACTGGCCAGGAATGTCTCGGGATATAAGTAAGTACGTCCGGAGTTGTCAGGTTTGTAACCGTTTTAAAGTCTCTCAACAAAAACCAAGTCGTCTAATGTTCACAACAGCTGCTGAAGAACCATGGGAGATAGTTTTTGCGGATTTTGTGGGACCCTTGCCGCGATCTATGAAAGGCAACAATTCGTTACTTGTCATGGTAGACAAATTCACCAAATGGGTGGAGGCCGTTCCAATGAAAGCCGCGACTACTCCAGGCCTGAATAAAGCCGTCCGAGAAAGGATCGTCACTCGCTTTGGAGTGCCGCGGGTGTTTTTAACCGACAACGGATCACAGTTTACCAGTCGGCAATTTCAAGAATTTTTGTCTGATTTGGGAATTCAGCAGCGACTAACCGCTCCTTCTACCCCGCAAGAAAACCCCACGAAGAGGGTTAACCGAGTCCTGAAAACTATGATAGCCCAGTACGTGCAAGACAACCAGCGCACTTGGGACGAACATTTGCCAGAACTAACCTTCGCCCTGAATACCAGTCAGCATGAATATACCGGTTATTCTCCGGCTATGCTTAACTATGGTAGGGAGTAACGTGTACCACATGAATTCTTGACGTCTTTACCTCCAGAAGAGCCTGCAGAAAACATCAACGTTCGTCGAGAGCGGATGCAAGCCCTATTTGAAATGGTGCGGCTAAATTTACAAAAGGCCAGTCAAACACAGGCTCGTTACTATAATCTCCGAAGGCGCCCTTGGCACCCCAGCATCGGTGAACAGGTGTATAAGAGGTCACGAGTCCTTTTCTCAGGGGTAAACTACTTCGCAGAAAAACTGGCGCCTCGTTACGATGGCCCTTATGAGGTTCTCAAATTTATTTCTCCAGTAGTTGTGCTAGATGTTCAAAAGGGTAGTTATGTGAATTCAAGAGGACACAAGCGTCCACAGGTTTTTCTCAAAACCCACCTCTGTCTACCAACTCCTACTCTCACCTCCACGTGGTGAACATCGGGTGTCTAGTACCTCAGCTGGAGACGGGGCTTAAATCCCCGTGGAAAGCTGTTGGGGACAGCCAACGAGAGAGGGGGGAAGGAGTGTTCCCACTAAGGCACTTCTCCTTTCATCGAGGCGGCAGCGGACGAATTCTCTAGATGGAATCAACGGTGGCGTCTACAGTTCCAGTTAGGTTGAACTACTTAGTGAACACCTTATATGGGCTACTACGACATATTTGTAGCTCAGGCCTATAAGGAGCGGTTTATCCGGCTCCCTACCCTTGGAGTTATACGAAGGGTCTGGTCCTCCGGGTCGGGGGTTGTGCGTCGGGGTAACTTCCCTACCACGTAAAAAAAAGTTGTTCCGAAACAACAACAAGCCTCGGATATGGATGATTTTAAAGTTGACGACCCCAGCAAACGAAACAAGGACAATGAATTTCGGATCTGCACGTGGAACGTCCTGTCCTTATACAGAACACGTGCAGCCGAACAATTAGTGGAGAACCTGGACAGGCTAAAGGCTGACGTAACAGCCATCCAGGAAGTGCGATGGGATGGAGAGGGCGTACGGAGACTGAAAACGTGTGACATCTACTACGGCGGGTGCTTGAAGGAACAGGGTCAGCGGCTCTTTGGTTGTGGTTTTGTGATAAGGGGAAGACTTAGGCAAGAAGTCTTGGGCTTCCGGAGTGTAAGCGAGCGCCTGGTCACAATCCGCATCAAAGGCAAATTTAAGAACATTTCGCTGATTTGTGTTCACGCCCCCCATGAAAGGAGAGAAGACTCAACCAAAGAAGCATTCTACGATCTCTTGGAGACAACGTATGATATGTGCCCGAAGTACGACGTGAAGATCATTCTTGGTGACTTCAACGCAAGATTCGGAAAGGAGGGCATCTTTGGATCGATAGTCGGAGGACACAGCCTACACGACGAAACTTCCGGCAACGGACACAGGCTGGCAGACTTTGCGGCGGGGCGAAATGTCATCATCTCAAGCACCTACTTCCCACACCTCAATATACACAAGGGGACTTGGCGGTCGCGTGATCAAGTAACCGTCAACCAAATCGACCACGTTGCGATAGACGCGAGACATGCTTCCAGTATCTTGGACGTCCGAACGTTCCGAGGGGCCAACATTGACTCGGATCACTACCTGGTGGTAGCTAGACTACGTATGCGGATATCCATGACGCGACAACGCAGAGCAGATGCTGTGAAAAGATTCGATGTCGAGAAGTTTAAATCGCAAGAGACTGCCAGAACTTTTGCAGACCACGTAACTCTTAATCTCTCAGGAGGTCCCCCACCAGCATCAAGTGCAGAGGACCAGTGGGAACACTGTCAACAAGCCATCAGAAGTTCCGCCTCTGATGTGCTGGGTTTCACTAGGCGAATACAACGAAACCCCTGGTTCGATGAAGAGTGCCGGCTAGCGCATGCAGCTAAGGACGAGGCCTACCAGGCAATGCTGCAGACTCGAACAAGAGCTGCTGAGAGAGTGGCCCGGGAGCTCTACGGGCTGAAACGAAAAGAGGAACGCCCACTTCTCAGGAGGAAAAAGAGAGAGCACGAGAAGCGGGCGGTAGAGTCTATTGAGGGTTGTAGCGGTAGGGGAGATGTTCGAAAATTTTATCAGAGGGTGAAGCGATCCACCCAAGGATTCAAGGCTAGAACGGAAGCCTGCCGAGATGAGAGTGGGAATATGGTAGTAGACACACAGTCAGTGCTGAGGATCTGGAAAGAACACTTCTCTAGACTGCTTAATGGCGAAGACAGCCAAGATGCCGCTAATAGGCAGAACGCTCCATTCAACTTGGACGATGATGGCCAAGAGTTCCGTCCACCCGACCTACCTGAAGTGCGGCTGGCGATATCCAAACTTAAGTCGTACAAGGCTGCAGGTGCGGATGGCTTACACGCCGAACTATTTAAATCAGCGGGAGATGAATTGGCTAGGAGCATACACCAGCTCATCTGCAAAATTTGGTCGGAGGAAAGTATGCCCGATGAATGGAACCTCGGTATAGTGTGCCCCATCCATAAAAAGGGAGATGTTCTGAAACGTACCAACTACAGAGGAATTAGTCTCCTAAACGTCGCTTATAAAATCTTGTCAGCCATCCTGTGTGACCGCTTAAAACCTTTTGTCAACGATCTGATCGGCCCTTATCAGTGCGGTTTTAGGCCAGGCAAGTCAACCGTCGATCAAATGTTCACACTCCTACAGATTTTAGAAAAATCCCGGGAATTCCAGATCGATACACACCACCTTTTTATCGATTTTAAAGTCGCGTATGATAGCGTGAAAAGGGACGAATTATACAGAGCCATGTCGAGTCTCGGCATCCCTGCCAAACTCGTCCGCTTGTGCAGGATGACGATGGAGAAATCTCGCTGCTCCGTCAAAATTGGTAAGAACACCACCGATTCCTTTGATGTTGAGAAAGGATTGAGGCAAGGCGACGCGTTATCATGCAACCTATTCAACATCGTTCTTGAAGCCATTGTACGCAACGCACATGTCAACACCAGCGGTACAATCTATCAAAAGTCCGTTCAATTGCTTGCATATGCGGATGACATAGACATTGTCGGCAGAACGAAGCGAGCTGTGGCAGGGGCATTTGCGAGCATTGAATCGGAGGCGGCTAGAATGGGATTGGCGGTTAATGAGGACAAGACGGAGTATATGCTGTCATCGAGAGAGGAATCTCAACATCGTCGACTCGGGCAAAATATCACGATGGACAGATATAACTTCGAAGTTGTCAAGGACTTTGTCTACCTGGGCTCCACTATTACATCGCAGAATGACATCAGTGCAGAGATCAAGCGAAGAATTACTCTTGCCAACCGCTGTTTCTTCGGTCTAAGAAGGCATTTAAGTAGTAAGGCCCTCTCTTAGAGAACCAAGGAGACTTTATACAAAACCCTAATCATCCCGGTCCTGCTTTATGGGTCAGAAGCATGGACACTGAAAGATTCGGATAAAAATCTGCTAGGGTGCTTTGAGAGGAAGATTCTTCGTGTGATTTTCGGTCCGGTGTGTATCGAAGGAGTATGGAGGAGAAGATTCAACGACGAGCTATACGGGCTATACAGCGACGTTGACCTGGTCAAAAAGCTGAAAATACAGCGGCTGAGATAGCTGGGGCACGTGGAGCGTATGGACAGCAACGCACCTGCCCGACGAGTCTTCGAATCCAACCCCGATGGGGTACGCAGCAGAGGAAGAACCCGTAACAGGTGACGCAATCAAGTGAGTGACGACATCAAAGCACTCGGTGTGCGCAACTGGAAGCGGCTAGCTAGGGACAGAGCTGGCTGGAGGGGCTTGTTAGTTGAGGCCGAAGCCCATCCTGGGCTGTGAGCGCCATCAAAAGTAAAGTAAGTAAGTAATTGTGCTACTTCAAGGCAAGGGGAAGCAGAAAGACAAAGAGCACCGTTGCCGAGCACACATCCGAGATTTAAAAGGTTTTTACTCAGAATCTAGTAAAGAAGAACAAACCGCAGCTTTCGTCATTCAAACGTCAATCGGTGCAGAGTAAACGTCTTCAGTGTCTCCAGTGCCCCGAAATTAGAATCCGAAAAGGAAAAAATAAAAATATAAATAAATTTCATAATCCCGCCAGTCGTTCGTCAGCCTTCCACCAAGATAGACGTCCTGGGTACGCGCAGGAATATTATATTAATCATGAAACTTTAAATAATATTAATTATTCCGACCATAGATCCAGTTGTTCGCCGACCGCCAACCCAAGCGGTTATTTCAAAATGGACCCCCGTCCAGGAAGCATACCCAACCACAATCAAGGGGCAAAAGCCATCGTCGCTTCCAGCCCCCGCCGAAGCCCTCGTCATCAAAATTCCATGCGTGCTCCGAGTCCGAGGTTCGACCGTTTAGCCTCTGAGCGCCCTTTGCCGTCCACGTCGAAACCAAAATCAAAGCCAGTCACGAGGAGACCACCGCGGACAAGCACAGCTCCAAAAGGCGGTCGCAAATTATCTGGCGACTGTCTAAATCCTTTTATACGATAAAATACCGCAACCTTAAAAGTATTGGCACCCCCACGATCTAATGAACCGTTATTTTTGGAAATCAGCACCAAACGACCTATCGGCAAGGGCGTTGCTGAGCACATTCCTGAAGCAGCTTTGCCGATTAAACCCAGAATCCCGGAAGATAAAAGGCTGGCCATCGCTAGACAAGCGAAAAAGACAGCTGAGGAAAAGTGGCTGATCCGAAACCAGCCAGCGGCGGCAGTAGAGTCATCCAAGCCATTCATTTCGACCAAAGTTCTAGATGTTCTACCCATGCTCACTGTTGACAATAAAGCCGTGGAACGGACGGACACTGCAGGTACTAGCACCCCGCGGGCCGTTTTTATCGGAGAGGTGCCTAACTGGGCATCCCTTTCGACGAAAACCCTTGTGGCTGCCATTAAGCGCCCGTTGGTGGGGCCACCCGGAACCAAGCGACCAGTGGATCCGCTCCCAACTGCATCAATGGTTAAGAAAGCAAGACCTCCAACTCCGTCCACCCGGTTTGATCCTTTTGAAGGCATTACATTGAGCCGTGGGAATCAGCAACGAATCTTTTTTATTTACAGACCCTGGGGACGGATCTCTGTAAGGATGAATAAGTCAGGGTCCCAGGCCGATTTGAAGTTCCGTCAGTACCGCAAAAAACTTTATTTGCAGTAGTGTAATTTTAACTACTGCTTTAGCCAAAAAGAAGAATGAATGAAAGAAATATGAATTAAAAAGAAGATTCCGTTTTTGTTTATAATTATTATTAAGATTATAGCCATGAAATTTATATTATACAAAATAAATATATACAAAAAAAAAAAAAAAAGTTGGATATCGTTTCATTTTTGTATACAAAATAAATATATACAAACAAAAAAAAAAATTACATACAAAAAAAGAAACAAAATACACAAAAATATATAGACAAAAAAAATAATAAAATAAACAAAAAAAAAAATATATATATTAAAATGAAAAAAAAAATCCTTAAGACGAGAAGGTTCTCGTCTTCCGAAGTAAGGGGGGAATGTAACGAAGCGTTACACTTTCATCTACCTGCCAAGCCCCCCGAGCTACCAAACCGATCTATTCAGTCGAATAACAACCTACCGAACCGATTTATTTAAATAAATAACTAACCGCACCCAACCGATTTATTTAAATAAATAATAATTAACCGCACCGAATTGATTTATTTAAATAAATATTAACTTACCGCACCGAACCGATTTATTTAAATAAATAATAATATATACCGAACCCTAATCACACCGAAACCTGGGTTTATTTTATCATTCACCGAACCATGCATTAACTTATTTTTACTCCCCCGTATCGCGCTAACGAACCACCGAACCCATGGTCAATGTGATTACACACAACCACTGCATCCATGGTCAATGAGATAACATACAACCACACACAGGAGACAAGATGGTGAATGAATGCAGTCTCTTGTTCTTCTCCGTTGGTTTTCTACGTTTTTCTCAGTTCACATGCTTGTTTGGCTGAAATATATCATAAAGGGAAGTACGATTTCAATGCAAGTTTGTCTACCCGACGCTGTTTTGATCTCTGAAACTAAACCAGCCCGAGACACACGCTTTACTTTGAAAAGTACACGTTATTCCGAACAGACAAAGATGTTGCCAAAACTGGTACGGCCATTCTGGTTAGGTCATCATTTCAATGCCAAAAAGTCATTATCCAAGGTTTGGTTACATTTGAAGTAACCTGTATAGTCATCCCTCTTGACAATAATGAAAATATCCTTCTGATATCTCTATACAACCAGTGTTCCGCATCCCAAACTGATATTAAGCACGACCTTGATTTGCTAAACGCATTTTGTCAAAATTACACACAATTCATTATTGGTGGCGATTTCAACGTCCGTCATCAATTATGGATGGATACTCTAAGCACTACCCAAGGAGTTGCTATTTCTGACTGGCTAAGCGCTAACTCTCACACTCATTCTTTTGAGATTGTATCTCAACCAATCCCCACATTTCCCCGAACTCCTTCTACACTTGATTTTTTCATGTGCTTCCCAAACCTAATTTGTAGACTACCTTCACTTGAAAACTTCTCCTGCACTGCAATTGTATCTGACTCTGACCATTTAGCAATAAAATTAATTCTTCGTCTCCGGACCAATTTCAATATCCTTGCTACTCCTCAGCAAGAATTTATCAACTACAAAAAAATCAATTGGAAAGTATTCCATAGCTACTTAACGGACAAGCTACGAAATAACACGCCTAGTTCATCAACCAATCTGAGCAATCAAGAAATCGATTCAGCAGTCGATATAATTGAAAACTCTATTACAGATACAATTGCAGAGCAGGCATAACCGCTACATTTCAAGTCAAAATACAAAGACCTTCCAGTACATATACAAAATATGTATAAGTATAGACAAAAACTTCGAAAAATTCTGCAGAGAATTTTTCACCGTACTCTATGTACACACGGCAATGAGTACCAGAGTGTTTACTCGCAACTCAAATGCCTAAATACCCTTATTGACCAAAACACGAAAGCATTCATCAACACTCAGTTTAGAAAAAGACTTAACGTCATAAAACCTGGCCCAGACACCTTCAAACAAATCAACAAAATCGTTGGTAAGAAATCTCCCATACTTGGCCAACTACACTACAGCGACTCTATCTTAGCATCAGACCGAGATAAAACAGACGCATTTGCTGATTTCTTTGAAAGTAATTTCAATCCTAATCTCCCCATTCATTTGCCTGACTTTTTATCCAATGTCAATAACGAAGTGACGAGACTTATATCTCACAATTCCAACTCCCTGACTACTTTCACTGAAAAAAAACTCATCAGTCTGCACGACTGTTGATAATATCTTTACGAGCCCATACGATCTTTACGATTCAATTCAATGTGGCAATTCAAAAAAATCTTCGGGACCAGATAAGGTCTCAAACTTCGTTATTAAAAAACTTCGCCCTACTGCAATCATATTTCTGACAATTATTCTTAATAATTGTATCAACAACAGTTATTTTCCAGGTAAATGGAAAATAGCTGAAATATTCCCAATCTCTAAGAAACCATGGTCAAATTGTATAAACTATTATAGACCAATTTGATTGCTCCCAAACCTCAGTAAATTACTTGAAATGCTAATCCTTAACAAACTTCGCTCACTCTGCTCTTATATGGGAATATTGCAGCACAACCAATTTGGGTTCAAAGCTTCCCACTCCACCTTTGATCCATTGTTGAAGCTTCACGCTGATACAACCCTGGTTCTTAACAAAAAAGAAACCACTGTAGCTTGTTTGCTTGATATCCAAAAAGCATTCGACAGCGTCTGGATAGATGGCCTGATTTTCAAGTTGAAGTCCCTTCACTTCCCTAGGTATCTTTCCTCATCATCCACAGTTTTCTTACTAACCGTAAGTTTTACGTACGTGTAGGAAATACTAACTCACCTCTTAAAAATATTTCGGCTGGAGTTGCCCAAGGTTCCCGCCTCGGGCCCGACTTATTTAATCTCTACACCTCTGACCAACCAATTAATCCACCAAGGACAAAAACCCTTTTATTTGCTGATGACTCCATCACATATAGCGCATCCATCAGCCCAGATATAGCACTCCGTAGAGTAAGGGAACATATCCTTCAACTCTGGGAATATTACCTCCAATGGGGAATAAAAATCAACCCCTCTAAGTCAGAGTTAAACTGCTTTAGAAATCCTTCGCAAAATGGCATAGCCACGAAATGCAAAAACCTCTCCCTGTCACTTCCTGACAATTCAATAATCGCCCCTAAACGAACTGTTAAATACCTCGGAGTTCACTTCTTCGAAAGATTCAAATTTAACCAACATGTCAAATTCACTCTGTGTGCCTTATCTCTCCTACGTCCTCTTATGCGAGTAAGAGGTGGTCTCCAAACCAGGACGAAACTTCTGCTTTACAAGCAACTCATTCGCCCCACACTAACTTATTGCTTCCCTATATGGTACACAATAAGCCCAGCATACATGAAAAAAATGCAAATATTTGAGCGAAAAGCCCTTCGCTATTGCACATACCTCTTCAGAAAACCCAACTCACTTCGCTATTATAGCAACGAAAGGCCTTACGAAGCTTCTGGAATTATCCCAATTGACAAGTACATGCACCACCTTAGCATAAAAATGCTAAGGAAAATCCCATCCCATCCCAGTCCTCTTGTTAATTTAATTTCAGGAAACCCAGCCATAGACGACCGATATCTCCAGGTGCTATCCATGATGGATCAAACATTTGGAATATCAACAGAAAACAGCTTCGGAAATTTCTATGATGCTGCAGGAACGCAGTACAACAGAGGTTGAAGCCCCAAACGACCAATAAAGCCCCATCACCAGCCCCATCATCAGAATACACCAACCAAGGACTACTATCACAAGACAGCTCCGACATCTATGATGCTGCATGAACGCAACACGGAGGCCGAAGCCGCTTGATGATCCACTGAACTTCAAACCAACAAGGAACTTCACAAACCAACCCCATCACCACCATACCAACCAACGACCGTCAGCACTGCTCAAGCCGACGTGAAAAATCAAAAATTAAAAAAAAAAAACAATATTGTTAGACTTAAGACACTTTTTATTAAAAATGCATTATAAAACCAACAACTTCTGTGCTCGCAGATATTAAATGTTAGACTAAGACTTAAATAATTGTAAAAAAAACAAACATTGTAAACCCTAAATTGAGCTTATTAGACTTGACTTTCCTTCAGCTTGCCGCTGTCGGCGGGGACCGAATCCCACACTGAATTTTTCGCTTTGTGCTTCTTCTAAGCATACAGTGAACGTACGCTATCTGCACACCGGGCGCAGACTTGAATTTCCTTCAGCTTGCCGCTGTCGGCGGAGACCGAATCCCACACTGAATTTTTCACTTTGTGCTTCTTCTAAGTACACGGTGAACGCTGTACGCAAAACCGGGTGCGGACCTCGAATTTCCTATAGCTTGTCGCTGTATGCGGGGACTATTCCCATTTATTTGTATATGAAATAATCTGTTAGTTATGTAAGGAAAAATATTTAATTGATTATATGAAGTACTCTGTTATTTATAAATATAAGTCAACCGAATTATACATTTTTGTAAACAATTGAATTTCGAGTTAAATAAAATCAAAACGTTGATTCGGAGTTTGGAAACTCTTAACCCAAGTTTTGTGCTTTCTTTGGGTAAAACCCTGGACACCGACGTGTCTACCTCAGCATCAGCAAAAAAGCATCACAAAATGGCGCCCGAGCAGGGACCTTAAGAAGTTTCTACCGAACTCCGATCGCTGACCGGCCGAGATTCTTCTAAATGTACCACCGACCGCCGTACACCGATTACCAGTAACCAAACATCTACATCAAATCACAATTATTTATTTTTCCGCCGATTACTAGATTAAACCACCACATCATGTCCGACGTTGAAGATCAAGACGATCCTTTCCTGAACCCGTACAAAAATTATGGGTTTCATCTATTTTCTTAAGAAAGTCGAACTGATTGAGATGCTGTCTACTCGAAATTTATATGCAACCGCGGAAACATGCAAGTCTTGCGACAACGCCTAAGCCGTCACCTTAAAAAAGTTCGAGAACATAGTTCAACGCAAAATCTATGCGAACATTGGGAAGGCGTCATAGAAGAAAGGAACAACGAAGACCCTGTAACTGAAACGCTTTCCAGTAAAACTATTCCACCGATACCCCCTCCTACTAGCAATACGGAGCCACACATGCCAGCCCCAATAAATGCTGGATCCGAGGCCAAGACCGTTGAATTCGAGCAAATTACGATACCTGTTCCCCCGTTCTCAACGTTACCATTCGCTCCAACTGCTACTCAAACGGACGGGTGCGCAAACCCAATGGGAGCAGTGCAAACACACGCACAGTGCGCAACAACTTTATCCCAACAACTTTACACTCCTGGTGGACCAAAATACCGACAGGCAGCTTCACGCCACGAGATTAACCGTAAGCTATGAGGCAGAAGTTATGAATATCATCCGCAGGTGGAATTTGAGTTTCAATGCCACTGGCAGCCCATTAGAATTCCTTGAAAGGATGAAGGAACAAATGCATTGCTATAAAATACCCCAGAGAGATATGTTGAGAGCCTTACCTGAAATACTCCGAGGAACTGCCCTGGAGTGGTTACGCGTCAAAGGCAGTTTTTCTTCCTGGGATGAGTTTCACCAGGCTTTTATCCAACAGTTCCTACCGGCTCGTTATGTATCTATGTTGGAAGACGAAATCTTTCGCAGATGTCAGGGCCCTCGTGAAAAAGCAAAAGATTACCTCTTAGCTACGCAATATTTGATTAGCCAGCATCCCAGTATGACCGTCGCCGACCGAATCGACCGCATATTCGATAGTTTAAGACCTGAATATAGATATTATTTACGGCGTAAGGACTTCGAGACGGTCAATGAATTAGCCTTATCAGCCGAAGAATTCGAAGCAGTCAAAATTGACGAATGAAACCTGCGTCCTACGCCACCCACCAGTTCACCATATACCTCTTCAGCCCGTGCTCCCGTAGTTGACTCACCATACGACCGACTCACACATTGCTGGAACTGCAAACAGCGAGGTCATCTTAAAGAAACCTGCCGCAGGCCTTTTAGGCTCTTCTGTTCCTTCTGTGGTGAGGACGGACGTTTATCCAAAGATTGTACTTGCCAACGAAACCCAGTAGCCGTTGTTAATTCACCACCCGCTACCGACCCCCGCTGTTTCATACCAATCAAATTGGACAATGTGGTTTACCACGCTTTACTAGATACAAGTTCAACGAAGACTTTTGTGGGGCTGAGATTAAGGGAAAGATTCAGAAAGTTGGACCTGCCGATGCGAAGTGATACTCAGAACATTCATTTAGCCAACGGGGCGCCCGTAGTCACGTCAGAACACTACACTGTTACACTCAACTTAGGAGACGTCCCGCTTACAGGGGAAATCACGTATTTGCCTTCACTCGACGGGGATGCTATACTTGGGATGGATTTATTGGGTCAGTCTGGACTCCAAATATTTATGGGAGGCAAAATGGTAAATGGCATGGTGGATGGAGAAGCAAGCAGTTCTCATTGCATGGTAGCGTCGCACCTTTCCACAACCGACCAAAGCATATTAGATGATTTTTTAGGAAAAGAGCTACCAAAGTTTGATCAGCTTAAGGGAATAGCGAAAGTCCCACCGCACCGTATTCGGTTAAAGGTGGAGGAACCCTTCAAACAGCGGTATTACCCGCGTAACCCGGCCATGCAAAAGATCATTGATCAGGAGGTCGACGATTTGCTGAAAACAGGGAAAATAAGCCCATAGAAAAGTCCATACAGTTCACCCATTGTTCTGGTAAGAAAAAAGGAAGGATCCTGGAGGGTGAGTGTGGATTTCCGTCAGTTAAATGAAGTCTCCTACAAAGACGCTTATCCATTGCCATATATAGTGGCTATATTGGCCAAATTAAGAGGAGCCAAGTTTATAACGACCATCGATTTAAAGCAAGGCTATTGGCAAATCGCTTTAGAGCCATCATGTCACCCCTACACCGCCTTCACTGTCCCGGGAAGGGGACTCTACGAATGAAATGTAATGCCTTGTGGATTACATTCAGTGGGGGCGACCTTTCAAAGAGCGATGGACTCAATTTTCGGGCCTGAAATGATAGATCATGTATTCGTCTATCTGGATGATATAATAGTCATAAGCAGCACGTTCGACCAGCATATCCAGCACCTTTCAGAGGTATTCTCCAAACTTCGCGAAGCAAAACTCGATATAATTGAAAACTCTATTACAGATACAATTGCAGAGCAGGCATAACCGCTACATTTCAAGTCAAAATACAAAGACCTTCCAGTACATATACAAAATATGTATAAGTATAGACAAAAACTTCGAAAAATTCTGCAGAGAATTTTTCACCGTACTCTATGTACACACGGCAATGAGTACCAGAGTGTTTACTCGCAACTCAAATGCCTAAATACCCTTATTGACCAAAACACGAAAGCATTCATCAACACTCAGTTTAGAAAAAGACTTAACGTCATAAAACCTGGCCCAGGCACCTTCAAACAAATCAACAAAATCGTTGGTAAGAAATCTCCCATACTTGGCCAACTACACTACAGCGACTCTATCTTAGCATCAGACCGAGATAAAACAGACGCATTTGCTGATTTCTTTGAAAGTAATTTCAATCCTAATCTCCCCATTCATTTGCCTGACTTTTTATCCAATGTCAATAACGAAGTGACGAGACTTATATCTCACAATTCCAACTCCCTGACTACTTTCACTGAAAAAAACTCATCAGTCTGCACGACTGTTGATAATATCTTTACGAGCCCATACGATCTTTACGATTCAATTCAATGTGGCAATTCAAAAAAATCTTCGGGACCAGATAAGGTCTCAAACTTCGTTATTAAAAAACTTCGCCCTACTGCAATCATATTTCTGACAATTATTCTTAATAATTGTATCAACAACAGTTATTTTCCAGGTAAATGGAAAATAGCTGAAATATTCCCAATCTCTAAGAAACCATGGTCAAATTGTATAAACTATTATAGACCAATTTGATTGCTCCCAAACCTCAGTAAATTACTTGAAATGCTAATCCTTAACAAACTTCGCTCACTCTGCTCTTATATGGGAATATTGCAGCACAACCAATTTGGGTTCAAAGCTTCCCACTCCACCTTTGATCCATTGTTGAAGCTTCACGCTGATACAACCCTGGTTCTTAACAAAAAAGAAACCACTGTAGCTTGTTTGCTTGATATCCAAAAAGCATTCGACAGCGTCTGGATAGATGGCCTGATTTTCAAGTTGAAGTCCCTTCACTTCCCTAGGTATCTTTCCTCATCATCCACAGTTTTCTTACTAACCGTAAGTTTTACGTACGTGTAGGAAATACTAACTCACCTCTTAAAAATATTTCGGCTGGAGTTGCCCAAGGTTCCCGCCTCGGGCCCGCCTTATTTAATCTCTACACCTCTGACCAACCAATTAATCCACCAAGGACAAAAACCCTTTTATTTGCTGATGACTCCATCACATATAGCGCATCCATCAGCCCAGATATAGCACTCCGTAGAGTAAGGGAACATATCCTTCAACTCTGGGAATATTACCTCCAATGGGGAATAAAAATCAACCCCTCTAAGTCAGAGTTAAACTGCTTTAGAAATCCTTCGCAAAATGGCATAGCCACGAAATGCAAAAACCTCTCCCTGTCACTTCCTGACAATTCAATAATCGCCCCTAAACGAACTGTTAAATACCTCGGAGTTCACTTCTTCGAAAGATTCAAATTTAACCAACATGTCAAATTCACTCTGTGTGCCTTATCTCTCCTACGTCCTCTTATGCGAGTAAGAGGTGGTCTCCAAACCAGGACGAAACTTCTGCTTTACAAGCAACTCATTCGCCCCACACTAACTTATTGCTTCCCTATATGGTACACAATAAGCCCAGCATACATGAAAAAAATGCAAATATTTGAGCGAAAAGCCCTTCGCTATTGCACATACCTCTTCAGAAAACCCAACTCACTTCGCTATTATACCAACGAAAGGCCTTACGAAGCTTCTGGAATTATCCCAATTGACAAGTACATGCACCACCTTAGCATAAAAATGCTAAGGAAAATCCCATCCCATCCCAGTCCTCTTGTTAATTTAATTTCAGGAAACCCAGCCATAGACGACCGATATCTCCAGGTGCTATCCATGATGGATCAAACATTTGGAATATCAACAGAAAACAGCTTCGGAAATTTCTATGATGCTGCAGGAACGCAGTACAACAGAGGTTGAAGCCCCAAACGACCAATAAAGCCCCATCACCAGCCCCATCATCAGAATACACCAACCAAGGACTACTATCACAAGACAGCTCCGACATCTATGATGCTGCATGAACGCAACACGGAGGCCGAAGCCGCTTGATGATCCACTGAACTTCAAACCAACAAGGAACTTCACAAACCAACCCCATCACCACCATACCAACCAACGACCGTCAGCACTGCTCAAGCCGACGTGAAAAATCAAAAATTAAAAAAAAAAAACAATATTGTTAGACTTAAGACACTTTTTATTAAAAATGCATTATAAAACCAACAACTTCTGTGCTCGCAGATATTAAATGTTAGACTAAGACTTAAATAATTGTAAAAAAAACAAACATTGTAAACCCTAAATTGAGCTTATTAGACTTGACTTTCCTTCAGCTTGCCGCTGTCGGCGGGGACCGAATCCCACACTGAATTTTTCGCTTTGTGCTTCTTCTAAGCATACAGTGAACGTACGCTATCTGCACACCGGGCGCAGACTTGAATTTCCTTCAGCTTGCCGCTGTCGGCGGAGACCGAATCCCACACTGAATTTTTTACTTTGTGCTTCTTCTAAGTACACGGTGAACGCTGTACGCAAAACCGGGTGCGGACCTCGAATTTCCTATAGCTTGTCGCTGTATGCGGGGACTATTCCCATTTATTTGTATATGAAATAATCTGTTAGTTATGTAAGGAAAAATATTTAATTGATTATATGAAGTACTCTGTTATTTATAAATATAAGTCAACCGAATTATACATTTTTGTAAACAATTGAATTTCGAGTTAAATAAAATCAAAACGTTGATTCGGAGTTTGGAAACTCTTAACCCAAGTTTTGTGCTTTCTTTGGGTAAAACCCTGGACACCGACGTGTCTACCTCAGCATCAGCAAAAAAGCATCACAAAATGGCGCCCGAGCAGGGACCTTAAGAAGTTTCTACCGAACTCCGATCGCTGACCGGCCGAGATTCTTCTAAATGTACCACCGACCGCCGTACACCGATTACCAGTAACCAAACATCTACATCAAATCACAATTATTTATTTTTCCGCCGATTACAAGATTAAACCACCACATCATGTCCGACGTTGAAGATCAAGACGATCCTTTCCTGAACCCGTACAAAAATTATGGGTTTCATCTATTTTCTTAAGAAAGTCGAACTGATTGAGATGCTGTCTACTCGAAATTTATATGCAACCGCGGAAACATGCAAGTCTTGCGACAACGCCTAAGCCGTCACCTTAAAAAAGTTCGAGAACATAGTTCAACGCAAAATCTATGCGAACATTGGGAAGGCGTCATAGAAGAAAGGAACAACGAAGACCCTGTAACTGAAACGCTTTCCAGTAAACCTATTCCACCGATACCCCCTCCTACTAGCAATACGGAGCCACACATGCCAGCCCCAATAAATGCTGGATCCGAGGCCAAGACCGTTGAATTCGAGCAAATTACGATACCTGTTCCCCCGTTCTCAACGTTACCATTCGCTCCAACTGCTACTCAAACGGACGGGTGCGCAAACCCAATGGGAGCAGTGCAAACACACGCACAGTGCGCAACAACTTTATCCCAACAACTTTACACTCCTGGTGGACCAAAATACCGACAGGCAGCTTCACGCCACGAGATTAACCGTAAGCTATGAGGCAGAAGTTATGAATATCATCCGCAGGTGGAATTTGAGTTTCAATGCCACTGGCAGCCCATTAGAATTCCTTGAAAGGATGAAGGAACAAATGCATTGCTATAAAATACCCCAGAGAGATATGTTGAGAGCCTTACCTGAAATACTCCGAGGAACTGCCCTGGAGTGGTTACGCGTCAAAGGCAGTTTTTCTTCCTGGGATGAGTTTCACCAGGCTTTTATCCAACAGTTCCTACCGGCTCGTTATGTATCTATGTTGGAAGACGAAATCTTTCGCAGATGTCAGGGCCCTCGTGAAAAAGCAAAAGATTACCTCTTAGCTACGCAATATTTGATTAGCCAGCATCCCAGTATGACCGTCGCCGACCGAATCGACCGCATATTCGATAGTTTAAGACCTGAATATAGATATTATTTACGGCGTAAGGACTTCGAGACGGTCAATGAATTAGCCTTATCAGCCGAAGAATTCGAAGCAGTCAAAATTGACGAATGAAACCTGCGTCCTACGCCACCCACCAATTCACCATATACCTCTTCAGCCCGTGCTCCCGTAGTTGACTCACCATACGACCGACTCACACATTGCTGGAACTGCAAACAGCGAGGTCATCTTAAAGAAACCTGCCGCAGGCCTTTTAGGCTCTTCTGTTCCTTCTGTGGTGAGGACGGACGTTTATCCAAAGATTGTACTTGCCAACGAAACCCAGTAGCCGTTGTTAATTCACCACCCGCTACCGACCCCCGCTGTTTCATACCAATCAAATTGGACAATGAGGTTTACCACGCTTTACTAGATACAAGTTCAACGAAGACTTTTGTGGGGCTAAGATTAAGGGAAAGATTCAGAAAGTTGGACCTGCCGATGCGAAGTGATACTCAGAACATTCATTTAGCCAACGGGGCGCCCGTAGTCACGTCAGAACACTACACTGTTACACTCAACTTAGGAGACGTCCCGCTTACAGGGGAAATCACGTATTTGCCTTCACTCGACGGGGATGCTATACTTGGGATGGATTTATTGGGTCAGTCTGGACTCCAAATATTTATGGGAGGCAAAATGGTAAATGGCATGGTGGATGGAGAAGCAAGCAGTTCTCATTGCATGGTAGCGTCGCACCTTTCCACAACCGACCAAAGCATATTAGATGATTTTTTAGGAAAAGAGCTACCAAAGTTTGATCAGCTTAAGGGAATAGCGAAAGTCCCACCGCACCGTATTCGGTTAAAAGTGGAGGAACCCTTCAAACAGCGGTATTACCCGCGTAACCCGGCCATGCAAAAGATCATTGATCAGGAGGTCGACGATTTGCTGAAAACAGGGAAAATAAGCCCATAGAAAAGTCCATACAGTTCACCCATTGTTCTGGTAAGAAAAAAGGAAGGATCCTGGAGGGTGAGTGTGGATTTCCGTCAGTTAAATGAAGTCTCCTACAAAGACGCTTATCCATTGCCATATATAGTGGCTATATTGGCCAAATTAAGAGGAGCCAAGTTTATAACGACCATCGATTTAAAGCAAGGCTATTGGCAAATCGCTTTAGAGCCATCATGTCGCCCCTACACCGCCTTCACTGTCCCGGGAAGGGGACTCTACGAATGAAATGTAATGCCTTGTGGATTACATTCAGTGGGGGCGACCTTTCAAAGAGCGATGGACTCAATTTTCGGGCCTGAAATGATAGATCATGTATTCGTCTATCTGGATGATATAATAGTCATAAGCAGCACGTTCGACCAGCATATCCAGCACCTTTCAGAGGTATTCTCCAAACTTCGCGAAGCAAAACTCAAAATAAATGGGGATTTGTTCATGGTATCGTCGTTTCATCAAAGGCCTTTCGAGTGTTGCCACGCCTCTAACCGGTTTATTAAAGAAAAGTGTAAAATGGCATTGGGAGGACCCACAACAGGCAGCATTCGATACTCTTAAAACCAGACTCCCGAAGCACCGGTGTTGGCTTGTCCAAATTTTGATCTACCCTTCACACTGCAAACTGATGCAAGCAATTTCGGCCTAGGGTCGTATTGACTCAGATGATGGAAGGGAGCGCAAAGGTGATAGCTTATGCCAGCCGTACCCTCACCGACCTGTAGCAAAAGTATGCTGCTACGGAAAAGGAGTGTCTGGCCATATTATGGGGCATTCGTAAGATGCGGCCTTACTTGGAAAGTTACCATATTTTTGTCATAACTGACTATCACTCCCTTAAGTGGCTGCATTCCCTGAAAAACCCGTCAGGCAGATTGGCACGCTGGGCCCTTGAGCTACAGCAGTACCATTTTGATATCCAATATCGCAAAGGGGCTATGAATGTTGTTGCCGATGCATTGTCACGAGACCCTTTACCGATTACCGAATGCGATAAAATAACATCCGCCCGAGACGCAACACCAGATTGGATTCGAAAGAAAATTTTTGAAATCGAGAGAAATCCTACTAATTTCCCTGACTATAAAATAGTAGATAACCAACTGTACCGCCGTTTCGACACCGCCAAGCCGTTAGCCTCTGCACAAGAGTTTGAATGGAAACTTTGTGTGCATTTAGCCGACCGAAGTCAATTGTTACATGAGAATCACGACGCCGTCACATCCGGACACTTGGGTATTGCCAAAACTATTGCCCGAATGGCTAAACGGTATTACTGGCCAGGAATGTCTCGGGATATAAGTAAGTACGTCCGGAGTTGTCAGGTTTGTAACCGTTTTAAAGTCTCTCAACAAAAACCAAGTGGTCTAATGTTCACAACACCTGCTGAAGAACTATGGGAGATAGTTTGTGCGGATTTTGTGGGACCCTTGCCGCGATCTATGAAAGGCAACAATTCGTTACTTGTCATGGTAGACAAATTTACCAAATAGGTGGAAGCCGTTCCAATGAAAGCCGCGACTACTCCAGGCCTGAATAAAGCCGTCCGAGAAAGGATCGTCACTCACTTTGGAGTGCCGTGGGTGTTTTTAACCGACAACGGATCACAGTTTACCAGTCGGCAATTTCAAGAATTTTTGTCTGATTTGGGAATTCAGCAGCGAATAACCGCTCCTTATACCCCACAAGAAAACCCCACGAAGAGGGTTAACCGAGTCCTGAAAACTATGATAGCCCAGTACGTGCAAGACAACCAGCGTACTTGGGACCAACATTTGCCAGAACTAACCTTCGCCCTGAATACCAGTCAGCATGAATCTACCGGTTATTCTCCGGCTATGCTTAACTATGGTAGGGAGTTACGTGTACCACATGAATTCTTGACGTCTTTAACTCCAGAGGAGCCTGCGGAAAACATCAACGTTCGTCGAGAGCGGATGCAAGCCCTATTTGAAATGGTGCGGCTAAATTTACAAAAGGCCAGTCAAACACAGGCTCGTTACTATAATCTCCGAAGGCGCCCTTGGCGCCCCAGCATCGGTGAACAGGTGTATAAGAGGTCACGAGTCCATTCCTCAGGGGTAAACTTCTTCGCAGAAAACTGGCGCCTCGTTACGATGGCCCTTATGAGTTCCTCAAATTTATTTCTCCAGTAATTGTGCTACTACAAGGCAAGGGGAAGCAGAAAGACAAAGAACACCGCTGCCGAGCACACGTCCGAGATTTAAAAGGTTTTTACTCAGAATCCAATAAAGAAGAACAAACCACAGCTTTCGTCATTCAAACGCCAATCGGTGCAGAGTTAACGTCTTCAGTGTCTTCAGTCCCCCGAAATTAGAATCCAAAAAGGAAATAATAAAAATAGAAATAAATTTCATAATCCCGCCAGTCGTTTGTCAGCCTTCCACTAAGAAAGACGTCCTGGGTACGCGCAGGAATATTATATTAATCATGAAACTTTAAATAATAATAATTATTCTGACCAGAGAGCCAGTTGTTCGCCGACCGCCAACCCAAGCAGTTATTTCAAAATGGACCCCCGTCCAGGAAGCATACCCAACCACAATCAAGGGGCAAAAGCCATCGTCGCTTCCAGCCCCCGCCGAAGCCCTCGTCATCAAAATTCCATGCGTGCTCCGAGTCCGAGGTTCGACCGTTTAGCCTCTGAGCGCCCTTTGCCGTCCACGTCGAAACCAAAATCAAAGCCAGTCACGAGGAGACCACCGCGGACAAGCACAGCTCCAAAAGGCGGTCGCAAATTATCTGGCGACTGTCTAAATCCTTTTATACGATAAAATACCGCAACCTTAAAAGTATTGGCACCCCCACGATCTAATGAACCGTTATTTTTGGAAATCAGCACCAAACGACCTATCGGCAAGGGCGTTGCTGAGCACATTCCTGAAGCAGCTTTGCCGATTAAACCCAGAATCCCGGAAGATAAAAGGCTGGCCATCGCTAGACAAGCGAAAAAGACAGCTGAGGAAAAGTGGCTGATCCGAAACCAGCCAGCGGCGGCAGTAGAGTCATCCAAGCCATTCATTTCGACCAAAGTTCTAGATGTTCTACCCATGCTCACTGTTGACAATAAAGCCGTGGAACGGACGGACACTGCAGGTACTAGCACCCCGCGGGCCGTTTTTATCGGAGAGGTGCCTAACTGGGCATCCCTTTCGACGAAAACCCTTGTGGCTGCCATTAAGCGCCCGTTGGTGGGGCCACCCGGAACCAAGCGACCAGTGGATCCGCTCCCAACTGCATCAATGGTGAAGAAAGCAAGACCTCCAACTCCGTCCACCCCGTTTGATCCTTTTGAAGGCATTACATTGAGCCGTGGGAATCAGCAACGAATCTTTTTTATTTACAGACCCTGGGGACGGATCTCTGTAAGGATGAATAAGTCGGGGTCCCAGGCCGATTTGAAGTTCCGTCATTACCGCAAAAAACTTTATTTGCAGTAGTTTAATTTTAACTTCTGCTTTATCCAAAAAGAAGAT
Source organism: Melangyna quadrimaculata (assembly GCA_949320155.1). Lineage (NCBI taxonomy): Eukaryota > Metazoa > Arthropoda > Insecta > Diptera > Syrphidae > Melangyna > Melangyna quadrimaculata. The sequence goes on from OX439483.1 coordinate 115,567,260, forward strand.
TCAGTTTTTGTTTATAATTATTATTAAGACTATTGCTATGAATTAAAAAAGAAGATTCCGTTTTTGTTTATAATTATTATTAAGACTATAGCCATGAATTAAAATTTTTGGTTGAGTTGGATCTTGTTTCATTTTTGTATACAAAATAAATATATACAAACAAAAAAAAAAAGTTGGATCTCGTTTCATTTTTGTATTCAAAATAAATATATACAAACAAAAAAAAAAAAAAAAATACATACAAAAAAAAGAAACAAAATACCCAAAAAATATATAGACAAAAAAAAAATAATTAAATAAACAAAAAAAAATATATATATTAAAATGCAAAAAAATGGATTTCATTTATACGTTTAATATGTAAACAATCCTTAAGACGAGAAGGTTCTCGTCTTCCGAAGTAAGGGGGAAATGTAACGAAGCGTTACACTTTCATCTACATGCCAAGCCCCCCGAGCTACTAAACCGATCTATTTAGTCGAATAACAACCTACCGAACCGATTTATTTAAATAAATAACTAACCGCACCCAACCGATTTATTTAAATAAATAATAATTAACCGCACCGAATTGATTTATTTAAATAAATATTAACTTACCCTACCGAACCGATTTATTTAAATAAATAATAATATATACCGAACCCTAATCGCACCGAAACCAGGGTTAATTTATTCATTCACCGAACCATGCATTAACTTATTTTTACTCCCCCGTACCGCGCTAACGAACCACCGAACCCATGGTCAATGTGATTACACACAACCACTGCATCCATGGTCAATGAGATAACATACAACCACACACAGGAGACAAGATGGTGAATAAATGCAGTCTCTTGTTCTTCTCCGCTGTTTTTCTACGTTTTTCTCAGTTCACATGCACATTTGGCTGAAATATATAATAAAGGGAAGTACGATTTCAATGCAAATTTGTCTACCCGACGCCGTTTTGATATCTGAAACTAAACTAGTCTCGAGATATCGGCTTTACTTTGAAAAGTACACGTTATTCCGAACAGACAAAGATGTTGCCAAAACTGGTACGGCCATTCTGGTTAGATCATCATTTCAATGCCAAAAAGTCATTATCCAAGGTTTGGTTACATTTGAAGTAACCTGTATAGTCATCCCTCTTGTCAATAATGAAAATATCCTTCTGATATCTCTATACAACCAGTGTTCCGCATCCCAAACTGATATTAAGCACGACATTGATTTGCTAAACGCATTTTGTCAAAATTACACACAATTCATTATTTCAACGCCCGTCATCAATTATGGATGGATACTCTAAGCACAACCCAAGGACTTGCTATCTCTGATTGGCTAAGCGCTAACTCTCACACTCATTCTTTTGAGATTGTATCCCAACCAATCCCCACATTTCCCCGAACTCCTTCTACACTTGATTTTTTCATGTGCTCCCCAAACCTAATTTGTAGACTACCTTCACTTGAAAACTTCTCCTGCACTGCAATTGTATCTGACTCTGACCATTTAGCAATAAAATTAATTCTTCGTCTCCGGACCAATTTCAATATCCTTGCTACACCTCAGCAAGAATTTATCAACTACAAAAAAATCAATTGGGAAGTATTCCATAGCTCCTTAACGGACAAGCTACGAAATAACACCAACCAATCTGACCAATCAAGAAATCGATTCCGCAGTCGATATAATTGAAAACTCTATTGCAGAGCAGGCACAACCGCTACATTTCAAGTCAAAATACAAAGACCTTCCAGTACATATACAAAATATGTATAAGTATTGACAAAAACTTCGAAAAATTCTCCAAAGAATTTTTCACCGTACTCTAAGTACACACGGCAATGAGTACCAGAGTTTTTACTCGCAACTCAAATGCCTAAATACCCTTATTGACCAAAACACGAAAGCATTCATCAACACTCAGTTCAGAAAAAGACTTAACGTCATAAAACCTGGACCAGACACCTTCAAACAAATCAACGAAATCGTTGGTAAGAAATCTCCCATACTTGCCCAACTACAATACAACGACTCTATCTTAGCATCAGACCGAGATAAAACAGACGCATTTGCTGATTTCTTTGAAAGTAATTTCAATCCTAATCATTTGCCTGACTTTTTATCCAATGTCAATAACGAAGTGACGAGACTTATATCTCACAATTCCAACTCCCTGACTACTTTCACTGAAGAAAACTCATCAGTCTGCACGACTGTTGATAATATCTTTACGAGCCCATACGATCTTTACGATTCAATTCAATGTGGCAATTCAAAAAAATCTTCGGGACCAGATAAGGTCTCAAACTTCGTTATTAAAAAACTTCGCCCTACTGCAATCATATTTCTAACAAATATTCTTAATAATTGTATCAACAACAGTTATTTTCCAGGTAAATGGAAAATAGCTGAAATATTCCCAATCCCTAAGAAACCAGGGTCAAATTGTATAAACAATTATAGACCAATTTCATTGCTCCCAAACCTCAGTAAATTACTTGAAATGCTAATCCTTAACAAACTTCGCTCACTCTGCTCTTCTATGCTCAGCACAACCAATTTGGGTTCAAACCTTCCCACTCCACCTTTGATCCATTGTTGAAGCTTCACGCGGATACAACCCTGGCTCTTAACAAAAAAGAAACCACTGTAGCTTGTTTGCTTGATATCCAAAAAGCATTCGACAGCGTCTGGATAGATGGCCTGATTTTCAAGTTGAAGTCCCTTCACTTCCCTAGGCATCTTAGCCTCATCATCCACAGTTTTCTTACTAACCGTAAGTTTTACGTACGTGTAGGAAATACTAACTCACCTCTTAAAAATATTTCGGCTGGAGTTGCCCAAGGTTCCCGCCTCGGGCCCGACTTATTTAATCTCTACACCTCTGACCAACCAATTAATCCACCAAGGACAAAAATCCTTTTATTTGCTGATGACTCCATCACATATAGCGCATCCATCAGCCCAGATATAGCACTCCGTAGAGTAAGGGAACATATCCTTCAACTCTGGGAATATTACCTCCAATGGGAAATAAAAATCAACCCCTCTAAGTCAGAGTTCATCTGCTTTAGAAATCCTTCGCAAAATGGCATAGCCACGAAATGCAAAAACCTCTCCCTGTCACTTCCTGATAATTCAATAATCACCCTTAAACGAACTGTTAAATACCTCGGAGTTCACTTCTTCGAAAGATTCAAATTTAACCAACATGTCAAATTCACTCTTCGTAAGGCAAACCATGCCTTATCTCTCCAACGTCCTCTTATGCGAGTAAGAGGTGGTCCCCAAACCAGGACGAAACTTCTGCTTTACAAGCAACTCATTCGCCCCACACTAACTTATTGCTTCCCTATATGGTACACAATAAGCCCAACATACATGAAATTTAACGCTCGTCGTCAAGAAACTCGTCGCATTGTAAATTGGGCAACGAATTTATGACTAGAAAAAAATTACAGCGAATCACGTCACGCTCTCGTCGCGTTTACTCCTTGCATTGTGAATCAACCTTTAAATAGGCTATCGCATAGGTTTCCGATCGCGGCCAATAAAAGAAAAAATAAAAACTGTTAAATTTGACTGAGATTCAACGAACGCCGCGTCCAAGTTTATATATTTTAAGTACGATTATTTCTTTATACTGTTTCTGCATACCTGAACTAATACATTTTGATTTATTTAAAAAAAATAAACTATTAAATTTTAATATCGCAAAGATGTATGATTTAAAAGGTGACGGGAAATAAGGCCCAACGAAATAAAACCAAATATCAAAAATTTGGCCTTATTTCGTTTTTAACTAATAACGCCAAATTTTAGTTTTGGCTTTATTTGGCTTTATTTCATTTTAATTTTTTTCCGTTTCAAAAAACTGCAAAACAAAACACCGTTGTTCTTTTAATTCGGTTTAGTGCATTAACGCCAACGGAACTACCCCCCGCGGGTGTAATTTCCCAAAAAAGAAACCGCGGGTTTAAAGACTTTTACTCAAATCACTGTCTAGTACAAAAACTTTGAATGCAGACCGACTGAAAGCATAGGAGCTTGCTAGCCGACTGAGCGTACCCTTAGCGGAGTGACGGAGTCACGTGAGCGGAAGAGAGGACCCAAAAAGGGAGTTAACCCTTGAACCCGCGAAGCGGGCCACCCAATGTACTGTTTAGTTCAAAAACTTTGAAACTTAGGTGCCTGCCAGTTGGGGAATTAATTCCTTTTTTTTTGGGAACTAGCACACGGCCATATGACACATGGCCAAATGTCACGGCACCATAGCATAGGTGCCTCCCAGATCGGGTTTAATTCCATTTTTATGGGAACTAGCACACGAGGGGGTTAGTTCCCAAAAAAAAGGAATTAATCCCCCAACTGGAAGGCACCTAAGTTTCAAAGTTTTTGAACTAAACAGTACTTCGGGTGGCCCGCTTCGCGGGTTCAAGGATTTTACCTCCCTTTCTGGGTCCTCTCTTCCGCTCACGTGACTCCGTCTCTCCGCTTAGGGTACGCTCAGTCGCCTGGAAAGCGCCTATGCTTTCAATCGGTCTACTTTCAAAGCTTCTGTTATCACTCAATTTTTCCGAAAAAAACAATTTGGTCTTATTTCCATATGAAATTTGCCCTTATTTCATTTTGGAAATAGAAATAGATCCAATTTGGCCTTATTTCCATTTTCAAAGCGAAATAAGGCCAAATTTGAGATTTGGTTTTATTTCGTTGGGATTTATTTCACGTCACCATTTAAAAAGGATTTTATTATGTTATGAATTTGACCAATTTTCTTGTGTCACTTCTCCACTGTGATTATTTAGGATATTTTGGTCTATTTGTAAAAAATGCGAATAATAACAATATTATTCCATTATTTTCCCAACGTTTGGTGAGTATTCCTCACTTCTTCAGGGGTTATACCTATATTTTTTTAAATTTGATTGTTAAAAAACTACATAGGTACTCTGCTTCTTGTATCCTACTATAGCATCATTTCCGAAAACGGCACTGACACAAAATTGAACATAAAAGCAAATTAATAATAAATTAAGAACAATCAAGCAAAAAATAATCAAATACAAAATTAACAATGACACTTATTTCACAGTTGAGCTTAGGTACTTTTATTAAATTTAATAAAAGTACCTACTAGATTGTTCTTAATATATTATTTATTTTTTTTAATGTTCAATTTTGTGTCAGTGCCGTCTCCGGGAATGATGCAATAGTAGGATATAAGAAGCAGGTAGGTAGGTAGGTAGGTAGGTAGGTAGGTAGGTAGAAATGGCGGCCACGGGGAGTGTAGCCCATAGCCCAATTAGCGCTGAAGTGCGCCGTTTTGATACCATAACTCGTTTGAACCTGTGGATGGAATTGAAGAGAGAGAATATGGGCATATCCTCAGGATATCGTCGCTTTTTATTTGAGTTTAGAATAGGATTTTGTTGTAGCTTTTAGCACAATCATCAGAAAGTGTATCACTCACTCAACCAGATCAGCACCGGACCCGCACCATCAACAGTTAGCCCACTAGGCAGTTCGTTGGCTGGCACTGGAGCGTCCACTGATCTGATTGGATGATCATCCGGCCGCTGTGCACCACAAACCCCCACCAGAACCCTAGTCCACTATCTTGTGATCATAGGGAATCGACGGAAGGTATAATGCAGAAGTAGCCGAAATTTGGCCATTTCGTCGCGTTGAGAAAAGAAATCAAGTCTTTGATCTTCATTTCAGAAAGTTCGTTAATGTCGTCAAAGAATGCTCTTCCGAGTGACTGTTTTCTAGCTTTGGCCAGAGCAGGGGATTTGCAGAGGAAATGAACTACTGTTTCCTTTTCCTGCTGGTCCTCACAGCTCCAACAGTGAGTATTGTGAGGTATGCCCAGCTTCGCTGCATGCTCTCCTATTGGCCAGTGTCCGCTACAGGTTGCAAATACCCTGGCTATGTCTTGCCTGGGTCTGCGTATTAGATCAATTGTTCGGTTCTTGTCATAGGTGGGCCAAATCTTCCTAGATATAATACAGTTTGATAAACTGCTCCACCTACGGTTCAGCCCCGCAAGCTCATCCCGGCATTGCTGGACCAGTTTGGAGGATGCTGTAGCTGAATAAATGGCTTTAACAGCCGCTTGACTGTCTGTAATAATAGCTGCATTACGGTTCTGGTTTGGATCTGCTTTAAGAAACTTGCAAGCTTCCCTGATTGCCAGCAATTCAGCTAGAAAGACGCTAGCAAGGTCAGGTAGCCGAAAGGACCTAGATACATTTAGAGACTCAGAGAAGATTCCTGCACCAACGCCACACTCCATCTTTGAGCCATCAGTAAAGATAGTTGTGTCGAAATCTTTCGTCACGACGTTATCATTCCAATCCTTCCTGGATGGAAATTTAACTTTGAAATCCTTACTGATACTCATTGTAAGGGTGCAGTAGTCAGTGGGAGTCGAAAACATTTCCATTGGAATCAAGTCTGTGATATTGCTGTGACCATAGGGCTTGGCAAACCAAGAGTTTGATTCTTTAAGTCTTAAAGCGCTGCAAGATACTAGATATTTCATATGTTAATCAAGTGGTAGAAGGTGCAGAAAAACACTTAAGGCATCAGTCGGGCATGATCTTATAGCCCCTGTCGTGCCAATGCTAGCAGTTCTTTGAACCTTCCTAAGTCTATCTAGTCTAGAGTATGTAGTTTTTTTAACAATAAAATTGAAAAAAAAAATATAACCCCTGAAGAAGTGAGGAGTACTCACGATACGTTGGGAAAATAATGGAATAATATTGTTTTTATTCGCATTTTTTACAAATAGACCAAAGAGCCTAAATAATCACAGTGTAAAAGGATTTTATTTAAATGGTCATTTATGATTATACTATGAACTACATTGCAAAACAATTTTTTTTTTTAAATTCATGCAGTTATTATTTTTCACTTTCAATACAATCGGTAATGTATACCTTCAGATAGATCTTTGAAAAATACAACTTGAGTTCTTCTTGCCTAAGGTTTAATTACTCCATTCAAATATGTACATTTTCTACCACTTTGTGCAATATTTATTTAAAACGTACCTTCTCATGAAAAAATATTTTTTTTTTTTAATTTTTTGGTCAAGGAAATTTTGAAATTGGTCAGGGAAAGTCAGGGAAATTTATTTTGAAAAAATAGTGGACACCATGCATTTGGAATATCAACAGAAGACAGCTTCGGAAATGTCTATGATGCTGCAGGAACGCAGTACAACGGAGCTTGAAGCCCCAAACGACCAATTAAGCCCCATCATCAGAATACACCAACCAAGGACTACCAACACAAGACAGCTCCGACATCTATGATACTGCATGAACGCAACACAGAGGCCGAAGCCACTTGATGATCCACTGAACTTCAAACCAACAAGGAACTTCACAAAACAACCCCATCACCACCATATCAACCAACGACCGTCAGCACTGCTTAAGCCGACGTGAAAACTCAAAAATTAAAAAAAAAAAACATTATTGTTAGACTTAAGACACTTTTTATTAAAAATGTAATGTTAACGAAGCAGAGCCCTTTCTGTGCTCGCAGATATTAAATGTTAGACTAAGACTTAAATAATTGTAAAAAACCAAACATTGTAAACCCAAAATTGAGCTTATAATAAATATAAATTGTATATTAAAAATAATGCAAATTTGTCTTCTGCCTTATCGTTGCCTGTACCAATATCGTGTACATAAGGAAGGAAACCATAACCAATAATAAAGATCTATTCTGGAATGGAATAGATTATATTGGCAAATAGAGACACGCTGTTATCAGAAGTTTCGCTATAATTTTTGGGTCTTTGACCGCTACCTTTTTTTTGGGGGCTTCTCCACCGTTTAAAAATTAATTTACCGCGATTGACTTTCTTCTGACATTTTGTTAGGGGCGGGGACCGAATCCCACACTGAATTTTTCACTTTGTGCTTCTTCTAAGCATACGGTGAACGTACGCTATCTGCACACCGGGCGCAGACTTAGCTTGCCGCTGTCGGCGGGAAGCGAATCCCGCACTGAATTTTTCGCTTTGTGCGGACCTAGAATTTCCTATAGCTTGTCGCTGTAGGCGGGGACTATTCCCATTTATTTGTATATGAAAAAATCTGTTAGTTATGTAAGGAAAAATATTTAATTGATTATATGAAGTACTCTGTTATTTATACATACATATAAGTCAACCGAATTATACATTTTTGTAAACAATTGAATTTCGAGTTAAATAAAATAAATACGTTGATTCGGAGTTTGGAATTTCTTAACCCAAGTTTTGTGCTTTCTTTGGGTAAGACCCTGGACACCGACGAGTCTACCGCAGCATCAGCAAAAAAGCATCACAATGTTTGTATATTATATTATTATTGTATATTATACCTATGTATGTACAATCTTTTTATTTTGCAAAATATTTACACATCTTTTAATAGCCTAGGTTTCAAGAAATTTTAAACAAAACCCAAATAATTTTTTTTTAAATATTTTTGTGCTAAGGTACTATTAGATTGAGATATATATAAATTTTAGTGTTGAATTAAATAAAACACTTTTTAAAAAAGGAATTTAGAGACGGAGCTCTAGATTCATGAGGTTATCTTTATTGTTTCAAAGTTACTTAAGGTCTGACCAGACTGTCGCAGACAACTGGTATTTATCATCTTATTTTCTAAAGGCATACGTGACTCATTTCATATACGACTTCTATTGTTGGAAGTCTAAATATGATATGTGTACGTATCTTTCTTTATTATTAATCTTATGCTACGTTTTGTTTATTTCAATATTTTGTTCAGTCTGAGTATTGAATTTGACCGGATATGCATTCATCAAATGTGATACGTGCATGATTGCAAAAAGTATTATTGATATTATTATTACAATAGTTATTACATTATATGTTACATGTTTTGTATGTATATATTATATTTCAAAATTATTTATTGGTTGGAAATGTAATTCTTTAAGGTAATTATCTGAAAAGTTATAGTTTATCAATGGTATTATTTTATAGTTATTTTGATATAATTTTCGATTGTATGTTACATTTTTTATCTTTATTTTACAATTTTCAAATTCCAAAATATAGTTTTCTTGTAAAGTTTAATCTAAGTAATTACAATCTTGTTCTAACTTTTCATTCTTTATGATTTGTATTATTAAATATTTTTCTTTATTGATTATAATATTTTCATCTTTGTAATCTTTAATTTTACAGTTTAGTTTAGAATTATCTTTAAATATGTTTTCAATACAATTGTCTTCAATTTTTATTAGATTTTGTATTTCTTTGTTTATATAATACATACTTTTATTAAATTCTATAAATTCATCGTTAGGTAATGTTATAATTTTATCTTTTAACGGGAGGGTACGTATAGATATTTTGTTATAGTTATAAGTTTTCATTAAATCTTGGTAAACTCAGAATTATTTGTAACCCGGCTGGAAAAATGCCCAGTTTCTGTCTAGTTTCGACATGGCACTAGTCAGTTTTCTTTAGGGAAAATCTAGACGAGGAAAACTTGTCAAATATACGTCAACCTCTTGCAAGTTTTCAGTAAGTAAAATTTTGACGAGGAAAATGTTTCATACTCTCGTGAGGTTCTTGTTGGACGTTTTCGGCATCCTATCAGACTAAGCACTATCGTTATTAATACATATGCAAAATTTAAACTAAACAAATTGAATCGATAAATCGAAAAATTAAAATTTTAACTTTTATTATAATTGATCAGTTTTGGTTTCAAAAAAAAGTTAAAAATTTCACGCTCTTGAAAATCCTGCCAAGATAATCATATAGGTATTTACTTTCGAAAATCTCTTTTTCAACCACCCACCCCGCGAAAGGCTTTTTGAGCTTTTCATAAAAATTAATCAAAAATTATAATTAACTGCCCTATTCTGCCGTTGTGAGGCTCACAGGTCAGAATTTTTTGTGAGTTTGTTTTCTTATAAGCCGGCCACAACTTCATTTTCTATGGAAGCCCTCATAAAAAACCTCACAAGAACAACGGTTGCCAGAATAAGGCTATTAAACTATATTTACTTAAACCAGATGGTTCACCTCAAGTGGTTCATATCCGGTTGTTTTTGTGGTGGGATGTAGTTTAGATTAAGCGCATTTTTTGATTTATTTTAATGAAAAGTTCAAAAAGCCTTTGGCGAGGGTGGGTGGTTGAAAATATGATTATCTTGGTAGGATTTGCAAGAGCGTGAAATTTTTAACTTTTTTTTTTAAACCAAAACTGATCAATTATAATAAAAGTTAAAATTTTTATTTTTTGCTTCATCGATTCCATTTGTTAAGTTAAAATTTTGCATATGTATCAATAACGATAGTGCTTAGTCTGATAGGATGCCGAAAACATCCAACAAGTTTTTACTAGCGAGAACCTCACGAGAGTATGAAACATTTTCCTCGTCTAAATTTTACTTACCGAAAACTTGCAAGGACTTGACGTATATTTGACAAGTTTTCCTCGTCTAGATTTTCCCTAAAGAAAACTGACTAGTACCATGTCAAAACTAGACAGAAACTGGGCATTTTTCCAGCCGGGTAGCCAATGTCAATTTTATCTCTTTTAGTGTTTCTATGTTTATATCGAAGTCATAAATTTCTTTTACGGTCAGTATATCTTGGGTTAATATTCCTGTCCTGCTGGTCATTATGATATTGTCAATCTTTTCTATTATTTGTTGTACTTCTACTAAGTTTCTATTGAATTCTAGTTCCATACGTAAAGTATTTATTTCTGATTTGATTTCTTTGTATTTAGTTAATGTTTTTGAACTTTGTTTAAGTATGTCTTGTAATTAAAAGAATTGTTCATTGAATTGTTTGTTAATGGTTACTTGTTTGTTATTGTTTGCTTAAAGTTCTCTGTTACTATCTTCTAAATTTTGTAACCTTTCTTCTATGACTTGTCTATCATCGTCGTCCATAGTTCCATATATGTAATTCATTCCTTTACCTACAATATTAATTAATCCTCATTTATGAATAATATGGTGTGGGATAATTGTTTGGAGTTTTATTTCTAATGTATTGTGGTGAATATGCCCAGTTATGTAAACAACCACACATTAGTACAACTTTCCGCGCCATCTTTGAGTGAAATAAATAATTAAATCCATCACGGTTGGTGTTCGTACTGGAATAATTGACGAAACCTTTTTGGAAAGCACCATCTAGCAGATCCTAGAACATTCTAGAACCCTTTATTTTCGGATATAAATACAAGGCACAAGTCCGAAAGCGGCAGTTTGATTTCGGAAGTGAATGAATAAATGTCAGTGTGAATAAAGAGTTGCATACTTGTGCTTGGTTATAATAAAAAAAAAAAGAAGAAAAAGTATTTGAAATAAAAAGCGTTTTATTTGGTGAATTAATTGCAGTTTCAGTTTGAATAAAGGAAATAAGTTTTATTTGCGAACCCTTAGTAAAATACTACATTGGTGTCAGAGAAAGTGGAATAAAACTTATTTGTTCTGTGAATTCAGATAATTAATGGTGAAAAAAAAAAATTGATAAAGTGTGTAGATTAGTGAACAAATAAGAAAGGTGTTCGTGAAAAGTGACACACAAAAAAAACATAAGAACAAAATAGAAAAAAAAATGGGTAAAATTGTGAATGCATTGAATTGTGTTGAACTTAAAGCAGAACTAAACAGACGAGGCCTTCCTACTGCTGGAACAAAAAACGACCTCATTATCCATCTGCAGGAAGATTTAAGGCAACACGATGAAAATCCAGACACGTTTCTATTTGAAATTGAAATGCCGGAAGAGCAAGTAAGTATAAGCTTAAACATTTCTAGTATGATGGCTCAGCTGCTCGCCCAGTTTGAAGACCAACGAAGAGAGCAAAAGAATCTTCTAGAGGAACAACGAATTGAGCAGAAGAATGAACAAAAGAATCTGCTTGTACGATTAGAAGAACAGCGAAATGAACAAAAGAATCAGTTTAAAGAACAACGCGACGAGCAAAAGAATTTACTGGAAAAAACAGAAACAAATCTTCTCGAACGATTTGAAGAACAGAAACACGTCCTCGAAGGTAAACTAGATGCCTTTGAGAACAAGTTTGTTGCCCTTGACGATCGTGTTGAAAAACAATTTTCGTCAGTGGAAGCAAAATTTGAGAAGGTCGAAGATAAAATTCAGAGCATTACTGATGAGTTAGAAAAAGTTAGAAAAATGAAGGTTCGAGAAGGTAATGCCGATTTACCAAAGAGAAAAGAAATGCATCCACCAACTTTTGATGGACAAACTTCTTGGTCGATCTACAAGAAGCAGTTTGAGGCAGCTGCAGCAACAAACGGCTGGGATGACGAAGACAAGTTTATTGCCCTGACGCTTGCCCTTAGAGGTTCTGCTGCTGAACTTTTGCAAACCATACCAGCAGACCAGAACGGCAACTTCAGTGTTCTTGTTCAGGCCATTGACAAACGCTTCGGCGATAGCCATATGCAAAAGTCTTTCGCGTCCAGCTCAATACCAGAGTCCAGAAAAGAGGTGAAAGTCTGCAACAACTCCAAGCAGACATTGAACGGTTGGCACACCTAGCATACCCGACTGCAGGAGATGAAATTTCCAACCAGCTAGCAACGGAGGCTTTTGTCCGTGCAGTTTCCGACATCAACCTACAGCGATCAATTCGAACTGCTGGAAAACGCACGCTTTCTGAAGCATAAGCGTTCGCTCTGACTAAGGAAGCATGAGAACAGGCTTCCTTAGGAGTTCATCGGGTAAGAGAACTTGAAGTTGAGGAATGTTCTTGCCAGAGAGCTGAATTCCATAGAAGTCAGCGAGAAGGACCTGCTCGATGCTGGAAATGCAACAAAACCGGACATATCCAGCGCCAGTGCAGATTGCCACCAAGAAGAGTCGCCTGTCAACATTGTGGAAACAGGAATAATACCCGCGAACAGGCAAGCAATAACATCAACGCTCCTGTTCGCCATGTTTCCCAGTCGGGAAACGAGTAAGAACCAACTTCGAGGGGCAGAAGCTGGTTTCTGGTATCGATGGCCCCAGAACCACCATACAAGTCTCGCAGACTAAACGGAACAATAAAAGTCTGACAGTGGATGCAACTATAAATGGCAAGAAACAGTTGGCTACAATTGACACCGGTGCCACAGCCTCCATTGTAAGAAAAGACTTGGTCAAGATGACATGGCTACATAACACCAATAGCTATCGTCTGAAAACTGCGACAGGTGAGGCGGCAAGAGTATATGGAGAAGTTCGTCTGAAGATCTGTTTGGCAGAACTAGAGTTTTCGCACCTATTTTTAGTAGCAGACATATGTGATGAGTGCATAATTGGAATCGACTTTATGAAAGAGCACGGATTGATTCTGGATATCGGTAAGCAAGTGCTGAAGTACCAAAATATAGAGATTCCTATGGTTTATGGCAACGAAAACTCATCGACTCGAAGAACTGTCATCAAAGAAGACATATGCTTGCCTGCTTCTTCAGAAATGTTTGTTTGGACGAAAATAGAGGGCGATCTAGGAAGCCATCGATACCTCATGGTGGAACCAGAGTCTGAGCAATCTTCCCAAAACATCATCTTAGGGAAGACTCTTGTGGAAACAAAGAACAACATGGTACCCATACGGATTCTGAACATCAAACCGTAAGAGGTCAAGCTCAAGAAAGGAGAAGTAATTGGAAAATGCGAATCTGTGACCGCAATAACTAAAATCACAGAAATGAACGCAGAAGAACCAATGGACCCCGGAAAATTCAGCTCCATGAAAGCCAAAATTCTCAAGGCATCCAATCTAAGTCAACATCAGCTTAGTGTTGCTGGAAGCCTTCTTCATGAGTACGCTGATATATTTTCTTCAACGAGTGGGCAGTATGGTCGAACACAACTGGTACAGCACCGAATCGACACAGGTGATGCGAGACCGATTCGACAATCAGCAAGACGTCTCCCATTAGCCAAACAAGCCGAAGTTGAAGAAATGATATCGACAATGAAGAAAGATGGTCTAATCGAAAATTCCAAAAGCCCTTGGCGGTCACCAGTAATTCTTGTCAAAAAGAAAGATGGAAGCACCCGATTTTGTGTGGACTACCGTAGGCTGAACGATGTAACAAAGAAAGATAGCTTCCCTCTGCCCAGAATCAGCGATACATTGAGTGGCTACTGGCAGGTAGAAATCCATCCAGAAGATCGAGAGAAGACAGCTTTCTCAACCGTAAATGGTCTGTGGCAGTTTAAAGTGATGCCATTCGGACTGTGTAACGCTCCGGCAACATTTGATTGTCTGATGGAGTGTGTTTTTCAAGGCCTTACTTGGAAATCATGCCTTGTATATTTGGACGATGTCATCGTTTATGGAAAAACTTTTGACGAGCATTGTGAAAACCTTAAGGCTGTATTTCAGAGGCTTCGAGAAGCACACTTAAAATTAAATCCAGATAAATGTGCGCTTTTCAAGACCGAAGTTAAATACCTGGGACATATCATCTCATCCCAAGGAGTAAAGACTGATCCTGAGAAAGTTGACACTGTGAAAAATTGGCCAACACCACAGGATAAACATCAGCTCCGTAGCTTTCTTGGTCTAGCCACATATTATCGGCGCTTTGTGAAGGACTTTGCTGGAATCGCTAAGAGCTTGCTTCAACTACTGAAAAGGGGAAGCCGTTCAAATGGTCAGGTGAGTGCGAGAAAAGTTTTCAGGAACTCAAGCTACGTTTGTGTAATGCTCCTGTGCTGACCTTTTCGACTCCTGGAAAACCTTTCATCATCGATGCCGATGCCAGTAACGTCGGAATTGGAGCTGTACTGTCGCAAGTCCATGAAGGAAAAGAAAAAGTCTTCGCCTACTACAGTAAGGTCCTCTCAAAGCCAGAGCGCAATTATTGCGTCACCAGAAGGGAACTTCTAGCTTTGATTTTGCGACAAAGCACTTCCATAAGTACATCTATGGACAGAAGTTCCTCCTTCGAACAGATCATGGTGCGCTTAATTGGCTTCTGAACTTCAAAAATCCAGAAAGCCAAATAGCAAGATGGATCGAGAGATCGAAGAGGAAAGCTGCACTCAAATGCAGATGCATTGTCTCGACGACCGTGTAAACAGGACTGTAAGCATTGCATGCGTCAAAAAGAAAAGGAAGCGGTTGCCATCCAACGAATAAGAGCCGATCCCATTTACGGTTGGAGCAATGAAGAACTGAGGACTGCCCAACAAGAAGACTCGGATATAGAACCCATTCTTGCATGGAATGAACACGGAGAAAAACCAGAATGGGGTGACATCTGCGATAGAAGTCCAGCTCTCAAAGCATATTGGGCACAGTGGGACTCACTTCATGTGCAAGAAGGAGTACTAAGGCGCAAATGGGAATCTGCAGATGGCAAGTATTATCTGATGCAGTTGATAGTGCCTAGGTCAAAGGTTAATGACGTTCTTCGAAAGATGCATGATGGAGCATCTGGAGGTCATTTGGGAGTCAATAAAAGGCTGAAGAAGATTCGACAACGGTTCTACTGGCTACATGCAAGAGATGATATCGAAACGTGGTGCCGAAAATGTGATACTTGTGCTGCTACCAAGGGACCAGGTAAAAAGCTACAATGTCGGCACACCTTTCGAAAGAATAGCAGTAGATGTCGCAGGTCCGTTTCCGGAGACCAACAGCGGAAACCGATACATCCTTGTAGTCATGGATTACTTCGGTTCATAGTTCAACAGGACATACACCATCGGAGATCCTGTTTGGCACAACAATACGGCTGCCCAGTGAAGTCAAATTTGGATGCCATACCATGGAACCGGAAAGGTCAGATGAATATGTGGATAACCTCAAAGAAAGACTCATTGACATTCATCAACGGACAAGGAAAAACATAAAAACCGCTAGTGATAGGATGAAAAAACGGTACGACGCCCGTGCAACAACGCAAATATTCGCAAATAAAACTTATTTCCTTTATTCAAACTGAAACTGCAATTAATTCACCAAATAAAACGCTTTTTATTTCAAATACTTTTTCTTCTTTTTCTTTTATTATAACCAAGCACAAGTATGCAACTCTTTATTCACACTGACATTTATTCATTCACTTCCGAAATCAAACTGCCGGTTTCGGACTTGTGCCCCTGTATTTATATCCGAAAATAAAGGGTTCTAGAATTTTCTAGGGTCTGCTAGATGGTGCTTTCCAAAAAGGTTTCGTCAATTATTCCAGTACGAACACCAACCGTGATGGATTTAATTATTGATTTCACTCAAAGATGGCGTGGAAAGTTGTACTAATGTGTGGTTTTTTACATAACTGGGCATATTCACCACACTATCATATATTTTTTTATTATCTTTTTTACCTAGATGTACCTCTAAGGGTCTCTCTTTTGTCGTGAGATGTTTTGTTTTGTTATACGTATTTACCGCTTTTGCTAATAAATCGATACGTTTTTCAGTTTTCTCTAGTAATCTAATATGTTCAATTAGGGTGCTGTGAAGGCGTTCCACATCCGAATTTCCGGTGTGTCTATAAGGGGTGGTAAAATGTGTTAGTATATTCTTTTCTTTTAGGTAATTTTCTTTAGAATAAGTTTTGAAAGTGGGGTCATTGTCTAGAGTTAATTTCTTGGGTTCAGACATGTATGAGAATAGTTTTTCCATAGCATTTAAAATGTCTTTTTGGTTGTTTGTTTTAAGTTTTTCTACTAAAGCATACTTGCTAAATTTGTCGATACAACTTAAATATTTGTTATTATTGGTTAGGGTCCATGTGTCCATATGGTAGTGAATGTGTGGTTCTAAGGGTGTTTCTGTTATTTCATATGGTAATTTAATAGGGTTCCTTTCTATTTTCAAATTGCAGATATCACAATTATTTATGATTTTCGTTATTTGTGTTTTAAGGTTTGGGTAATAATATTTTCTTTTTAGATCTAAATATAAATCTGGTCCTTTGAAATTTTTCCTAATTATTTTTATTCTTCTTTTGTTAAAAGGGAAGGTTATGATTTCATCATTTTGTTCTCCTATTTCTATGATAATTTGTCGAATAAATATATTTAAACTTTGTTCGGTGATTGGAATTAGGTTTGAACTATCTGACTCATTTGAGTGTTGTGTGGAAACGAGTTCTATAGTGTTTAATACATTTTCGTATTTTGTGCCGATCTTGGTGTTAACTCTGTTTTTCTCGTTAATTTTGTCCATTTTGGTGATGTCATGTGAATTTGTTTCATTTATTCTTATTCTTGATAGCGCGTCGGCTACCTTATTTTCTTTTCCTGCGATATGTTCGATTTGAAAATCGTATTCCTCTTATTTTATTTTCGATCTTTGGAGTTTAGAGTTAGGTTCTTTGAGATTGTGCAACCATTCCTACCGTCCACCGTATAGGTAATGACGGGATTAATTGGTTGCCCAAACAATTGCTATATGTTCTTTTTTTATAACTGAATAACCACATTCATGTCTATTTAAAGTTCTGGACGCGAAGCATAGTCGTCCATGTGATTGGCTTAAGACTGCTCCAATTGCGAAATTGGATGCATCTGTGGTTAGTGTGAATTGTTTATTAAAATCAGGGTGTCTGTTTAATAAATCGTCTGACATTGCTAGTTTTAATTTCTCGAATGATTATTTATATTCTCTGTTACCTATATTTATTTGTTTATCTTTTCCTAAACAGAGAGATAGTGGTTTTATGATCTTGGGGTTATCATGGATAAACTTTCAATAGTGTCATGTTGGGCCTAGGAAAGATTGGATTTCCTTAATAGTTTTTGGTATAGGAAAGTTTTTTATCGTGCTTATTTTATTGGGATTAGGTTTTATTCCGTCTGGGGTAATAATATGACCTAAGAATTCGCTCTGTTGTTTCATGAAATCACATTTATTTAGGGTTATCTTTAAATTTACAGACTGTAATTTGGTGAAGATTTTATTAAGTGAGTTTATATGTTCTTCCAATGAAGTTGAGAATATTATTATGTCGTCGAGGTAGACATAACAGATTTTTCCTGTATATTCCTTTAGTACATTTTTGAGACCAAATGGTATTCTTAACCATTCGTAGTTTTCTGATAGTGTTGAGAAGGCTGTTTTCTCTCTGGGGTTTTTCTCTTCTGGGTTTACCTCAATTCGGTGGAATCCTTTCGTTAAATCTAGTGTAGAAAAGTAGTTAGCTTTTCCTAATTTGTCTAATATGTCGTCAATTAGTGGAATAGGGAATTTATCCTCTTTTGTTGCGTTATTTAATTTTCGATAGTCAATGACTATCCTCCACTCTTTGTTTCCTACTTTGTCTTCTTTTTTTGGTACAATCCAGATTGGGGCATTGTTAGGTAAAGTACTTGGTTTGATAATTTTTTGATCTAATAGATCTTTGATTTGTTTGTCCACTTCTTTTTTGTGGATTTCGGGATATCTATATATCCGTGTGAAGATCGGTCCTTCATTTATTGTGGGGATTTTATGTTTTACATGACTGGTAAAACTTAAATCATCTCCTTTTTGTTAAAATACCTTTTGGTGTTGTTTCAATAAATTAAATAAACTTTTATGTTCCTCATCGTTTAGATGTGAGACTCTTTGACTTTCCAAATTTTCGAAAGTAAATGTGTCTGGTGGAATTAAATTGTTAAAATGATTTATTTCAATTTGATAGTCCTGTTCGTCTTCCTCAGAAAAGAACAGTGGAATAATTTGTTCGTTTAGTTTTAGTATTTTGTTTTTAAAATCAATACTGGCATTATTTGAAAATAATATTGTTTCCAATTAATCCATCAAAGCTGACATTAAAGTTGTGGATTTGAAAAATGCAATCTACGCGAGATTCGAGTGCAAATTTTTCTTTTGGTATAACTAATTCTTTGTCTATTGATATAGAAGTACCTAGTGTTTTGATTTCTAATGTATGTTTTCTTGTTTTGATGTAGCTTACTGGAGCTTTTTCTTTGTTTATAAGACTATTAGTGGTTCCTGTGTCAATTAATAGTCTTAACATTTCATTATTCTTTTCTAACTTAATAAAGGGGAGTTTGTTGTCTCGTTGAGTAGACAGGTTTCCGAGGCTACATTCGGAAAAACCGTGTTGTTTTGATCACTTTCGTTATAGTTAGTTTGGATCTTCTTTAATTGACTAGAAGTTCGGTCAACTTCCATAGGTTTATATTGTTTACTAGGAGGTTTGTAATTTGGGTTATAATTATTACCTTTATAACTTGGATTAGGGTTGTTAGTGTTTTGGTGATTAAATGGAGGTTTTATATAAGTTGGATTTCTAGGTGTGAAGTTATTATTTCGATTTGGATATTTTTTATAATTATTTTGGGGGTTTTGTGTAGTTGAAATTTTCGGTGCTTCTAGCAATTTCTTTGTGGTTTCTTCAGATTTTTCATTTACAAAACCAGCTTGAGTTAACTCATGTAAGGCTGCTTGTAAATTAGGGAGTTTTAATGTGAATAATTTTGTTCGCATGTGAACTGGTAAACGTTCTTTAAAAATGTTTAATGCTGTTTGTGTGTTATGAATAATTTCCTCATTCTTTCCCTCTTGTACTGTTTTTTGGTTTAATTCACAAAGATTCTTTTGTATTTCATTATAAAAGCTTATAACATTTCCTTTATAAGGAGTTTGTCTCAAATCATCATACAGTTGAAATGAGGATTTAAATCCTCCGAAATTTACAACTAGTAATTTCTTATTTCTTTCCAGGTGGAAAAGTGAGCAACGTTTAGCTTTACCTATAAGTTTTGACTTTAATATATTTATACACATTGTCTGTTACTGATTGTCATATTTGTTAAGAGTGGGAGTTATCCCGTCGACGTTTGTAATAAAAGTATATAAGTCTTCTCTTCGTCCATCGAAAGTATTTAACTTTTCGATGTACTTGAGTGGGTCTAGTGTGAGTGTAAGTGATATATTGGCTTTACAATTTGAGTCTTGTTCTAATATAATATTTTCAATATTTGGTAGTTTAATTTGTGATAATTGCTTATCTAAATTGATATTAAAATTCTAACTATCTTTGTTGTACTGTGGATCTCCTTCGTTTGATGATCTATCTTCTTCGTCAGAGTTCCTTGGATATGGATTAATCTTCCTGTGTGTCTTCTTGAAAAGGTGCATTTATTGAATAGTTTTGTTGTGTAATTCGTTGTTTTATAATTAATTTTCCTCTATGGATATCTCTATGGAACATTACTCTTTCATGAGGGTGAGTTACTAAATTAATTATTGATGTTTTTAGAATTTTAGATAAGTGTTCTAATAACTTTATTATTCACTGTAGTAATCCTTATATGCACTAAAGAGTTTATTCTTCACTGAATTTATTTTGCAATATCGTTAAGTAGTCCAATTAAGTTATTTATTCTAAAGATTTCTTTTTCGCAGAATTTTAGATATTAATTTCACTTTTAATATGGGTATAAGTTATTAAAACAATTTTCTTTCTTTTTGTAAAAAATTGAATTTTAATTTTCACTTTATAATACACTTGAACGATAGGTAAACGATGGGTTCTTATTTGCAAAGGATACACATATTAAATTTTGTGTATCCTACCGACTGCGCCAATTTTAGTGTTGAATTAAATAAAACACTTTTTAAAAAAGGAATTTAGAGACGGAGCTCTAGATTCTTGAGGTTATCTTTATTGTTTCAAAGTTACTTAAAGTCTGACCAGAGTGTCGCAGACAACTGGTATTTATCATCTTATTTTCTAAAGGCATACGTGACTCATTTCATATACGACTTCTATTTTTGGAAGTCTAAATATAATATGTGGTTCGTATCTTTCTTTATTATAAATCTTATGCTAGGTTTGGTTTATTTCAATATTTTGTTTAGTCTGAGTATTGAATTTGCCCGGATATGCATTCATCAAATGTGATAAGGAGTGTAAGCAAAAATGTTTATCTTTTCGTTTGGATATTGGATTACAATGTGTCTTTGATTAAACATGAAGTTATCTTAAATAATACTTTTATCAATATTCTTGGTTATAACATGTATTGTATATGTAGAAAGTAGTAGCCCGTAGCGTAATGGTTAGTGCGTTCGACTGTCACGCTGGAGGTCTGGGATCCTTCCCAGCCTCGTCCACCTAAAAACTAAAAAGTTTTTTTTTTCAGGGCTACTGCCTCTTGCGAGGAAATGACAAATCCTCCAAGAGTATCACTTGTCACGAATAAGTGCGTCTCGTCTAGCCGTTCGGATTCGGCATACAATTGTAGGTCCCTTCCATTCCTGTCGAAAAGCGCACACAGGAATGGTTGCGAGTTGTTAGTCACTAGGCCCTGGTTCTTCATGAGCCGTTGTGCCACTCGATTTATTTTTTTTTTTTTTTTGTATATATAGCAAACTTGCCTTATAAATACGTTCCAAAAGCGACAAAGAGCGATGATATTCGTATTTGTATGACGAAATATAGGACTCATAAGTAGTCATAATATATACTATTGTGTCATTTAAATCTGTATATCACTGTTAAATGCCGCTTTTGGATTTTATTTATTAAAGTATCTTATGTCAATTTTGATGATTTTTCCGGAGAGCAAAATAAAACTTCAAAGCGGCCTCCCAAAAAATCTTTCAAGTGTAGACTTTATTGAACAAAGCATATATATGTCAAATTGTATGATTTTTTTTTTTAAATTTATTTCAAAAATATATTTTTAATATTTCGTCCGTTATAAGGAAAAATATGACTTAAGATAGTTTGGATTTTCTTTCAATTTTAGTTTATATTAATTTCCAAAATCTTAAGTTGAGATAAGATATTTTGTCTCGTTTTTTCGAAGGACGTTTTCAATTCTTATGTCCATTTAAGATGATTTCCGTGTGCAAAAGTGGAAAAAAAGATATTTAAGATGATATTTTCAGGTTTTTATTTTTAAATCTTTAAGTCCTTAAAATAAAAAATCACATTTGGTTTACAGAAAAAAAAAATTAATTAAAAAAAGAGAAACAGTTAATAGTCCAGGCAAATTAGATTTCATGTATGTAACATAAGGTATCTTAGATTTTTGTGGTATTCGATTAGAAATAATATAAACAAAGAGAATACGAGGTTGCTCCCGCTCAAAAACCTGTGCTTGTTGCAGGAAAAATCAAAACGTACAAGAAAGTGCATTATTCACTCCCTGTTTTTTTGTTGTTTTCCTATATAACTTTTGAAACATGCACCTTAAAAAAAAAAAATCAAGACAACATTTATTTTGTGTGATAACACACTCGCAGTTAGGCTGCATAGCTTTCGCTCCGTAATTTATATTATTGAATGTTTGAATTTTCAACAACCACTTAAGTGGGCTACCACCATTGTATTTGCCTGGAATTGCAATAATTCCAGCCAAATACAATGGTGGTAGCCCCCTCAAGTGGTTGTTGAAAATTCAAACATTCAAGATAAAATTTGTTTGTTATAAAATTCTCCACAAGATGACATTTATATAAAACTTTCTGGTGTTATATTTTTGTTGCTATACAGCGTTGACGTCGGAAAAAAGCTGTAAAAAACAGAGTAGTTTTGAAGCGCTTAACTGACAGATAAAAAATGGTCCAATTCTACTATAAATGTGGACTCAGATACTCTAGGGAATTACAAAATGAAATATTGAAACCCTATTCAAATCGGTATGATAGGTTCGGAATGAGAGGAAATGTTAAATAAGTGCACCGCGAAATGTTTGCATCAATGCTGTGGTCAAAGTTAGACATTTAGGCTGGCGCAAAGTACACATACATACTTGGAACCCTTAACTATCGTAAAATATCGTTGTACTATTTATTTTTTTTTATTCACTTTTGTAGCGATTTTAAAAGAGCAAAAATCGTATAAAAGATACTTTTTGTAATACAATAATTATTTGTTTGTTAAGTTATTTTTTTGTAGGCTTTTTTGTTCAATTTTTTCTGTAATGCAAATAAAACAAGTCTATTTCATCTTTTCCCGACGTTTCGTCGTTACTCACGACTTCTTCAGGGCCGTTTTGTAGATCTTTATTAAATTATTTAAATTTTTACAATTAATTATTTCTATTTCTTTTAAAAGTTGGAAAAAACTTACTTATTTTAAACTTTGTTGATTTTACATAATTTAATTTAATTTTCTGTCTTTTAATTTTTATATAATGAACTCTGTAAATAAATTAATTTGAAACAGCACAAAATAAATTAACATTAAGTAGACTTATAACTTTAAAGAACAAACAAAAATTATCACAGTAGTGTTGACTATCAGGTACTTTATTTAATTGCCAAAGCATAGCTCACGATCGTATTTTTTCTATCCTCTTTTGTATTCATTGTTTTTGTCAGTTTTTGTTGAATTCCTAAGCTCTCTAGAGTTAATCTCGCGTTTGTTCTCTTCTCCTTATAAAGTAAAGTACTCTTACATCGTCAAAGTTGGCTATGGGTCCACTGTCAAGTATATGTTGTGAGAGACCCGTTGATTCTTTTCCTTTTCTAATGTCTGCTTTGTGCTCCGTCATTAGGGAGGTTCATATTATCAAATATGTTTGACAAACACGGTTTGATTCACTCGAATTTTAAAATGTGAACGGTCCATCAAACGGTTTGTCAAACACGTTTGATGAATATCAAAATAATTTGATATTTTGCTGGTTTGACAAGCATATTTGAGAATATGAACGCATTCTTGTCAAACCAGGAGTAAATTTCATTTTAAAAAAGTTTTCAACCTGTGCGCATCAAAGGAAAAGAAAAAAATAATGCGATAGCTCTAAGGGAAAATTGCGATTTTCGGAGATTTTTTTGAAATATAGGTATGCAAGTTTACATGCCAGATTAAAAGTTAAGAATATATAACCAACAAAACACAAAGCATATTTAATTCTTTTGGATAAATTTTAAGAAATAGAGCCAAATAGGATTGTGGGCTCATTTAAAAAGAAAATTTATTCGATTCGAACAAGTTTTTGAATAGAATTTAAAAAAAAGACAGTCAAAAAGATGAAATAAGACAATTTTGGGCACTTTCTGAAACATTCCTTAGTCCAAATTCGTTTCCTCTTATTTCGTTGCCTTTATTTTTTTCTTGTTCTTGATATTTTAACATTATATTTATTATGAGAGCTGCAATCATAACATCCGCCATGGTTAAAATTCTTAAGAGAAATGATGTTTGACAGCCTGTTTGACAAATGTGAACGCAAATGGCGTCAATCCATCAAATATTCATCAAACCATATTTGTCAAACATATTTGAGAATGTGAACCCCCCTATCCTTGTATAGCTTGAACCAAATCACTTGGCCATTTTACTGCGCAGGTCTCTTTAAATTTCTCTGCTCATCTCTTTAATTTTGAGAGATACACCAAAATATACGAAATTCACTGAAAAAAAAGTACATGCTAGCATTGTTGTCATTATCCCTGCTGCGAAGATTACTGATGCACTAAAGAAGGTGAGTTTTGTTTATAGCTTCGCTCACAGTAAAATAGAGATGAATTTCCAGCGATGGACTTTCTTTTAATGAAGTATGATCATGGATTATTTTGCTTTCATGGCTTGAGACATAATTTCAATGACATGAGACAAAAAAGAAAGATTTTTAGGTATAAACTATACTTCGAAAAGAAAAAATTCTGAATTTTTGTTTTAATCATTGGGACAAATTTCGGTGCACTTATAATAAAAAAAATCTATAACAAAATGCAATAAAAAGTACCTGTGACTTCGGACTCGATGATAAATAGTTAAGGGATTATAGTTTGTTTATATGCTTTATGGTTTTATGATTTGTGGCTTAGCAACAGATATGTTCTGGGGCCGATGCGTTTATATTTATTTTATGGCGTTAGTGTTTATTTGATATATTTTTTTACCTGTGGGTTTTTTTTACGAGTTTTAATAATTTTTACCTACGAGATTTAACGAATGATTTTTTTCATCAGAGGGAATTTACGTATTTAAATGATACTTGCTTTGGTTTGGAATTCAGTTTTAAAAAAACAACCAGAAATTAAAAAACGAAATTTAAAAGAAATCTCCATGGATTCATTTAGAAAAGGAAAACCTATTGGAAGCCAGGCGTGAAAGATAGTTGTTAAGATATATAATGACAAATTGAAAGAAGCCAAGAGTGTGTTGTTTGAAAATCCTGTGAGTATCGCAACCTCGCATACCGTGGAATTTACTGGAATTTCTGAACGATCAATCAGAAGAATTATTAAAAATACGAAGAGACAGGAGTTGGGAAATCACCAAACAAAAAAGTACCACATACGAGGTGGAAAACTGGACTAGACTAATTTGATATCACAGCTATTCGGCGAATAGTACACAATTTTCACCAGGAGGAAAAAATGATGATGAGGACTGATGATAGTAGCAGTGGATTGAAGACAACAATTTCAAAAGGACAGTGGTTGATAATGGCGCATGCAGGTGGTGAAAAAGCCTTCGCCTTACTTTTATTCAAGTCTGGAACGAAAATGGGAGACTACTACGACGATATGAATTTTGAAAATTTCTGCAAAGGGAAACAAGAAAAAGTTTTGAATAACTTGGGGGAACCTTCAATTATTGTAATGGACAACGCCTCGTACGTTTACCACCCTATCATCCAGACTTTAATCCCATTGAAAATATTTGGACAACTGTCAAGGCAAGAGTAGGCAGACGAAACACAAAACATTGAAATTATTAGATTTCAAAAATTATTAGAGGAAGAATTTTCAAAAATAACGGTTGAAGATTGGAAAAAAGTGTGTGAAAAAGCTATAAGAACTGATGAAGAATACTTTTCTCATGACCTGAAGTGGGACACATTATCGGAAACAATTATAATTAATCCAGGTGATTTAATATATATGTTAATGTGCAATTATTATTTAAATTATATCATTGTTATTTATATTATATATACTTTATTATTATGTTGTATATTTATTTTTGAAATACAAATTTATAATAATTATTTAACAGTAAAATAAATTAATGTAAATTATTCCTTAAAACTATTTGTTGTCTTAACTTTTTTCTCTGAAGAAAACATTCATTCTTAAAAACTCGTAGATAAAAAATTATTGAAACTCGTAAACACTGATCTATTAATATTTTCCCAAAAATATATCAAATAAACACTAACGCCATAAAATAAAAACAAACCCATCGCCCCTGTTGCTAAGCCACAAATCATAAAACCATAAAGCATAGAAACAATCAATAATCCCTTAACTATTTATCAATGACTGGTCCATTTTTATGTTTAACCCAATTGCATTTTGCAAAAGATTTCCTTTTTATTATAAGTGCGCTGAAATAAAACAACCGCAAATAAAAAAATTAAACACATACATTTAATCTCATTTTAATTTTAAAGAAAAACAAAGTTGAGTTGGACATTGAAAAATTTAAGGAATAATCTTTACTCATTAAATATCTTGCACGCCATTTTTCTTCTCTTAAATCCTCTCTCTGCGCAACCAACCGTTGGCCAACTGATTTGGTTCAAGCTATACCTAATAGCATAGATAAACAAATAAAGTTACAAATCTTTGGCTGTCAATCCGGTTTGCCTACAAGCTAAAAGGTGGGTTTAGCCGTGGTGGAAATCAGTAAGTTTTACTAGTGTGCTTTAAAACACGCATACTAGTGCAACTTACTGATTTCCACCACCGTAACTTTGTTGTTGGATTTCACATTTATTCATGGACACAGAATTAAATTACTAAAACAACAATGTAATAAAATGGGTTTTGGGGGGTAAAACGTACGAAAGATGTGTATCTTTATATTGTTCATCTATGCTAATAGTCTTTTAGTTGTTCCAATATATACCAAATTGCACGTTTTCCCCCTCCTTTCCATTGCAACCGACCTCTTAAACGACGTTGTATTGTTGGTTTTTGTCTATTTTAGCTTTTGTGTTGGTAAAAATTGTTCTTAGTGTTCTGTTTGATTTATGTGCATATGATGCACTCTCTTGTTTGATTGCATGGTCCCTTCAAGCAAAATCACGGACCCAAATTTCTCGGTTCACTTGGGACTCCAAAAAAAATGAGTGTCTCACACACAATAACAAATTTTCTGTGTACGCATGTAAAAAGAACGAGAATCGAGAGTATTTTTTTCAAGCATCGAGAAATAGAGAGAGTATAGGCGAAGTATACAATCATTTTGCCTTAATTTCCACCACTTTTTTTTTTAGTTCAGTTTTGTAGGTAGCGTGGCGAAGACGGTTGCTTTTTTATCTCTTTTTTCTTGTTAACACTTTTAAACATTTCCAATCAGAAATGCAAGTTTCTATTTATTAAATGTAAATTTATATTTGTGGAAATATGTCATGTTTATTAGTGCGAAATAGTCTTTAGAAAACCTTTTATGAATGATAAATAAAAAAAACTCTTGAAATGAAAAAAATTCAGTTTGTTTTATTTTTGTAGGCAATGGAGAAACTGGACTAGATGGGAAGTTTTTTTTAATACTTTTGGGTTGGGTATGCCTCAATTCATTCATTTTTTTTGGAACCGTTTTAGATTCCATTTGGTTTCGGTTCTCCGAGTATGGTGAATTGAAAAACTCTCTCTCTCACAATACATTCACATAATGGCTCCGTGGTGATTCTAATTTCCATACTAATTTGAGCCACAAAACGCAGTTTTTCGATCCGTATTTGGATCCGAATACGAAGTCGTCCATACGTTGTTTGTTACGTTTGCGGACCGAAAACGAGCTCGCTTGCTTGAAGGGGTGTAAGCTCTTGCTGTCAGTTAAATTAGGTATATATCTAATGCAATAGTATTTGGTGTTGGAATTGCCGTTCTGTTGATTGTTGATTGTCTTATTATTGGTTTGGTCAGTTTTTAAATAAAAACATCGGAAAGTTGTTAATTTCGAGAATGGTTTTAATTGTTTTTATGTTCTGTGATTTGAATTGCAGAGAACTTTTTTGATAAAATTTGTTGCTGTGTTGATTTTCTGTGTGTACGGTTGTGTCGATAAGTAATTAATCATTCTTCCGGACGATGTGGATTTCGAATACAAATTAAATGCTATTTTTCCGTCTATTCGACAAAGTCTTACCTCTTAATATGGTAGGCTGTTGTTTTGTTCCATTTCTATCGTGAACTGTATTTTGGTGTGATAATTGCTGAGTGCTTTTAAAATTTTTTCTTTATCCCGATCTTTGATTATTGCAAAAATATCAGCGACATATTTTGATATGTGTTTGATATTTATGTTTATTTTATTTTAGCTATTTGTTATATTGTCAAGGAGGTCGTCAAGTATGATATCTGCTATTGTAGGGGATAATGGATTTCCCATAGGCATTCCAAATGTTTGGTTGAAAAGCTTATCTTCATATTGGAAATAATTATTTTCTTTTAGACAAAATTCTAACATACGTAAGAACTGCTTTTTCGGTATTCTTGTACATTTTTCTATTGTTCACCATTGTTTCATAATAATCTTTATAGTAAGATAGGTATGTATGTATTTTAGGCAATCCATAAAGTCTTGATGCGTTTGCTGCTGAAGAGTAGAGTTTTGTTTTTTGCCACTGGTCTATATAATTGTTTTTGAATAAATCGTTTACTATTTCATTGTTAATTTTTTGAAGTTTTTGAGTAGGATCAGTTCGTATTGTTTTGTAGGTATTTCTATCTTCCAATAGTTTAGCCATTTTTTCATTGTATTCATCTCTGTACATTATAACAGTTTTGCTACCTTTATCGGCTTTTGTTACTACTATATTGTTTTTATACGAATGAAGAAATTTTTGAGTTTTTCGATGTTTTTAAAATAAATTTTTCTATTGTTGATTTTTTTAGTTTTCGTTTGTATTCAATAATTTTGTGTGATATTGCTGATCTGGCAACTTCCCTTTCTCTGTCATCTTCCATTGCCCGAATACTTTGTTCTACATCTGTGATAATGTGTATGGGTGAAAAGTGTTTGTTGCTGATTGGGATTGCAAATTTTTCTCCTAATGAGAGCAGCCATTTACTCTCTGGCGGAAACTCTATGTTGGCTTTGTTGTTAAAGTTGTAAGTCTACTTAATGTTAATTTATTTTGTGCTGTTTCAAATTAATTTATTTACAGAGTTCATAATATAAAAATTAAAAAAACAGAAAATTAAATTAAATTATGTAAAATCAACAAAGTTTAGAATAAGTAAGTTTTTTCCAACTTTTAAATGAAATAGAAATAATTAATTGTAAAAATTTAAATAATTTAATAAAGATCTACAAAACGGCCCTGAAGAAGTCGTGAATAAATACGAAACGTCGGTAAAAGATGAAGTAGACTTGTTTTATTTGCATTAAAGAAAAAATTGACCAAAAAAGCCTACAAAAAAATAACTTAAAAATATAATTGAAAATAATTGGTCACATAAAAAATTCCTATATAAATAATTATTTGTGTTTATAAACTCGCAATAACAAACTCTCGCTTTTAACAATCTCGCATCTACATTTCACAACCAATAATCTCGCAATTTTCAACTAAAATCTCGCAAACTAAGATCTCGCATTAACACATCACATTAAAAAATTTTGCACTGAAAAATATAATCCTGCAAATGAAAAATAAAAAATCAGAGGCCCAAAAGGATGATAAAATCCTTAATCCAAATACGCCTTCATGGCGACGGAGTCTCGTGAGCGGGACAGAGGACCCAAAAGCGAGTTAAAATCCTTGAACCCGCAAAGCAGTTCACCCAATGTATTGTTTACTGTACAAAAACTGAAAGCACACCATCTGACAACATACATAAACGAAAAACCTAGTATAAGGTAACTTATTTAAGTCCTATATGTTTTTTAATGCAAGATTTTAGTTTTGGAGATTTAAGTTTGCGGGTTATTGTAAATGCAAAATTATAAAGAGCGGTTTTTTTTAATTGCGATATAATGAAAAGCGGGTGTCTGTAATTGCGAGAATTCGTATTACAAGATTTCGATTGCTAGATTTTAATCTGCTAGATTTCGTAGCCAACCTGTATAAAACAACACTATCTGAAACACTTACTGAAACTCTAAATGAAAAAAGAACAGAATTATTAACTCATTCACTAAAAGAAAAACGTTCGCACCAAAGGAAATCCATAACCAAACAACACTAAAAAATATCTTATGTTCTTGTTATTTGGGGAATTTCTTTAGGCTTGCAAACGATAAAATATCCTATAACTACTTAGGGAGAGAAAATTTTCACTTTTTAATTCAAAAAATCATCTTATTTTGACATAAGATGATTTTTCGGAATTTTTTAAAGTATTTTATCTTATGTCGACTTAAGGATGACTTTTGTTTCTGTTTGCACGCGTAAAAATATCTTAAGTCAACTTAATATGATTTACGATTTCACAATAATAAAAAAGTCTTAAGCCAATATAATCTTAAGCCTATTTTAGGTTTTAAAATTAAGCAGAACACACAATCTTATGTGGACTTAAGATAAGATGTTTTACCTCGTGTAGAGATGTGTCTTTTGAACATAAGATGAAATTGTGTTTGTCTATAAATAAGCAACGGAGTGAGATAGAAGGATGCCGATAAGACAGAACTGTAGTCCTTTAGAATGGCACTGAGGTTCCACAAAAAAACGCGAAATATCTTAAGTCGACTTAAGATAATTAACCTTTTCAGTCGAGAAATATGATAATGTAATATAACCTTCATAATCTTAAAGCTATGTAAATTTAAAAATAAACTTTCCAAAGACATTGAAAAAAAAAACTATATATTTTGTTTATTTTCTTACTCAGTGGAGTCATAATCACTGGTGGACTAAGGTAGGGGCGGTCCGACCCGGGCCTCCGGTGACCGGGGGCCTCCAAATACAATTCAACTTCCATAAAATTCTTTCGCCCTAACTGTTCATTGAAAAATGAAACAAAATATGTGTAGTATGGATGTAGGTATGTATTATTCAGATTTTATAAAAAAAATGTTTATATGTCGGAATGGTCGAAAGATTCAACAGGATCATCGTGTTCCTGCATTTAATGGCTGAGCGACCTCTTGCATTCCCAGAGCTGCTAGGTCATCTGAAACATATCAATTCAGATTTGGCTGAGTTTATTTTGAAGCCCCAGCGCTGGTAGAACTCGTAGAGTCGTCCAATGTGGGCTTCAACTCTTCTTGCAGCAAGTATTGGGGAGATGGACTTGGCCTATGTCAGGGAGTCATCGGCAAACAGGAGAGTCTGTGCGTTTTCCGGCTGTGGCTGGTCTGCTGTAAAGATGTTGAAGAGGAATGGTTGAAGTTTGGATCCTTGAGCAACTCCAGCTCTTATTGTCCTTGTTGTAGATTGGCACCACGTAAAATGTCCTGGAATGAAGAAAATTATAAATTATTTTTATAAGATTAGCTGGAAAATGAAAAAGGTTGAGCTTATGAATAAGTCCTTGTATCCAGACGATGTCGAATGCTTTTTTGATATCTAGAAAGCATCCGAAAGTTACCTGGTGGCAGTTGAGAGAGAAGGCAATATCATGTTGCAGTTTCAGTAGAGGCTGAAGGGTGAAGTGCTTCTGCCGGAATCCGAACTGCATATCGGGGACTATGCCGTTATTGTTGGAGAAAATGTTGAGTCGTCCGAGAATGAGTTATTCCAGTATCTTGCTTAAGTTGCAGAGGAGAGAGATTGGCCTATATCCAGAGACGTCATTGTTGTTGCCCTTATTCGGAATAGCGACAATTTTTGCCAGTTTCCATTTGCTGGGGAAATAGCAGTTGTTGATGCAGATGTTGAGGAGAATCGCCAGAAGGATAACAACTGACCGTGGAAGCGTTTTAAGGACAAAATTAGAGTTGTAGTCTGGTCCTGATGACTTCTTCGGTGGATTCCTGAGGATGATGTTACTGACTTCCTGCGGAGTAGTGAACTCAGTGTTGTCAACAGGATCACTAGCTGGATTTCTGTCGCTGAACCTTGTTATTTCTTGTGGAAGCTGTGCACGTTGTATGGATGAGTTCACCTTCTATAGGAAACCTGGGTCGACGGGTGGATTAGGTTTGAAGTGGTCTCCGAAGTAGTCCGCAAGGCTTTGGCCTTATCTTCGTTGGTTGTAACCTCAGTGTTAGCGACTGTGATGGTTGCTGGCATTGGAGGCTTCTTCCCGATGACACTGTTGATCTTCTTGAAAGCATCGGGTCCAGGTTTGATGGCTTGGAGTCTCTTTTTTAGCTGAACATCGTTGTAGTGCTGCACTGAATTCTTGGACATTATGTTAACACACTTGATCTCGCTGAACACAGATTGGTAGTTGCCGTTGATGGTGTTGAGCTCTCTTTGGTGAATCCGTTATAGCCGCTTTTTAAGCCGCTGTCTGTGATGGTAGAGGTTTTGGATGTACATGGAAAGATGGTGGTATCCATTCCGTGAGTTTCTCCGCTGCTTCTGGTTACCAAGAGCATTTGTGACTGCTTCCTCTAAATCCTCTATAGCGGTGTCGATCTCGGAGCTTAGGTGGTTCCTGTTTGTTGGAGGTAAGGTGATCCTTTGCTCGACGTCTCTTTAAAGCTTAGGAGTAGCAAGCATTGAGTAATTGATATACTCTTCTGGTAGGCTGGTGGAGATGATTTCAAGCCGAAGGTTAATTGCCAGCAACACAGCTTCATGATCCGAGTCACTGTCGAGAGTCGTACAGACGTAGTTACGCAACTCTGGTAGAACAAATACCAGGTTCAAAGTTGCGAGAGTCCAGCGCTGACGTGGTTCTGGGGAAGGTGGGGTTCGGTTGGGATACGATGACCAGAGAATGCTGATCACTATTGTCGTCCATCAAGTTTACAATAGTGTTGCCATCGTTGCTGTCTTGGGTATCCATCCATCGTTTATGTCTTGCATTAAAATCACCCCCGATAAGGCCGTAAGTGCTTCTGCTGACCGTTTGGCTTAGTATCTGAAGATCGTGCTTTATGTCTTCCGTATTCGCCGAGCTTTGAAGCATTTCAGGCCGGAGATGTTAACTTCGGTTGCACAGTGGACAAATTTGTTCCGAAGATAAAGAGCAGTTCCTACCTTTCCCTCTCGCTTGTCAATTCTGAAGGTCCTGTAGCTGGCGAAATAAATGTTGTTCCTCTTCGTTACGTTAGTCTCGCTGATGATGGCAATGTCCGGGTTGTTCTTCTTCAGGGTGATTTAGGTTAAGGGTGATTAAGCCGTTCGGGAAAATCCTCTTTTAATTACCACAGGGTAATACAAATTGGTCGTTCCTTCGCTAATTTAATCTTTTGTTTTCCAGGTAGATTATCCGTTTTCTCTTCAATTGTTTTCCGTGTACGTCTGTGCACGTCTGATGACTGAATGAATGTGTTTGATGATGTGCCGCCTCACAAGCTCTAGCTACCAGCTACGGATTCTTGATCGAATTTATTTATTTATCAAATAGAAAAATTCATATTAATTCATAGTAATCTGACAGAATAAATAAAAATATCGATGATAGACTTTTAAATATACTCTCGCAATAAGCCCCTTATCTACTTTTGTTTTTGATATTTTTATTTTTGTAACATGTTTCTTGATAAACTACATAAATGGATCATTTCTGATTAGTACAGTCAACGAAGGAATTTCGCTTGCAAAAAATAAGGCCCTCTGGATTATTTGTTTATATAGTAGGGGTAACCCCCAGATATAACATACCCAAAGTCCCCCGGGCCGCGATATAAACTCGAGAGGGGGGCTAAATGTACTCCTTTTTAGATTTTCGTCAATATTTGCACAACCTACTGTGTAAGCGCAAAAGTCACTACTACTTAATTAGAGACAATTAAATTGTCTATTAAAAAATATATTCTCATTTTTTTTAGGGTCAATAATACAAGTGATGCGGGGGAAGAAAAGTCAATAGATCCGAAAAACCTGTTATTGTCGTAGATATTGAATGTTTTTTGACCAATTGACCTGGAAAAAACAAAAAAGGTAAATACACATTCATTTGGGTTGCCATAGCTGCCTTAGCTAACCTAGGACAAAAAGGTTTAAAATCCCAGACTTTGGAGGGCATCATCTACCTTAAAAAAGAGGACAAGAACTAGGTCCATGAACTTAAACGAAAATGTATTTGATTTTTAAAATAACATAAATTAAAATACAAACAATTAATAACTTATGTTTAAGAAGAAAATTTTATAAAGTACTTTTTATATATGTCTTCAGATTGAATTGTTTGTTAGTTTATTAATGAGAAAAATTTCAGATAAACAATAGGTAAGAATGTTTCTAAAAGTGAAATTTGAATTTTTTAATTCCGGTTAATTTTAAAAATAACTTTACCACTAAAATTCAAATTTGATTTTTCAAAATTTTAGTTTCTAATGTGTAAATACAAAATACGTGAGGTTCTGGTTGGCCGGAATATTTTGTTAAGTTGAACACACAATTCGATTTTTAGGAATGAACGCTTTGCATTTTGGTAATGAGAATCCATTTGGACATCCACTATTTGAATAGAAAAATCTGCTTGCTGCTTCTCCAGTTCTTTTTCTTTGAAGTATGTCTACTTACTTTAACAGAATTTGTTTTCTTATAGTTTAAATGTTTTTATTTTTCTCGCTTTGCAATCTGGTTCGGAATCATTTCTACCTTTTTTCAATGAAGGATCATCATTAAATAAGCACTTTCTTTATGGCATGGTTTTAAAATCATCTTGTAAAATATATTAAAGTAAATAAATTGAACCTTCAAATAAAATAAAGTTTTATATTTTGCAACTTAAGGCTTAACTATGTAAATATGTTTATTTCGCACTTTTGTACTTTTTGCAAAAAGTAAGACATATTAAATATTTATTTATTTTCTTTGTGAAAGGAGGAAACACAAAACAAATTACAATGAAGCTGAACAAATGGGCGCGACCAACTTAATTTAGGGTGTTGACACACGGGAGTCAAAATAAGATCAGTTTCATTTTATGTTTTCTATCAGATTTGTATTGGCTCTGTTTTTCTTTTAAATTCAGAGTTCGATGACTTTTTTAATTTTCGTAATTATTGTTAGAGGAAAAAAGAGGACAATTTCTTAAAACGTTGGAGGACGTTTCGCACCGGGGTTAAAAAGAGGACATGTCCTCCAAAAAGAGGACGCATAGCAACCCTAACATTCATTCACTGTTATGTCATCATGTCGTGAAACTAAGAAAGGAGTTATAATTTTTTGTCTATATATCCGAAACTATACGAAAAAGTTGATGTATACTAAATTAGGCAAAATTTAATTAGCAAGTGCAGTTTTCATATGGCGCCAAAAAATGTCTTCGTTGACTGGACTATGATGATAAAATACGGCTATTGTCTCAAGTAATTAGAAATTTCCGGAGAATTCATAACAACTTGTTGTATAATGTCAATGATTATAATTGCAAATAACTAACGGAACAAACGGGAACAGTCAAAGAATTTGACTGATTTAAATATTAAAAAATTGCCAATTTCCATCGCAAAAAATTTCAGGAAAAGATTATCACAACAAAAACATAAATGTTAAAAAAGTAGCCAAGTTCTTCTATACACAAAAACTTTGGGTAACAAGTCAGCCGTAAAAAGTAATGAGATCTTAAAGTACACCAAGTTCTAAGTTTATCAATGTTAAATATCAAATATTTTAAGAAGATTAATAAGGAAGAACCTCAAAATTATCAGAGAAATCTGTTATTTAATGATTACTGACTTAAATTGAGTTCGTTTACTTGGCAAGTTTTCTTCTTTTACCTAATTACTCAGTTTTCAGTTTTGAAATGAAAACCTGCCAAGTAAACGAACTCAATTTAAGTCAGTAATCATTAAATAACAGATTTCTCTGATAATTTTGAGGTTCTTCCTTATTACTCTTCTTAAAATATTTGATATTTAACATTGATAAACTTAGAACTTGGCGTACTTTAAGATCTCATTACTTTTTACGGCTGACTTGTTACGCAAAGTTTTTGTGTATAGAAGAACTTGGCGACTTTTTTAACATTTATGTTTTTTTTGTAATTTCACTACTTTTTGCAAAGGTTCCTTTTATAAGAAAAAGTGGGTGGAATAAACGCCCAATCAGAGCCTTGTAAGCAAAGTACTATAAGTCCTACCCATCTACCAATTTTTATAAGTTAGAAGTGCTCCATTGAAGTGATAATAATATATAAGAAGTGGGTGGATGAAACACCCCTGCATGCAAAATTTTATGATTTCAACTTTTTCTTTGTATACAGCGGAAAACTAGCCCATTTGGCAAATTTCATAATCCTGCAGCAATCGGAAGTGCTCTTAACATATTTAATATTAATTCTGCAAAAATAAGTGATTGCCAAGCCCACTGAATGTAAAATCTCAAATTTTTAATTGCCCCTTTGCTTGCATGTTAAGTCCTATCGCTCTACCATATTTCATCATTCTAAGACAATCAGAATTTCTCTACATAGTTGTTATCAATTCTGAGAAAATGGGCGGGTGCCACGCCCCTGAATGGATAATTTAAAATTTTCCAATATTTCCTTTATATTGACCACATTTTCTAACAGTTTACCAAAATATTCTGCCACAATCCGAAGTGACTCATATAATTAATAACAATTCTGAGAAAATGGGCAGAAGCCACGCCCACTGAATGCAAAATTTCAAATTTTAAAATTTTAATTTCTACCGCTCTACCAAATTTCATCATTCTACGACTTCTAGAAGTTCTCTTTATAATTGACATGAATTCTGCGAAAATGGGCGGATGCCACGCCCTCTGAAAATAAAATCTTAAAATCGCATTTGCTTGCACTTCTAGCTCTACCGTTCCACCAAGTTTCATCATACTACGGCCATCAGAAGTGCTCCTTAAAATTGATATCAATTCTATTCAAATGGGCGTGGTACCCCCCCCCCTGAACGTAGACTATTAAATATTAAAATTTTGCCTTTGTCTGCACTTAAAAGTCCTACCGCTGTACCAAAATTTATTAGTCTACGACAGGCTCCTTATAATTGGTATCAATTTTATGCAAATGGGCGGTTGCCACGCCCCTGAATGTAAAATCTCAAATTTTAAAGTTTTTCCTTTGTCTGCACTTAAAGCCCAGCCGCTTTACAAAATTTCATGACTCTACAACAGTCAGAAGTGCTCCAAATAATATATATCAATTCTATGAAAATGGGCGGATACCACGCCCCCTGAATGAAAAATTCCAAATTTTAAAATTTTGCCTTTGATTCTACTTTAAGCCCTACCGCTGTACCGAATTGTTTCAATCTACAACAATCACAAGTGCTCTAAGTAATTTATATCAATGCTATGAAAATGGGCGGGTACCACGCCCCTGAATGGAAAATCTTAGTGCTCCATAATGTTGATGATCTGTCAGTGAGTGAGTGAGTCAGTGAGTCAGTCAGTTACGGTTTTTGCAATTTTTGCAGTCTTATATCTTGGGTACCACTGATGCTAAAGAAATTTGGTGAGTTGACTAAACCTGGTGACCTTAGCAAATGCTGTGAATTTGAAGTTTCTAACTTTATTGGCACTGAAGTTAGAGGGGGGTCGAACATCGGCTTAGTTCGATCCTGTAAAAAGGGTGTAGTGCCAGAACTTGGCTGGGCACTACCGTGCCCTTTGATTAAATTTGTGTTTTTGCTTAGAGAATACGCAATGCTGTGTAGAAGCGTGAACATTGTTTTTACAAAGGAGTATAAATTAGAATAAATACATATATTCTCCAAGAGGGTTTCTAATAGCCCCGATTTTATGCAAAAGCTTCTCTTAATTTGTTAATTTAAGAATATTTACAAAACTTTTTTCTTGAATTTTTGAACTCGAAAAGTTTATACTCTTTAATGACTTATTCAGAGTGAATTATAAGTTGTTGATTCTTTGATACTAGATTATTTTAACTAAACTCTTCACCGTGAATAGTTACTCGAGGATCTAAGTACCTCAATACTGCAAACTTTTTTCATTAATATCCTTTTAGGTAGAGAAAGATTTCGATTTACCTAAGGGGCCAGTTATAGCTTTCATTGAAAACCATCATTGAAAAAGTTAGCTGTTGATTTTGAGACCCTTCGAAAGTTTAATCATTGATTACTTTAATACAGGAATATAGCTTACGACTTCAAAATTGTTTCTCCTAAAAAAAATATTAACTGTCAATTTTGGGAGATTTTGAAGAAAAAATAAATGATTATTTTGATGTCAAGGTAAAGCTAATTGACTTAATAATTATTTCTAGGTAAAACAAAATTAATTTGACACAATTTTTCTCATAAAATGACTTTTATTTTTTCAATGATGAACTACCTTACCAATGATCATTGAAAAAATTAAAAGTTACATTATGGGGAAGATATGGGTCAAAATGAATTTTTTTTGGATGAGAAATAAATTTGAAGTCGTAAGCTATATTCCTACATTAAAATAATCAATGGTTAAACTTTCGAAGGGTCTCAACATCACCAGCTAACTTTTTCAATGATGGTTTTCAATGATAGCTATAACTGGCCCCTTAGCGAACACAATCGAGTCGAACCAAATACATTTTATTTTGATTCCGTTTTACAGATTACAGACCAAAAAGAGAACTTTTCTCGGGATGGGGTCAGAAAAGTCGCAAGATTTTAATAAGGGTCAAAATAGACACTTTTTCAAAAGGTTGTCACATGGTCGCACGAGGCAATAAAAAGTGTGACAATGCGACTAAATTTGAGTAGCGGAACAATGCCTTACAGAGACCGCATAGCACCGAACGATCCCTCGATACGAATCGGTTTCATTCGGTCTGAAAAAGGCACGTATTCGGCTGGGGTCTAGAGCAAACTAAACGTAGCCTTCACACATATTCGGTTTGGTTTCTGTTTTTCTGAAGTTTTTTTTTAAAAGATTTAATTTAATTTTAGTTATTAGATATACAAACCTAATATGAACCGTCTGTGTGTGAAGACGCCTAGACGGAAACCGTATTCAAACCGAATACAGTTCGAACTAAATTTAACCGAATGTGTGTGAAAGGAGCCTAAGGGCAACAAAAAATCTCTCAGGGCTCAGAACTTTCTAACTTTACTTTTTGATGAGATTCTGTTAAAAAGTATTTTTGAATTCATTTCTCTTCCAGGCTTTTCTCTGTGGGAAGAGGGACCCGCCGACTATATTAATATATATTAAACACGACTCATCAAAAACTCACACACTAGTTTGTGTAATTCATTTCATATACATACATATATAAGTATATCAACTTACAAATAATTATTTCATATTGAATTTTTAATTTAATACAAATTATTTGTTTTTTAATCAAAAATGAGGTCATTGACCGAATCAGAGTTTACGGCTGCGTTTTTGACCTCTATGGCAATAGAATGGCAAAAGAAATCCGAACTTCATATCATTTTTGGTTTTGTTTATCGTTTTTCTTAGTTCAGCATTTAACCATAAAAGGAACGTTTCGCTTTGGCCGTTTCGTTTTGATTGAATATACATATGTAGGTACATAGGACTTTTAAAACAAAAAGGTGAATTTTCCTATTTTCAACGTCGGCGTCGTATCACGTCGCGTCGGTCCACCTTTTGTGGCTGAGTAAGAAATTGGTTTATAAAATTAAACCCCCCTAATGTTCGGAACTTAACTTAAACTCAAATGGGCTTTGTTGTTGTATTTAACATGTAAATGGTTTAACCTCAAAATTGTTTATATTATAAAGCCACCACGGGCTTGGAAAAAAACTCGCCTGATGTTATTTACATTGTCAAATATTTCTCCTCTGGATTAAATAAATGT
Source organism: Melangyna quadrimaculata (assembly GCA_949320155.1). Taxonomy (NCBI): domain Eukaryota; kingdom Metazoa; phylum Arthropoda; class Insecta; order Diptera; family Syrphidae; genus Melangyna; species Melangyna quadrimaculata. The sequence continues at coordinate 115,606,985 of OX439483.1, forward strand.
GCTTGTAATCTTCAAATATGTATAATTATACTAGGGTTTTTCATGTAAATACAGAAAACCCATAGAAAACTTATAAACCATAGAATTTTATATCGGTAGAAATGAACTGTATGTATGGGAAAAATATTCTGCGAAACATAAAGGGTATTCATGTAACGAGATAATTTTTCGCTTTGTAGACAAATATAATTCTACGCAAAAGGTTACATGAACACCCCATTAGAAATGTTTGCGTAAACGATAGAAACAAACATCTAAGTTAAGTCAAATGTCAAATTAAACGTCACAAAGCTTCTAAAGGTTTCTTTCTACCATTTTAGCTTCAAATATGTGAGATAAAATTCTATATTTTGCAGAAAATTTTTCCCATACAAATTTTGACAGTTCATTTCTACCGATAGAAAATTCTATCGTTTTTAAGCTTTCTATGGGTTTTCTGCGTTTGCATGAATACCCCTATAGAATTTTATCTCACAAATTTGAAGCGCAAAGCGTTGAAATTAACCTGAAACACTGTGATAAGTCAAATGTGACGTTTAATTTGGTGATTTCCCACGTTCACGCAAGTATTTTAAATGGGGTGTTCATGTAAACATCGTGCGGAAAGTTAGACTTTTCTGCAAATCGGAAAATTATCTCATTGCATGAATACACTTAAAGGCCTTCCACACTAACCAAGTCCACTGTGTATTAATACATGTCAAAAAAGTGTGAAGGAAATTAAGTAGAATAGGGTGGAAAGAAAATATGACAGCCCAGCTTAAACAACCCGACATTCTATCCCACACGATTTCACATGTGTTAATACATGAAACATTTGAGGAAAGGTTCCTGTAGGCGTAGATTCTGTTGACGGGGTGCTCAACTTTGCGTAAGGTTACCAGAGGAGACATCGAGGTGGCATACGTAAGGGAGTCATCAGCATCCAGGAGATTTTCGCATTCAGATGGCACAGCTGGTCAGATGTCATCAGGCTGTAGCCTAGCTTCGAGCCTTGGGCAACTCCGGCTTTGATGTTCTTCACATTTGCAGTTGTCCATTTGTACGTAGAATTTTCTGGAAGAAAGAAAAGAAAAAAGATTTTTTATTAGTGACGGGGGTAAATGTAATAGGTATGCGAATTTTTAATAATGTATGTGTGTATGTATATTTCAGATTTGGGGTAGTGTTTATATAAAAGTTCTTGAAACGACTATTTAAGAATATTTCCTAAGCTTAGGCAATAGAGGAAGTGTACCAATTATGGAATATGCTCCTAATATGGAATAGTGCAATATTCTGAAAACCATTTTTCGAACGCATCTGTTTATTTCAGGTAAAGCTTTCTTTTTATGCAAACATTCGTTGTTATTATCCTTATGGACTTAGATGCCTCTAGGCGTGCGCAATTATTAAAAGGATTTTTTTGGTTAAGTGCGTCACTTATTATTGTTAGTTAATTTTTCTTATATTTTGCTATGGACTTAACTTAAAATATTTTATTTTTCTCGTGATATATGTAAAAACCTCAACCTTTTGTATAACTACAAGTATTCAGGCAATATCAGTTCAGTAATAAGTAAACTTTTACATAGTGCAATCAATATCCTTGTTCCTAATATGGAATATCAGTGTGTTCCTAATATGGGATATATATTTCCATATTCCATATTGGGGACCGCCTAAGATATTTATTTAAATTCTGCAAACTTTTAAATAACTGCCACCAATGGTATCAAGTAGATTGGTCTAGCACAGAATCTAATAATTTTGTTGGTAATTTCTGAACAAATTTAAACGTTTAGAATAGGGTCTTCCATACAAAATTATGGGTGGTCCATATTGGGGTCATTTTTTTAAATGTTTTCATTTTGAGTCTTTTTTCCTTTTTATTAATTTTATGGATTATACTAATTTTTATAAATTTTGATTCTTATTTTTAACTAGTATATAGTATTTTTAACAACATCTATTTAAAAGAATGAATAAAGTTTGCCTCTTTTGTGTTTAAAAATGTGTTTATATTTTGGTATTCCATAATCGGTACACTTCCTCTATTGTTATTTTAACGATAGCTTTTTCTGTTTTTAACTCCATTGACTGCGCTGATCACATTTTAATTTTGAACTCCTTTCCGAACCACCCTGAGATAGAGTTCCAGGGGTGTGTTTTTTAAACGTGGTTTCCCCAAGAGGACTACTCCACGACCACCATCTTTGTTGGCCCTGTTAGATATGGTTCAAGAAATCAAACTTTTTTAATTTTCTTTTTGCATTTTTTGCCTTTACATTTATAATTTTTATTTTCGCTTTCAGGAGGAATGTGCTTCAAAAGATGACTTATGTTCCATTTGAGGACATGGGAACGAAATTTTGCCAATTCACTCTCTTGGTTAAGCCGATCAATTATTTTTTCTTTGAAGCTTAACATATCGATGTTTTTATTAAAACACTCGATTATTTTGTCAAGTGTTTTCTTGAACTCGAGTGTTGGAACTGTAAGTCCTCCTTTTGTAACCTTGTCATACTGCCTTGTTTTTATTAAAGTTTCTAAAAGTAAGATTCTACTTCGCTTTTACACATATAAGTTTTACAAAACTCGCACTTATTTTTCTTCCATGCTTACATCTCTCGAGCACCTATGGTGTGTCTTCTGTGTCCGAATCATCAAAATAATCGAGCAATTTACGTAACCTACTATCGAAGCTAGTCTTACGGTCGCCATTATTTGGCACAATTCATTTGGCATTCCTTTGTTTCGCCTTAGTCGTTAAATATTTTTTTAATTCGCAAATGTCAATTAACAATTTGCGTTTTCTTCTTTATTAATTTTATTTTTAAGTCAATACGCAATTAACATTTAGTTGTTTTATCATTCATAGCTATTCTAAGTATTTAATTAATGATAGAAATTATGATTGCTTTAAATATTGTATTGACCTCAAACTAGAAGATCTATAAAGAAGGTAGATATATTTTTATTGTCTTATATGCATTTTTGCCTTAATTCCTCACCGGTAAAAAAATCAGATCATTTGAACTCAAGTTACATTCACCTGAGCAATACAGCTTTTGTATCAATCGATAACAAGGACTACCCCTGTTCTGAGTTTAACTACAAATAAAATTCTACACAATTTAATACAAATTCAGCATTTCGAACAAAATTAAACAACACAAAATTCGTTTACATTCATACACATCCTTATATGCATAAAATAAATTTGAGTTTCAAAACAAAAAAAAACTAATACCCCAAGAATCGTTTCCATAGACATTTTTAAAAACAAATGTAATAAGAAATGAGAATTATTGAAAAAATTCCCTCTCTCATAATTTAATACTACGTTTTCATTAGAGCCGAAATGAGGTAATTTCGCAATTTGGCAAAAAAGAGTTTTCATTATCAAATTAGCTAATTTCATTTGACATATCATTTCATTTTAAATTTGGAATGGCAGTTAGCCGTTTATTTTTGTTGTTTTCTCTTTCTGTTTTATGTTGTTGAGTATAGTGCATTGACATTTTTATACAAAAGCTTTTAAGAGCTTTTGAAACTGATTCCCGCTGGATGCATTCACCTAATATCGAACCTATTTTTTGTGCAAATGAGGATGAAATTACCTCATTTCGAAATGTGATTTTGTATGGGAAATGAGGTAATTTAGATCTCATTTGGAAATTTATAACGAAATTACCACATTTGGCCCAGTGAAAACGGCATATAAGGGACATTTATTTAAGCGAAACTAGTGATACCATAGAGTAAGTATACCTAAGTAGTACTAGAGGCCCGACTCGTAAGCCCCTTGCCTTAAACACACGCAAAATTTATTAGAGGTGAGTAAGAGAAAACTCTTAATCTACTCTTTTTTTCCTATCCGTGAATCCATGTAAGTGGTGGAATTGAAATCAAAATGGCAAAATTTGCTCAAACTGACAGGTAAGTTTTTTTTGTGTTGTTTTGTCAAAAAATGACAGTTATAAAATAAATTACGTGAAATCTGTGAAATCGTGTAAGTTTTTCTTTTAATTTCAATAAAAGTTTATTAACTTTTTTAAATATAATGTTACTGTGCCTTTGTGAGCCTTTGCTTCACCGTTCCTCTTCCAAAATTAACGAGTAACGGCCCAAAGCAATCAACCCCAACATGAGTGAATGGTTTTAAGTTGAAAGCCAAACGGGATTCGGGCAGCTGCCCCATGATCGGCATTATTGGTTTCGCTTGGAATGTTGATTACCCAAGCTTTTTCTCTGATGTCTGAAATAGTTAAAGCTGTTTCCATATTATTATTTCTACAATGGTGATGATCAATTACTCGTTGCTTTTTGTGCTCTAGAACTCATCCGAATAGTATTTTCCTCATCAAGAAATGGAGATAAACTGAATATAGAGCTTGAAGATTTCACTTTTCCGTTTGTACTCAAAGATTCAAAATCAGCTGGGAATGACTCCATTTGAATTTTTCTAAACATTCAATTTTCCGCTCGCTGATATTCAAAAGGTGTTACAAAAGGCTCTTTTTCAGCATTCCTTTTGCGAATTTTATCACAAAAACGTAAAATAAAAGCCATGGCTCTTACAGAAGAAGTCCATCTCGCACGAAATCTTGGCTTTAGTTATTCGTAAGTGCTAAATGAGATTGTTAAATACTTGTTATGCAACAGACAATTATTTGGTCCCACAACATCAAAACTATGTTATTGAACAACCTGGTTGAATCGGCCAACATTGTATTGAAGTTTGAAGGAAATCAGGTCCAACAAACCATCTTGAATTTGAGCCGCCTATTGATGGATCACTCCATTTCGTAGCATCATCTGCCACATTATCGTTAGATCTTATATGGAACCACTGTCGGGGTAAGGTCGTGTCAAGAATTTCTCCTACTCGTACAGCGACAAAAGATGGAATTTTGAATTTTGTTGAGTGTATCCAAGACAAAACAGTATTTGAGTCCGTCAGAAAAATAGTTTCATCAAAGTTGATTGAATGGGATTTTTTGATTGTAAGTGCTAAGCGTGTTCCAAGTACAGCTGCTTGTAATTCTAATCTTGGAACTGACAGTTTTCTGACCGGAGCAACTTTAGTTTTGCCATTACTTGAGCAACTTCAACTATCTCAAACCGCAAGTAGGCAACCGCGGCAAAAGCTTTCTCAGAAGCATCGGCGAAAACGATTAAACTCACCTTCGAATCGTCAGGATTCCATGACATGTATCTGTATCAATGTTTTTCAATTCTTTAAGAAATACCAACCAAGAAAACTTTAAGTCCTCCGAAACTTCTTCATTCCAATCGAATCCTTCACACCAAACTTCATGTAAAACGATTCGCCCACGGATGATAAAAAGGAAATTAAACCAAGAGGATCGAAAATTCTCATAACCGTCCTTAACATAATTCGCTTGGTGATTTTGGTCTCTAGCATCAGCATACTTTCTATGGAATCGTCAATAGCTAGTTTATAAGTGAAGTTATCAGAAGAGGGATGCCAGACATCCCCAGGACCTTAGCAACAATAGACTGACACTCATTTGGATCCATGCTAACCAATTTCGCGTTAACATGAGATTCTGGAATCTGTTGAAGTAATTCTCGGCTGTTAGACTGAACGTTAATTAAATCGAAGTTCATAGATTTGCAAATGTTGATAGCATCTTGAGTCGTCGATATTGCTTTTTCTATACAATCATGGCTATTGAAGTAATCATCCACGTATGTTCGCTTTGTCAAACCATCGACTGCTTCAGGATGTCTATTTCTAAAAAATTCAGCATGGTGATTTTTAAGAAACTGTGAACAAGTCGGAGAACACCTTGGGTCAAACATCATGACTTGCATTATATTAAATGTGGGGGCTTTTGTGCTATCACCATCCCTCCACAAAATGCGTTGGCATTGCTGATCTTCTTCCTTAATGAGAATCTGGTGAAACATTTCCTTAACATCAGCATTAACAGCTATGGTACGTTCACGAAACTTAAAAAGCCCTTGAAGCAAATAAGTATTCAACGAAACCCCAGCTGCAACATCTGCTACGTCTCTTGGTTTGGGAGGAAATTTATTTGTGTTTACGACAATAAAAGTGGGTGCATACCAAACTCTGGGCCATTGCTTTTTAATACTGCTTCAGTTGTTATTCTAGCATAGCCTTGCGACACCAATTCACTCATATATTTGTTTTTCCACTCAAGTAGCTCAGGATACTTCTTCAAAGACTTCTCCAAATTAATCAAACGTTTTGATGCCATCGGATAACTATCCGGAAGTCTCACCTCATCAGACGTCCATATTAATCCTCTTTCATATCGATTATTCTCAAGTCTTCTCAAAGTATTTTGCGTAATACTCATCACTCTGTTTTCGCCTTTTCCGATTAAGTCGCCCTTTGGTGCCATTACGCCGAAATTTTCTGTTGTAAAATGCCATCTGACTAAATCATGCAATTCTTCTTCAGGCTTGATTGCATCATGAAACATGAAATGCATTGAAGGCTTTGCTACTTGGTGGAGACATGCAACCTTAAGTGATGGAGCTGAATTAACATAAACTGTCCAACTCAATAACGTCTTATTGGCACACGGCTCATCATCTTTTCCGTGACGCTGCCCACGACCCCATAAGAACTTAGCTTGGTCCAAGCCAACAAGTAATTTTGGCTTAGCGTTAACCAAATCTATCAGCGGAAGTCCTCTTAAGTGGTGGTATGATCTCTTCAATTCCGAAACGTTAACAGACTGGCCGGGTATTTCCAAATTATTAACGCCGTAGACGTCCTTCAGCATGAAACGTTTGTGGCTGCTTACAGCAGATACAGGCAAAGTAGTACGCATGGATTCTTCATGACGTGAAACCCCCTTTGTCCATTGAAGAGTAAGTTGTTCTGCTTAACCTTCAAGACCAAGTTCATCAAAAATATCTTTTTCGACCATTGATAAAGACGAACCATCATCGAGGAATGCGAAAGTGTCCACAAACTTACTATCTCTTCCGTGGATCCGGACTGGTACAATTTTAAACATTATTGAAGATTTTGAATTTACGTGAGACGAGTGGCCATGTGATGGAGGTGAGAGAGCAGCCGCGGCTGAGCTTAGCTCTGATCTTCTAACAACTAAACTCAAATGTAGAAGGGGATGATGTCGCCGAACGCAACCATCAATTCCACAAACCGATCTCTCTAGGCTCTAGGCAAGAAAAAAAAACTTGCTTCTCTTTGGCAAACGCAAGTCTCTCCTCAATTGATAATGCTTTAAAACTTGAACATTGATCTAATGCATGTTGCCTGCGACCGCATTTCTCACAATTTGCCACTAAACTTAATGGTTTTGTGGCTGACATTAAATCTATGAAGAGTGAAGATGATTTGAAAATGGTTTCGTTCTAATATCCCTTGAATGCAAATTAGGTTCTGGTCTCTATCAACAGTGAACCAAAACGAAAATTGGTATACCTAAGGCGAGCATACAAGATTTTGAATTTTGCAAGAACTTCTTGCCAAACCGGTTGATGAGTCAAAACTCGACCTGGAGCTTTAGGGGATTTTATCGTCTTCCTATTTTCTACAGATTGCAATTGATTTGAGAGAACAGGAGGCAGATCAATTACTTTTTCAGTTAAAAAATCGTCAAAATCTTGTATGCTCGCCTTAGGTATACCAATTTTCGTTTTGGTCCACTGTTGATAGAGACCAGAACCTAATTTGCATTCAAGGGATATTAGAACGAAACCATTTTCAAATCATCTTCACTCTTCATAGATTTAATGTCAGCCACAAAACCATTTAGTTTAACTGCCCACAATCGAAGCTTATGATCGCCTTTAGATGTAAGAGTAGGAAGGCCTAACAAATCTGCAGTTAAATCATGGACAAGAACATCGTATCGTCCAAAAATAACTCAAAGCGAGTCCATGATAGCGTCCGCATCAGAAGAATATTTTAAACTGTCACTTACCAACTAATAGGCCTCCCCTTTCAGAGCCTTCCGAAGTCGAGAGACATTTTCCTTTCCATTATAGTGACCTTCGTTGGTAGTTGACTTGAAAAATTCTTCGAAGTAAGGCCATTCGCGTAAATCATCACCAGAAAAAGTAGGCAACTCTTGAATATTGTTTCTGTTAAGAATTGTAAGTAAACTTGCCATATCTTGATTTCGGAACGATGACTCCTCAAAATCTTGCCTTTTTTCCGGATACTCGTTATAAAGGGTTGAATGTCTTAGTTGAGCCATATTATCCAGTAAGGACTTATGATTATCTTGAATCTTCCTAATCATTTGAAGTCTTTCATCAGCTTTGTTCGATGTACAACATCTTGGCAACTCCTCGTGAGGGTGATTTGCTGTAGATGTTTTTGCGAGTTTCACCCTCATTTCATCAATTTTCTTGCGAAGTGCTAAAAGTTCATTATCCCGAGAATCAACTGCTGCTTGTACTACAACAGCAGCTTCTATTAGTCCATCTACTGAATGTCGTGCATCAAATTGTTCGGGACTTAGAGTATTCTCGTTATTCTGTGCACCAGACTGACAGCTACTCTCACTACAGAACCAAGGAGTTTCTGTGTTATACTTACTTGGATCAAAATTGACACAGGAATAATGCCACCATTTATTGCACTCATCACAGTATACCATAAAATCGTCATCTGGTTTATCACAACCATCTAGATTGCAGCTTGACTTTTCACCGTCCATTTCAAATGAAAGTAACAATTTTAGCATTTCAATTTAAAATAAAATAATGTTGCTCCTTCGTTTAAAACCTTCCAAAGTATAAATATTGTACCAAGAAAAAATGACTTAATCCAATTCAAAACTCAATAGGCCAATTTCTTGGGAAACGCAACAATTTTATTTTCTGGATAAAAATCATAATTAATCATTTATTTAAAAAAATACAAATAATAATAACTTACATATTGGTTTTTAGGTATAAATTTCGAAAGAACAACGTGAACAAATATTAAAATATTAGACTTGAAAAACAACATTATTCGTTAGATGCAAATTAGAAAGTCAAAAAATTATGAAAAGAATTTAGAATTAAAACAAACAAAAATCAAAGACTTTAAGATTCAAAAAAAATATTCAAAGTGTTTTTGAATTCAAGTGGTTTTTAAAATCTTTGAAGGCTTGATGACAACACTGAATCGCGAACCACAAATCGTGAATCCGATGAGCTAGAAAAGCTAATCAAACAGACAACTCACCTAAATATACTCGCTGCAAATTCAACTAATTCTGTTGTATTTTAATCAATTTCCTGAACAAAACTGTACTCAAATCAGTTGTTAAAATTCCAATTACATTCTGATTCCGCAAGTGACTATAATCTGGACTTAAGTGATAAAAAACCACAAAAGTTCAGAAAATAAAACGAGTTTTGTGATTCGCCACATCTTTTGCAATAAAAAGTTCCACAGCTTATAAATAACTTCTCCCCACGTGCACAGAAAATAGAAAAAACTAGAAATTATGGATGATTTGGATGCTCTATTAGCTGATTTACAAAACAGCGTACCTCGCAAATATAAACAGCAATCAACCACAAAGGTGCATACAGCATACATAAATATTATAACATATAGTACGGGGTACTTAGATTTCATTATATGGTGCTCTGGGAAATAATTCCGAGGTGAAGCTTGACTTTGCCATTCTAAAGAGCTTCAGTACACGAGCCGAAAACTACATTTTTCACAACTGTACCTAGAGTCATAATGCCGCCATTTTGTTTTTAACGGTAATTTTTGTTTTCTGCATAACTCTTGTATTTTTGATCTTAGAGAAAAAAGTTATAAGACAAAGTTGTAGCAAATCAAATTTCCTACAAAAAATATTTCGAAACTTTTTTCGAAAAATCATACTGTTTAAAAGTTAGTGCTTTTTGTGAACAAAATTAGGGGTTTTTTTTATTCGTCATAATTTTTTTTTGTCACTAAAATGGAAAAAAAACTTAAACAAAAATTATATAACTTTTAATTATCTATATTTTTTGCTAATGTAGTTTCTAATTACGAAGTACGGTTCTCGCTCTACAGCGCATACAAGTTCGAGAAAACCGTGCAGCATCATTTTCATCGAATATTAGAGATACGAGTTTGGCCTTCGGTTTGCGAAGTGTAAGCAGTACACGACCTAGGAGTAAGTATCTAATTTTGCGTATATCTTTTCAATGGTGAAGAGGCTGCATATTTTGTTTTTTAAGGGTTATTAAAGAACTTTGCAATTCTATCAAATTATTTGCGTAGTAATGAAAAAGACATAATTTATGTACATATTTTTTGGTAATTTTATTATTCCCTATCGTGATTTTTAAATCGGTTGTTTTAATGTATTTTTGTTATACCTATTCATAAAAATTTCAGACATTACCTACTGGAAAGGATTAACTCTTTTCCACACCACCCATGATGTAGGCTTTTTCACTGCAAAACGACTAGCATTTGTTTTGAAATGTTAGGCGCGCTTTTTTTGCGTGGTTTCCCCTGGGGGCCTAATCCACAAGTCACTAACAAGATTTATTACTATATTTACATATCCATACATACATAAATACTTTTTTCTCTACTTATAGTAGGTATTATATCCTTCTTTTCTTTTTGGAAGGGCATAATACGAGGTAGGTATTCCGTAAACTTACACTTCAGTTATCTTATTACCTATAATAACACGAATCCTGCCCATAGTTATAGTTACAATTAAGTTGTACGTCTTTATTTAAAGCCAATTCTATGTTTCATTAGTTAGTTTTTAAATCAAGTGAAATCTATGCATAGTTTTTGAAAAAAATGGGTTTTGAACTCAAAACTTGGGAAAAAAAAAACATGAAAAAAAGTTTAAAGTATCGTAAGCGCGACATCCAACGCCCGAATAGATCTATTTTCTATTCTGGCTTCGCTTTGACAGTTCACAGTTCTCATTTTATTTTTGTTGTGGTTGGATTTTATTTGGGTGCTGAAGTTTATATTCAATTTAACATTTCTTATTTAAAAAAAACTCTTTCAAAAATTTGTATCAATAAAAAACTTAATATTTTATTTATCTGAGTGACTCGATTAATAAATGCAACAACACCAGCAGTGAAATTATCTAGTTAATAGGAGTTTTTTTTATTGTGGTTCAACATCCATTACCTACTTCGTACGGAGATTCTACAAACTTAATTGCATACATAATAATTTTTTTTTATTTTGATTATTCCAGCACATTATGTCCTACATATTAATAGTTGTATTGATTGAATCAAAATAACATTCTTTACATTACCAAAAGCAATAAAATAAATCAATTTCCTGTGAAATCTATTGTATATTTTGTTTCATTTCAAAAGAAAAAAAAATGTTTGACTCTTCACAGCTGTTTTGTCAGTACCTTCTTTGGACGTGTTCGATTAAGTATGAATTTAGGTTCCGGAGAGTGAATTCACTCCGGTTTGCGTACATCTGATACCAGAGTACTTTTATTTTTCAATGTAGGTTTTCTTGATAGAAATTAAAGGGCACTAAGGGTATTCATGTAATGACATAATTTTTCGCTTTGTAGAAAAATATAATTTTACGCAAAAGGTTTCATGAACACCCCATTAGAAATGTTTGCGTAAACGATAGAAACAAACAGCTAAGTCAATTGTCAAATTTAACGTCACAAAGTTTCTAAGGTTTTTTTTTCTACGCTTTTCGCTTCAAATTTGTGAGATAAAATTCTAAATTTTGCAGAAAATGTTTCCCATACAAATTTTGACAGATCATTTCTACCGATAGAAAATTCTATCGTTTTTAATCTTTCTATGGGTTTTCTGCGTTTGCATGAATACCCCTACTATTTTATTTACTTGCAATACATAGTGACTAAACGCACAATATAATGTATCATACATTGTATGATTTCATATGTATGTACATAAATAAAATAAGTTTTGCATTTTAATGAAATGATATTTTGATATAATAGTTAATTAGGTATGCACTATACGAAGATAGACGGGGAAAAAAGTAAGTTCTGTTTATGATGAGCGTCTGCTTTTGCACGACGACTTTTGAGCCATGACTTTTCGAAATTTGTTAGATTATTGCGAAGATGAGTTCAGATTTTGTTCTCGTTTGCACTCATTTAATTTCAAAAAAGGCATGACTCAAAATTCGTCGTGCAAATACAGACGAGAGAACGCACAGATTCTGCAACATCTACAAAGTTGCGAGACTGTATACAGACTTTTAGGCCTAATTTTTTCACTCAAAGTTGAATATAACTTTGGGATTTTTACAGTCAACTTGAGAAATAGTTTTTATACACTCTAAGTTGACGTTTTCAACTTTTGATTTTCTACTCCAGAGTTGATCAACTTTGGCTTTTCTCAACTCCCCAAAATAGTAGAAGTTAGCGAGCAAACTTGGGATTTTTCTTCATTTCTGTCTCATCATTCATGCTATTCAATTCTCGACCGATCACCGAAATCAAGCATTGTCGGGTGAGTTAGTACTAAGATGGAGGACCGCATGAGTTTTTTTGGTTTCTTATTTTTTTATTTTATAATTGAAATTTGTTTATAAAAATGGTGCCTTTCCCCCACCAAAAACTAGGTCAGGTGTACAATTTCAATAAACAGATCACTTCAGCATTGTGTTCCAAGTTATATACGGAACGATTTGCTGGTCTTGTGATGTTTAAGTAGTGGGTGACGATTTCGCCGGACAAGTGTTAAAACATACTCATGAACATGGATCCATTCATGATTCCATTTCACAATAACAGTTTTTACGTTTCATGGAGTTGTTGATCTTCGTTTGGCTTTTCCTGTTTGACCCTGCATTATTCTTCTCAAACATTAAAATTTCTACACACCAAAGAAAAAAAAAAAAAAAAAAAACAGAGACACTCTTGCTTCTCCATTTTCCGTAAGCAAATTATGAGAAACTAATTTAAAGAAACAGATCTTTTATTCTGTCACATTCCTATCTTGTCAAAGCCCGAAACATGACGCGACATTCTGTTTTTCAAATTTTAGGGTCGCACTCAATGACACATGATACCGTTAAGTCGGTAAAAAGCCTGTCAAAGTCGGAGCTACCTAACGCGTGATTGTGATTTGGCCATTAAGTTGTTTTGAAAATAAAGAACACAGAGTCTGCTGTGTATTGCCAAAAGATAAAGACGTGTTGTTTGCTTCATTATCGGACCCAAAGTATTTTCCGGAATTAAATCAAATGATAGTTTAAAATCTCAGAAGTGCGATAAAGATCTGCCCTCGCGAAAATATAAACGTTTTTAAAATAGCCATTGAGTGTTTTCCCTAAAAAAGTATATATATACACAACGAGTGCCCCCAAATACATTTTATTCAATAAAATATATACAGAGTGTGTCCCTAAATATATATACAGAAAGTGTGTCCCCATAATATTTTATTTCAATAAAATATACGCAGTAAATAGCTATACACCCTTTCCGAAACTGTACCCAACGAGCGTCCCAAACGAAAAAAAAAGCAAAAACAACGAGCGTCCCTAACAAGAAAAATCTTGTTGCGCAGTAAATACTTTTTTGTTGTTGTTGTGTTTCCATTTATTCCACACAATGGAAAATAATTCGTTTGAAGAGTTGTCTATGGCACAACTAAAGGCGTGGCTATAGAGATTGAACAAGAGAACGACAGGCACAAAGAAAGAGTTGATTCTACGACTACGAGCGATACCGGAAAATGAACGGGGCGAATATCCAAACAAATAGATAGATACGACAAACAACAATGAGAGCGGCAAGCAGCAGGAGGGAGCAGCAGATGATGGCAACGAAACTGATGACGGCGACGATGACGAGATAGTTGAGAAAACACACAGAGGCAGGGAAGTACAAATGCATAAACGAGAGCTGGAGCTGATGAAGAAGGAAATTGAGTTGCTGACGAGGGCTGAATGAGCTGTTAAAAAAGGAGAATGCAGTGTTGCGGCAGACGAGTGATAATGACAGACAAGCAAAAATGAGTTTAGTTGCAGATCAACTGAGTGCAAACGATCAACTGAGTGCAAACGATATGAGTGGAAATCCAGTGACCAGGGACGGCGGCAGTGTAAATACTAATAACATAATACCTTTTAGTACCATAAAAGAAACGTTGACAGAATACAACTGTGGACCATTACTTAGTGTTTGGCTGTCACAATTGAAGAATTTTGAGGCACGACGATGGAAGACGAATGAAAGTTTCACCGATTATTTTAACGACAAGGTTTTGTTATCCCATGGACTTGACATGAAGGAAGCTGAATTTGTGGAGTACATTTTAGAGGGTATAACTGATGAGAACCTGAGGGTGCAGGCACTTATTAATTGCTATCAAGACAGAGGCCAGTTGTTGAGAGCATTTGAAAAAGTAATGCAGAAGAAGCAGAGTGCACTACCGGTGGCGGCGGTCAGATCAAATGAATTGTCAGGCAGCGGCGGCACAAGAGTGAGGTGCTACAATTGTTACTCACTAGGCCACATGGCAAATGTATGCCGAAAAGCAAAGCGAGAGATGGGAGCGTGTCATGTATGTGGCAAACAAGGTCACTTCGCATCGATGTGTCCAGATCGTAAGGAATTGCAGCTGAGAGGTGTACATCCAATCACCGAAGATGAGGACGATTAAAGATTTGAGTAAAGCTGATGGCTTAGTATTTCAGTTGAGCATCGATCTTTTTTTTATTATTATTATTTATTTTTATTAATGAAAATGTAAATTAGATTTAAGTATTACAATGTTTAATTAATAATCGGGACGATTATTTGTCAGGATGGCCGAATTGTGGCAACACTGATGAATAAAAGTATAAACTCAATAAAAATGAAAAAACTATCTAGAATGAGTGGAAATAAAGAGAGAAGAGATAACCGATTGAGGGATTGTTTTAAGTTGTTTTCAAAATAAAGAACACAGAGTCTACTGTGTATTGCCAAAAGATAAAGACGTATTGTTCGTTTCATTATCGGACCCAAAGTATTTTCCTGAATTAAATCAAATGATAGCTTAAATTTTGTATGAATTTTTTTTTGCTCGCTGCAGCGAATTTATATAATTTCTTAATATGTATGTTTGTGTCTTACATACCTATATAATGCAATTGTAATGTTCAAAGTATGTATACCTACTTAGAACATTAAAATAAAAAACAAACAAACAATCGTATTTTGTACCGTTGTTTTTTCATGCACGTTTGGTATACAAATTAATATTTACGAAGTTCATTCTTTGTTCAACCTTTGAATGAATTAAGTGTTTTTCTTTTGTTAATTAACAATGGCGGCTAAGCATCCACTACTTCATTCAAAAATCAAAAGTTTTTCAATGTTTTGTTTGTTTGGGGATTTGGTATCTTTGGTATGACTTCTTTTATGTAACTAACATACATTTTTAAGACATTTTAAAACACAGACTTCACCATTTAAACTTAGCAAATTGACTGACTGACTCACTAAGACACCGTCTACACACGAATTGTCTGACTCGGACGTGGAATGCCTCCTCGCGGTGCATTCTGGATAACGCTTAATGACTTTCTAAATTGAAACTTTGCATACACCCAACCTCTCACTTACCCCAAATCCTATAGTGTGCCCAAGCAGAGGGGTTGCAGGGGGGGCAGCATGCCCCCTCTTCCATACCTCACTTTTTATATATACGTCGTAATGCTGGGTGCTATAGCACTATATTTATATAAGCAATCAAAACAAAAATCTTATAAAAAATTAGTTTCAGTAATTTTTAATTTTATCAAGAAGTAGAAGACAAAATATCATCTAAATTTCAGTTTTTGATTAGGAATTAAATAGAGCAACGAATTTTAGAAAAAAAAAAAATAATATATATAATTTTACAGTTCTGAAAAATTACACTTTAACTTTTTTTTATGTTTTTTCCCCAAGTTTTGAATTCAAACCCCATTTTTTTCAAAAACTATGCATAGATTTCACTTGATTTAAATAGTAGCTGATAGAACAAAGTATTGGCTATAAACAAAGACCTAAAACTTAACTGTAACTGTTACCGTTATTTTGTAATATTTTTTTTTTATTTTTAGTCCTTTTTTATAAAATTGCCCCTCCCGCGCAAACGGGGGGAGATAGACCCCCCCTCCTAGAGTGAACAAAATGCTTGAATTTAACGGTTTTACAAAAAACTGTGTCACCACTGAAATTTACCGTTCATTTTTGGCCTATATTTTCTCGTTCTCGTCGAAGAAAATCATGAGTTGGTATGAGTATCCTTGGTCGCATTTGTTGCTTTCTATACTCGTTTCGCTTGTGCGTTTCGGTTTCATTTTTCTCTATAGCATTAGCATAGACCAAAGGATCTTTTCAAGCGGTTCTTCGAAACAGGCGCCGTCGTCGTCGCGGCTGCGGCGCAATGAATTTCAGTGAAAAAATTTGTATTTTGAATCGCTTTATAATTATTGTTAATTAATGAAAATACATTTTCATCTCTTTTCCCTACGATTCGACGGTTGTTGCCATCATCTCCAGGGGATCTTTTATTTACAAAAATAAAATAAACATTTCAAACATAAGAACATATAAAGCAAAACATGGTGGAAAACTTACATTCAATTGAGGTTTGATTATATAAACTTTAAATAATAAAATGTGTACATGAGGATATGTAACTTAAAAAACTGTAAAACAAGTTAAATATTTGGATGTAAAAAAAGTTATTTTAAATAAAAATTATAAAAATTACTTTATAAATTAGTTTTATTGCAAACACTTCAAATAAGAAGATTAGTCATGGTTTCTTCCCAGTCGCTAGTGAGCAGGACACAGACGGAATGTTTTGAGTGTCTTGCTTGCGGTTCATATTGTTCTTGTTGTTTATTTAATGGAGCGTTTCCAAAGTGTATCGCTTAGAAAAATGTCTGGCCGTTTCCGAAATTTCAACTCCGTCAAAGTCCGGTTTGTGTCCACGTTCTACACTGTGGCATGCCAGTGCTGTCTTGCCGGTACTTTTAAGATTAATATTCGATTTGTTGTTTAAAATTCTCTGACGAAGAAGTTGTTTGGTTGTACCAACATAGCACAAGTCGCAGTTTTCGTCAGCAATGCCAAGGCAGTTTATTTTGTATACAACATCTGTGCGTCTGTCCTTCTCTGTCTTAGTCTTCAAGTTGCTAAAAAGTGGTGCAAGAGTCTTGTTCGATTTGTACGCAAGGTTGACATTATCGGTGTTCTTTTTCATCATTTCCTTAAAAGTTTCCGAAAGTTTAGGAACATACACTACACTCTTATAAGCGCATCTCTCCTTTTCCAAGCTTCTATCAGCGGGAACTTTTGTGTTTTTGCCGTAGTAATAAGCTCCGCGTAATTTTAACTGGATAGCCATTGTCTGTGAGAATCTGAGTCACTTTCTTCTCATTGATGGAGTGGAATTCCTGATCACTCAACGCAAAGACTTTGTTGACGAGCTTTGATGCTGTGTTTTGCCTGGTTGGACCTGAAGTTGATAAGTCTTCCCGAAGCCGTATCTTTCCGATGCCAGTTGAAAGAGAGTCGTTCATTGATGCGAGTGATCTGGACATCTTAGAACGTTATGGTTTTGTTTTTCTCCCTCTCAACGGTAAACTGTATCTTGTCATTGTAGTCATTAAAGCACCTTAAAAAACTATCAACTTGCCCTATGTTCGTAACTGCAAACATATCATCAACATATTTGACGATTATTTTGGGTTTATTATTTCGCGAAATTTGTTCATCCAAAAGATTATCTAACACCAAATCAGCAATAGTTGGAGAAAGTGGATTGCCCATTGGCATTCCATTGATCTGTCTGTACAAATCCTTCTTATATTGAAGATAATTGTTTTCTTTGAGGCAAAAGTCTATTAATTTTAGAAATTTAGTTTGGCTCAACTTAGTATTTCTAGATATTATATCCCATTTTTTTTAATAATTCCAACAGCAAGTTGAACAGGAATATTGGTAAATAAAGAAACTACGTCGTATGATACCAAAACATCGTTTTCATCAAGAATAACATCTCTTACTTTTACGTTAAACTCAAATGAATTTTTAATTTTCTTAAGAAGAACAAAAATGTAATTATTGTGTCTGCCGATAAAGGTAACACAACAGTTGCAATGAATCGCGAAGAGTATGAAAGAAAAATGAAAGAACTACTGGCTGATCGTTCTGTCTATCGACCCACTCGCGCAATCCCGCTTTCTTCTCTGCAAAGTAAAAACAATGAGCTTGTGAAAGGGTTACACACAAATAAGCTGATTGACGATAGGCAGAAGGCATTGATGACGACGTATACAGCACAAATACCTTCGATCTATGGTTTACCCAAAATACATAAACAAAACATGCCTCTGCGACCGATAACAGCATCGATGAACGTTCCATGCTATGAGCTTTCCAATTATTTGGGAAGAATATAACAGTGCGTGACACAAAATTTGGTCCACTCGGTTAAAAATTCATTTGAGTTTAAGGAAAAAACAAAAGATGTAATTCTTGATGAAAATGATGTTTTGGTATCATACGACGTAGTTTCTTTTTTTTACCAATATACCTGTTCAACTTGCAGTTGGAATTATTAAAACGAAATGGGATATAATATCTAGAAATACTAAGTTGAGCCAAACTAAATTTCTAGAATTATTAGTATTTGCCTCAAAGAAAACAATTATCTTCAATATAAGAAGGATTTGTACAGACAGATCCATGGAATGCCAATGGGCAATCCACTTTCTCCAACTATTGCTGATTTGGTGTTAGATAATCTTTTGGATGAACAAATTTCGCGAAATAATAAACCCAAAATAATCGTTAAATATGTTGATGATATGCTTGCAGTTACGAACATAGGGCAAGTTGATAGTTTTGCAAGGTGCCTTAATGACTTCAATGACAAGATACAGTTTACCGTTGAGAAGGAGAAAAACAAAACCATAACGTTCTTCGATGTCCAGATCACTCGCATCAATGAACGACACTCTTTCAACTGGCATCAGAAAGAAACGGCTTCAGGAAGACTTATCAACTTCAGGTCCAACCTGGCAAAACACATCCTTATAAACACAGCATCAAATCTCGTCAACAAAGTCTTTGCCTTGAGTGATCAGGAACTCCACTCCACCATTGAGAAGAAGATAATGTCAACCTTGCGTACAAATCGAACAAGACTCTTGCACCACTTTTCAGCAAATTGAAGACTAAGACAGAGAAGGACAGACGCACAGATTTTGTACACAAAATAAACTGCCTTGGCAATGCTGACGAAAACTGTGACTTGTGCTATGTTGGTACAACCAAACAACTTGCACTTGCATGCCACAGTGTAGAACGTGGACAAAAACCGGACTTTGACGGAGTTGAAATTTTGAAAACGGACAGA